>VXBB01001981.1:318565-356701 GCA_013399915.1 Illadopsis cleaveri | reverse complement strand
GTGGTGAAAGTTTTGCTCAATCATATAATTCCAAGGTTCAGGGTTCCCTTGGGGATGTCATCAGATAGGGGACCACACTTTGTTGCAACAGTGGTTAAAGAAGTTAGTCGGATTTTGGGAATTACTTGGGATCTGCGTGCATCTTGTAGACCCCAAGTGAGTGGTAAAGTTGAACGTATGAATGGGACTCTCAAAACACAAATTAGCAAAATTTGTCAGGAAACATCCATGACCTGGGTTCAGGCCTTGCCTACAGCTTTACTGAGAATCCTCATACAACCAAGGTGGAGGGATAACATCAGTCCCTATGAAATACTGTATGGCAGGCCATATCAGATCCCACATATTCCAGGTGAAATTCCCATGAAGAGCACGCTTGATTTACAGAGATATCTGGCTTTAGGTTCCACTTTGCAGAAGCTCCAGACTCACATAATGCTATCCAGACCCATAGGACTGGACACACCTACACATCCCTTCCAATCTGGAGACTGGGTCTATATTAAGTGGTGGGACAGTGATCTTCTATAAGGCAGGAGGAGAGGACCATTCCAAGTTTTGCTGACCACCCTCAAAATTGCTGACAAAGGGATCCTGGATTCACTACTCCAGAGTTGAGAGCTTCTGCTCCTGAAACAAATGTAAAAACAGAGACTGGTGCAGACAAAAACATTCTTTAAATGACTTCTCCTCTGTATCTAAAGAACTGTTAACAATCATCATTATTCTTCTTTGCATGATATCCAACTGTAGAAGACATTATTACTGTTAGATGTTTATTACTGTTGTTTATTATTATTATTATTATTATTATTGCTAGATATTTATCTATTATTAGATATTTACTGTTGTTGGATGTTTACTGTTATTAGATATTTATCCATTGTGAGATGTTTATTATTGTTAGATACTTATTTGTTAGAGAATAACCATTATTAGTAAATATTTAAAATAGAGACTTGACAAGGAAAAGGCCTCTAAAAAAGACTCGTCAAGGAAAAGGCCTCTAAAAAAGAGCCTCTAAAGCAGGGAAATGGTGCCTTAAGTTTTAGTTTTCATGTTTTTCAGATTCTGTGCTGCCTAGGGGGGTAGTTCTGAACCTCTGATATTGAGTGTTAGTAAGCTCTCCTCACAGAGTAGGTAGACAAAACAATTCTTTTCCTGCTGAAGACCAAGGACAACGGTTACAAGTTTTCAGGCCCACAAGCACAAACAACAGTGGACTGAAGAGAGAAACAAGAAGGATGAGACCTCACAACCTGAAGCTGTAATTGGGAAATTAAACTCCAATATGCAAATGGACCAAAACTTATAAAAGTGTAAGATCTCATGACCTGTCGTCCATTTTGTGACATCCATTTTAAGTTCACCTTGGGTGCAGCCCTGGCTGGATGCTTGTACTGCCCAAGGTGTACTCTTAAAGGCCTTTTAATAAATATCTACCTTATTCACTAGCTCTGTCCGGTCTCTGTTTCAGGTCAATCTGCTCAAGGCATCACAGTGTTCACAGTGGGAGTAAATGTGTGGAAACCACAGCGGTCACTAAATTCACAAAGTGTCACAAAGTTTCTGTTTGCACTTTATTTTGGCCCTCACGGCCACATCAGCCCCGAACCATGGGCTGATACCCTCTGCTCACACACCCACCCTGTTTGTGGATGAAGGGATGAGCGTGAGTCCTGCTCTCAAAATGGGAGTACGTGATGCTGAGCACGTCCTCGGCTCAGCCCCGCTCCGGCAGCCTCGGGGCGTGTACACAGGCACCTGGGAAAAGGCCGTTCGCAGGGAAGTATCCTCCTGCACACATTTTCCCTTGCTCTGCTTTACAGCCCCTTAGGAAAGCCGCATGGCAGCCCGGGCTGCGCCAGCAGATGAGAGATTGCGGGATGCTGTCTCCCGCTGTACGCATTATCCTCCTGCGGCGCGCCGCGGTTAGTTCGGAAAACATGTCGGAATTAACTCACATGTCCGTCGTAACAAAAAGTAATCCTTTTTTCCTAAACTGAGGGATGTCTGTGGGTATACTGAGCTGGCAGAGGAACCGACCGGGCTCCTGGAGTAGGGACAGAGCCGGACCACGGCAGGGAGGTGGTGACGGTGTTGCAGGCGCGGCACCCGCAGCTGGGAGGGCAAGGAGCGGCAGGACGGCTGTCCCGGGACTCCTCCACAGGCTCCGAGAGCCGCAGGATCACCGTCGGGGGACGCCGGGCTGGGCCACCACGAGGTGGCAGCCGGAGACCAGCGATGAGGCAGCCCCGGGCCCCGGCCCGGCGCTTTCCTGCCCCGCGGGCCCGAGCGGGGGGCGCAGGGACTGCCACAGTGACCCGAAAAGATTTGTTAAAACAAACAAACAAGCCCCAACAACAAATAAACAAAGGCAGAGAGAGCCACAATTATCAAGTAACCAGCAAGTAACGCCAGACTTGGAAAGGCCCTAAAAATCGTGTTAAGTGTGAAAGGAATTTAAACTCTCTCTGAGGACAAAGTGTACGGCACACCTGCCACCCCTCAGCACCCCTTCCTTTGGGAACAAATAATGACCTCTCGCCCCAAAGCAGCTGAAAGGTCTTGTGGATATCCCCTTTCCCGGCCCTGCACTGGTTTGCTCAAAATTGTGTACGTAACTGTTTTACATACTTGAGATAAAAATCGGAGCAGTTATTTTCCGTTCACTTTTACTGAGAGGGATGGTGCAGCTCCTGTTCCAGGTGTCCTGCATGACTGAGCCACAGGATTCCACTGGGTTGGAAGGGACCTTAATGAACATTTGCTTCCAATCCCCCTGCCATTAACAGGGTCAAACAGGTGCCACTTTGGGGCTGGAGTCCCTCCCCTGCCCCAGGATACAGATTCAGTCCTGAGACACTGTTCCTTTCCCCCACAGCGGCTTTGCTTTTGTGCCTGCTCATGCAGGACAGTGAAGCAGGAGTAACATGAGCTTCTGGAAGCCAGCCTGTTACAGTTTGGGAATGTGTGATCCAGTGAGCACAGCTCATAAATCAGCTCCATAAAATGGTCACAGGGAAAAAACCGACCAAACAAACAAAAAAGCCAAACCAACCCCCATCCTGTTTTTGGAGGGAACAGCACGGTGCTGGGGATCTGGTTTGCAGGACTGTTCCAGCAGCAGCAGCAGGTAAATGAAACCTCAATCTGGCAGACAAAACAAGTGCGCTGAGCCCTCCAGGGCATCTGCCAAGGGTTCAGGAACAGCAGCCACAGCTTTCCCTTGGCCTGAGGTGTAGTCAGGGCTTCTTGGGCAGAGGAGTGACATCCCTAATCCCAGTTTGGAGGGGATAATCTCACCATGAGCAGGCTCGTTGGTCTGTGGGAACCCTTGGCCCCAGCAGAAATGACGGCACACTGGGATGCAGATTTCCACGCTCCCTGATCCACGACTGGTGGTGGCTCACGGCCCTGTGCTCCTTTGGATGCTGCTCAGTGTCACTCTAAGGGGCTCATTCTCAAGTGGTATTTTTGCTCAGCATGCAAATAGTTTAATTTTTAACCCACCCACTCCCCCCAGCTTTACTGAGCAAAGCTCTACACAAAGCTTTCTTAATTCGTCAGAGCAAGCAGGGACAATGAAGCTAAAAGGAACCTTGTCTCATTTCCTCTTCTGCCTGTGAATAACAGCTGACCCCAGACAGACAGACAGACAAGCAGACAGACGGGGCTGAGACGTTATGAGGGGCTGCTGTGTCAGGCTGCAGCAAGGAGAACTGAATATGAGCATTTAAGAGCAGGAGTGCTGCTAAAACAAAGTCTATTTGTGTTATCATGTGATCACTGCCTTTATTATGCCTTTAACATCCCACTGATGTGACCATTAAACTTCTTCCACACAACAGGCACTGGATTTTGAACACCAACAGGCCAAAAGAAACCCAGGCAAAAAGACATCCATTAATTCCAAAATGTAAATTACTTTATATTACTTTATTAAACAGCCATTTCTAAAGAACAGTAAAAAATATGAAAACATGCATCATTTGGTGCTCTTAAAAAACTGTTGCCCAAAATAAAGATTGTTAGAAAAATTAAACAAGTTTAGCCCCAATACCCCTTCTGCTTTCCACATAAAATGTTTGGTAGTTATAAATACTGTTCCAGCTCCTTTAGCAAAGTTTAACCTTGTGTACATTAGTAATTCTATTACAGGTGGTTGTTTTTTTTATTCACATTGCTTCTGTAAACGTGATCAATTTAAAAAATGCCTTGTTATCAAGTTTAAGGAACTATTGTTTTCCTGTACAGTGAGTATAAATAGGAAGATCCTGGATTTTTCTGCCATTCTAATCAGCACTCCATTTACTGAAACATTAAAGATTTCAATTAGTATAAAAATATAACCACAGAATAAATGTCTGAGAAGATTCAGTATCGAGTGAGTCTTAGTTAATAGGCAATTAAAATGCTGTTTATGACTTCCAAATCTGGACACCACTTTCTGTACATCTTCTGCTCTTCCAAGACCCACAGTGCTGCACACCAAGGCACTGCTTATCCTTCTGAAAAATTCTTTTCTTATTTACTACAAATAATTTAACATGTAGCTGAACTAACAAGCAGGTGAGGGATGGATGGCCAGGGTACAGTCAAAGCTGCTCACAAGCCACACCAGCGGGCACCTGCTCCTCGAGGGGGGAATTTCCAAATGTCTGTACAAGTTGGCAGGAATCCTGTTTTACTGAGCAACGCTGGTGGGGGAGATCTGCAAAGCAAAGTCACAGGCTTGTTCCTTTTCCCTACAGAAACAGAAATAACTGGCTTTGTCCCAGGAGAGAATGGTAAGGCACTAAAGGCTCTTTGGGAAGCCTTTGTACTAGAAAGACTGATGTTATTTCATTGACAGGCATTACTTTCTTTTTTTTCTCCAAACAGTATCACTACACATTTATCATTTTGATTTTTTAAAAAAATATTCTTACCTTTTTAGACTGGCCTCCAATCAAAAGTAAGACAAAAGTGCTACATCTAAAATTGGTAGGATGTTATAATCAGATTTCTTGCACAAACACAACCTTGATACAGAGGACATTTGCCCTGTGTGTGCTACCACCTTCCATTCATCTGGTTCAGAAATGTGAGCCAAACCTTCATCTTTTAAACTATGAAGAGAACTCTCAAGGCTTTATTTAACACTTCTCAAGTATGAGTACAAAAAACAGCCTTGCACAACTACTTTTTCCAAATGTCTTACAGCAGCATTTTCTACATGCCTATCTCCAGTTCTTTTGTTCGGATTCCTGCAAAGAGAGGGAACCAGGACACCAAATCCAAGCGGGCAGCAGGCACCTAGTGATGCCAGCCCCCCTTGCCAAGGGAATGTGTCTGAGCACTAAGCACTGTGCAGAGAGCAACAGAGGAACAGAGCCAAAGTAAAGGAGGAAGGAAAGATAATGCTCCATCTCAGAGTTGGACACAACCTCCAGGACTGATTTATCCTAGGTTGAAATTATACTAAACTCAACCAGCAGAACAACTGCTTCCCTCACTTTGTGGAATGGAAGTGATGCTGCCTGACTGGTTAGCTGCTGTCAGATTGTTACAGGCTAGGATAGGAACAATTCTGTCTGTCATGAGCTACATTTCAATACAAATTTTCAGTTGCAAAGTCTTGGAAATGTGAGGGAAAACAGCACATCCTGTCAGACACCACCCACTGTAGTGGCTGAGCTCTGAGCAGACCCTCCAGCGTGGTAAACAGCATTTCATGAGCAGAAAGGCCCAACCTGCTGAGCAAACTAAACTTTGTAAGCAAGAGGCTGCTCTGTGCAAAGCAGAGCGAGGGGAGGTGGGCTCCTGTTCCAGGCCACATGTCAGCTGCCACCATCACTCTGAAGTGGCTTTCTTCCCTTTCCAGCTCCTTTGTCTCTCCTCCAGTTCAGCCTCAGTGAAGGCGGCTGGGCCCCAGTTTGTGATTAAGTGAGGATTCTTGGAGCCTGCAAGACAGAGAGCAATACTTGAGACAGTCAGTTGTGACAGGGACATCACACACCTGCAATGCAGGTTCAGGCTGATCCTTATGTTTTTTAAACATAAAAGAAAAACAATAATGATAATAAAATCATTACAGTAGGGCCAGCAGAGGTAAAGAAAGTTCCCATCAGCAGTTGTCACAAAGGGTGGTATTTATAGGCTGCTGTGAAACCAGTAAACTATTGGAAAAGGTAGACTTCAGTAAGTCACTAGGTGATGCAAGTACATGAGACAGAATAAATACATATTTTTGTAACCCTTATGTTGATAGCTCACCTGGCTCTATTAATCGAATCAATCCCTCATGATGAGCTACTTTATCTTTCCAACTCTTGGTGTTATTAGCTGCTGTTTCCAACTTCTTCTTAACCTCCTGAAATAAGACAGAGCCCACTTGAAAACAAGAACAGCTTTACTCTGTTTATATAAGAAGATGCAACACCTTTTAAACCAAAAGCCAGAACCATGCTAATTCCCCCAACCCTCTGTTTAGTGTGGAACCATCCTAAGTAATTTAGTCACCACCACAAAAAAAGTTGTCAAACTTTTTGACAAGAATCCCAAAATAACAAGGTTTTACAAGATTCTGTAGCTGAGTAATGAAGCTAGTCTTCATTTTTCAGCCTAGACTAGTCTTTTGGACAATTCCAAATAGAGGGCTGGAATGTTTCATTATTTCCAAAAGAATTGTTTTGTGGATTTTTTTTTTTTTTTGTGGTTTTATAACTCTATTGTATTCAGCAATTCCTCTGGAGTAGTAAATGATGCTTCCCATATAAAAAAGCCTGAGATGTCACCTAAAGAAGAGTCAAGTACTAGCCAGAAGCAATCTTGTGGTGGTGTGAGATGTAACACCACCCTGGGAAGTTGTAAAGCAGCCACAACTACCCCAGCTGGGCCCTTGCTTGCAGTGAGTGCAGCATTTGTGTTCTGTGCCAGGCAAGACAGCTCCCTGGCTTGTCCTTCAGAGCTCACCCCATAAACACCCTCCCCTGCTGAACACAAACCCAGCCAGGCTTTCTTTCCTGACCTAAACAAATGCAGGATCAACACCTCTCTAGCCCTGGAAAGCATGCAGCACTTCAGCCTCTGTACTTGCTGGATTCTGGCTCTTATTTCTTCCATGAGCAGTTACTGACTTTCCCCAAAAAACACTGAGCAGGGCAGAGAGCAGGCCTGGCATCTGGGACATGAGGCATTGCTGCAATTGAGAATCTGAGCTAATTCCTACCTATCCTTGACTTCCATTCAGTGCTTAAATACCTTTTTGAGGAGTAGGTGCCTACATCTGGTTTTTTTATTTGTTGAAGACAATACTGTGCCATGGTATCACCAAAGCACTGCAAGAATTACTAACTAGGAAGCAAAATGCACCCAGTTATGGCACATACACATAATGAGTCTGCAGTAGAAGAGTGTAGGTACACAGAGTATTTCAGGATGTGACTGAGCTGGCCTGCATGCAAATTGTGACAAAAATAAGTAAAGAGGTTCAGAGGTGTGTCTGAAACAGATCCTCTTCTTCAAATGTATCTACTGGTCCAGAAACCGAATAGAAACTAGAGAAAAACCCAACCAAACTACCCTACCTCTTTTTTATAACTTTTGTGCCATACTAACCCTTGAAGAATCACAATATTGAAGAACTTCAAATTCAATCTATGGATAAGGATGAGAGGCTGATGACCAGAGCAGCTCACCTCATACTGCTCAAGGGCCTCCTTCCTTTCCAATTCAAGTTGTTTCAGTTGCTGCATGGCCACTTGAAGAGCCTGTTCCTTCATCATTCTCTGGTTTTCCAGCTCTTGCTTCTCTGCTTCTGTCATCTGAATGGTCTGCTGCTGCTGCAAATGCCATTTTTCCAGTTCAGCTCTCTTTGCTGTCTCCTCTTCCAGCAATCTGCAATGGGGATTGTGATATTAACTGCACTTTAACATAAGTTGTATCCATGCAGGGAAGCCAAATTAATTAATTTTTTTCTTTCCTCTTTTTTTTTTTTTTTTTAAGAGAAAGAGAGTATGTTTTAAAAAAAAGCTTGGGAAGCAGGGAAAAAGTTATTGTTTGTTGGCTTGCCTTCAGTGTCATGCCAGCAATGCATGCAGTCTGACTGCTACAAAGGGCTATTCAGAAAATGTAGTCAATAATGCAAATACACAACACGGAGCCCCAGAAGAAACAGACATGCGTAAGTTATCTTCATTGTCTTAGGAGGACTGAGTATATGAAGAAAAAAAAACACACTCCACAAAGCCTCTGTAAGAAGAAATTTAACCCTTGATAATTACAGTTTAAACCTGTGATAAAACACAGCAGAAAGTCATTTTTACAGTTACTGCTTTATAAAATAAACAGCTGAAAAGCCTGTACAGAGTGAGCTCAGTTTTTCACATGCTGACATGCACAACACCTGACAGAAAAACAACTGCACCTGCTTTTCCAAAACAGCTGAGCTTGCCCTCTGCCAAAGGCTAATCAGACATATTTTAAAAATCATAAACAACAGCTTCAGCCTTCATATCTTAAGGGAAAATAAAATCTGTCC
This sequence comes from Illadopsis cleaveri, assembly GCA_013399915.1. NCBI lineage: Eukaryota > Metazoa > Chordata > Aves > Passeriformes > Timaliidae > Illadopsis > Illadopsis cleaveri. Next base: position 348,177 of record VXBB01001981.1, on the reverse strand, counting down.
TGTGTTTGGACTTGAAGGTAGTTCCCCATTCCAAGAGGCAAGCAGTCATTAGTAGCAGGGCACAGGTACTTACTATTGGCAGGAGGAACTGAAACACTTTTCCACCTGGTCAAAGCCATACCTGGCCTGAAGTTTCCTCACAGTCTCTTCATCCTGACGTGCCTGTTTCTCCTCCTCCAATGCTTCCTGCAGCTGTTTATACATTTCTTCCAGTTCACGTACTCTTTGTAAATACTGTTCCAGTTCAGATGATTTCTGAGCAACTTGCTCTTCCATTTTTTGTCTTACCTAGCAGCATAAATTTGGGACACATGAGCTACCATTCAACTCAGGTTTCCAGTTTTTAAAGGAATTTCCAGGTTTCCCTCAGGTCATACTTTCAGAGACAACCCTTTTCCTGCTGACTGCAGAGCAGAACTGATAAAATTGAGGCTAGATCTGCAGGTGTGGAACTATGAGCATTTAAAAAAATAAATAATAACACAGGCTACTTATATTGACCTACTTTCTGCAGCATAGGATTTCTACAGGGGTTCAAACCTAATCTCAGTCAGCTTGATCTTGTTGCTTAGTTTACAGATACACAACTGAAGGAAGAGAAAGGTTGTAGAGAGGCCAGACAGGAAGGTCAGGCTGTTTTAATGGCACTGTTTTCACTCTCCCTCTGGCAGCAGTATCTCACACACTTACATCTCTGGATGACGGCACAGGATGGATAAAGGGTTGGAAAACAGCGAAGGAGGTTGGCATGTCCTGCCCCATTGGTCTGCAGCCTGCCCCCCCCTCAGCTGACCCAAATCCCAGTGACCCAGAAAGGCATTGTATTCAGGAATTCATGCTCAGCCCATAAAGCAGCACTCTGTGCATTAATGTTCTGAGATGTCTCATCACATCACTTTTTCTACTTTTTTTCCCAGACTAACAGAACAACCTGACAAAGCCCTTGAAGACTGCAAACCAGGTCTTTGGGGAATCCTCAGTGTAGCTGAATAGTAAGAGTATTGTAAAGCAACAATATTTCTTTATTTTTTATATTTATGTGTGTATATAATTGTAAAAGAACAAACAGCATAAAAAAGCAATACTTCTAGGAACATGTAAAATGCATTTTGATTATGCCTGATTCATTTTGCTTATTCATACAGCAAGTACTGGCCTCAGGTTCTCCATCTCTGAAAATTGCAAGGAGAACTTCAGTCTGCATTAATCCTTCAAATAGTCTATTTTTTTCCTCAATTTTCCAATAGTATTTAAACTTTGAATGCTGTAGAAATTGCAGCCAAGCTGTTCCAGTATTTGAATCCACCAGTAAAAACATTTTATTCCTACATCTCAAATAAATGCAACACAGATTCCATTCTCCAGCCTCCTGCAAAATCTGTGGGATCCTTTCAGTGGCTGCCTGTGAGGGAAGCCCTTGCTGAACACATGGCTCCCTACGTGTAACAGCAGCAAAACCCCTCGTGCACTACTCACCATTTTTTCTCTCTCCAGCTCCAAACTGAAGCGATCTTGTAGTTCAACTTGAGTCTGAAGTCTTTTCTTCTCCTCCTCAGCAGCACGAGCAGCTGCTGCTTCCAGTTGCTGGAAGAGATGGGCAGGGGATAGGGGGAAGAAAAGAAGGAAAAAAACCATTTTGTCAAAACTAAATCATTTTGAGGGAATGGAACCTTATTTAACAATTTTTGGTTGTAACAAAAATGGAAGAAGCCTTCAAAAGCATCAAGGCACCAGTTTGGGTTTTTTAATGTCTGAGACTATTCACAGCCTTTAAATATAATTTTCTGTCTTGATTGTTTGCAAGAGAGTTTTAAATTTACCAATGAAAAGGCAATTACTTGACTATCTCCAAGTTTCCTCTGAGTCCTGCTTTGCTCAAGTGATAGAAATCAGTATTTCCTCCTCTACCTCAACGGGATAGAAAACTATTAGGAAAAAACACATTTCAGGCAGGACTGCATAGGACTTCCAATAGGGAAAACATGCCAGCACACACATGAGTTCATACAGAAACAGAAATGAGAAGCACTCAATTGCCATGGGAAAGCAGAAGTGCTACAAACTTTGAGCAGAATAAGTGATTGTGCTATCATGAATCATCCCTCTAACATCCCCTAAACTGCCAAGTAAGGCAAGTAAAATCCTGGTCCATAATCATCACTTGAAATTAGGAGGAACATTAGCTAAGGCCTGGGAAACAGCTGCTGGTACCTTTCCACCTTGTTGCATTTATCTTACTTTACCCTTATCTTACTTTTGTTGCATCTTGATTTTGCAAATAAAGACAGTGGTCACAGTTTTTCCTTTCACCAGGATTTCAATCCCGCAAGGTTAGAAATCTTCAAGCACCAGCCTAAACTTTATCAGTACTGAAAACAAAACCATTCTTTCACAAAATTTTCCTAAGAAACTTATCTGATGCTTCTTTTTCTTTAATATGCTGGGTTGTGGAAATTGTTTCCACAGATCTTTAGTAAGAGCAGGGCACAACATAAAGATGACATGGACCTGTTGGAGCAAGCCCAGAGGAGGTGACACTGGGACAGGTTGTCCAGACAAGCTGTAGATGCCTCATCCCTGAAAGTGTTCAAGGCCAGGTTGGATGGGCCTTTGAGCAACCTGGTGTAGTGGAAGGTGTCTCTGCTCACAAGCAGGGGGACTGGGACTGGATGATCTTAAAGGTCCCTTCCAAACCAAACCTTTCTGTGATTCTGTCATGGTCCTGAAGGTACCACATTTAAATCCTCCCTCACCAACCTAGATGAGCTAATGAGATGCCCCAATGATTACAACTACCAAGCTAAAACTTTCACTCTTTTATGTGCTTGGAGTATCACTCTGGTCTGAAATAGATGGGAAGAAGTGAAGGAGAAGGCTCAGATTTCTGGGTTTATGTTGCAGAACATAGCACAGAACTCCTCTCCTTTGCAAGGCCTAAAAGATGCCAGTGTTTTAGAGGCAGCATTCTTCCTCTGCCAGGACATTCAAAAGAATGTAATTGTAGTCAAATGCAAGATGCCTATTTAAGTGAAATCTCCTCTAGATTTCCTCCCCCGCTTTGAAATTAAACAAACATTGCCAATGCCAATACTGAGCTGAGGGCAAACGTGCAGAGTCACAGGCAAGGGCAGGAGCCAGGCCATTGCCAGAGAGCTCAACAAGAAAATGATCTTTGTCCACTCAGTATCAGCAACTTCCTGCTGAATCCACCAAAGCTGCTCCGAGCAGGTAAGGTTACTGGGAACTGTGCACTTCAGGGAAAAGCCACAAGTGTTGTTGGGGGGAGTCAACAGGAACACACCATTCCAGCAGGCATCAGACAGCACAGAGTCTCCAAAGGCCATGCAGAACCCCAAATTGAAACGGAAAAGGTGCACACGTCTTGTGCACACAAGGAAAAACTTACCTTCCTGTCTGTTCAATGTGGACATGTCAAAATTCCATTTAAAAAAATGAAAAAAATCTATTTTAGACAAAAGCATTTATTCTTTTGAAATACTCTACTGCAGGAGCTACCAGAATACAAACCAGTCCCAAAGTGCACTTTGGCAGATGCTGCATAAATGGTGGCTCACTGCCATCAGAAACAATCAACCTCTAAGCTTCCCAGAACAATCCAGTTTCCTGAAGCATTTACAAAGCCTTTTCCTTGAAGAACATTTTTCTAACTAATCAAACACTTTCAGTTCCTCCAACAGTGTACCTCCTCCATAGTTTTAACTAGGCAAAGGGCAGTAAGTCATGTCAGAGCCTAAGATACTTTCCTTGAGAAATCATTTTAATCCAGCCCACTTCACGAGATGCTTCTGGCCACAACTCTCTTTAGTTTACCCATTATGATTTTTAGGAAACTGGAGCCTGTCAACATCCTACTGCTCCTTTGGGGTTGCTCTCATGTTGTCTTCCCCCCTAAATATTTTTCCATAAAGTAAACAATGCAGAAATCCAACTTCATGATTTCTGTTAAGAGGTACATTACTTACCAGTAGAAGGTAACATAGGCTATCCTTTATTGTCTATTTTGCATTCTAAATCTTAAACAACACAGTAGACTACAGGTACCAAAATTAAATTTAAAAATCATTTTCCACTGTCAGACTCTGTTTAAGGCAAACAGAAAAATACCTACATCAAGACTGTCAGTGTAAGAATAATTTTAAAAAAGACAAATTTCTCCTTGCCACAAATTGTGACAACGACAAGCCTTTTAAAAATATGGGGGGTTTTATTATTTTATTTGCTTTCTAGACTCAAAACCTTTAATGCCCTCACAGTATTTATAGCTGCAAAGATCACTGAAGTTTCTTCTAAGGGCTAAAATTGGTTGGGTTTATTTACAAAAAAACTCAAGCAGTGATGCAGACTTGTCCTAAATGGAAAAGCAAAAAACTTACATTTATTTAGGAAGGTAGTGGAGACATGTAGAGTAAACAAAGGAAGATCTGGACTGCTTTAGCAGCAGCGACTCAGCAGCCAAAATGTAAGGCAGCAAGTGGGGAGGGTTTGAATTTGAATATTGGGTTCTAAGCAGTTTTCAAGGCACACTCCACACTAAAAGCTCTCACAGAAAGAAAAGCCACATCTTATCCTTTGAAAGACAGAAATTATAAAAATGACATCTGTGTGAAAAGAACAGTTCCCATAAGCATATAAATAATGTAACAAAACTTGGGTAAACTATAGAAGAAAATCTTCATGGAAAGCCCCAGGTTTCACAGATGTGTCTGACAGGATAGGAAAACCAAAACCCCAAAAGCAACTGAAAATATTGGTCTACCCTGTCACCAGACACCATCCACAGAGCTGGCAGGTTCTTCACCAGCCTGACAATCCCCTGCTCAGTACAGGGGCCTGAAACAAGTGCAGCTCCTGTGGAGGAGTCTGCTCAATGTGCCTGAACAGGACAGAGATGCCCAGTTCCACTCCAAGAAGCCCAGTTCAACCACAGGGATTGAGCTCTAGGCTGGAAGCTTGGCAGCTGCCAATCCCACCTTCCTCACGGTCTCCAGTTCCTTCTGCTTGTTCTCGTTGGCTGCCTGCAGCTCCTTCATCTGCCTCTCCAGCTCCTCCTGCTCAGCCAGCAGCTTCTGGCGCAGCTCCTTCCGTTTCTGCCGCGCTTCCTTGTGGGGAGGAGCGCTCCCCGCCCGCAGCAGGTTCACTGTGCTCTGGATGGCTGCAGGGGACAGGAGGGGACACCATGAAGGGGAATGCTGAATTTCTGGGGAGACTTTGTGAAGTGACTTGCAGTGCTGTGCTGGCTGTCGGGTTGGGGGTTTTTAGATACATTTTTAAATCAGAAAGCACTGTCAGTTGTCCTAGTTCTCATCAGGCTGGCTGTTAACACAAACCAGAAGTGAAAGATGCCTCTCAGTACTGGCTGCATGCCACAAGGATAAGGTCTGGCAATTCCACTGCATTAGGTCAATTCCAGTATTGACTTTTAACAGGCTATGGACATATGAGTCACTTATATGCCCAGCTGCAAGAAAAAACCCCAACACTTCAGGATTTCTTACTAGCTAGACTCAGTGACTAACCAAGGAGTAAGATGTTACCTATCCTCCCTAGAGCCAACCTTAAACCCTGTATTCTTACAGATACTCGGAGGGAAAACTTTCTCCCAGTAAGACAGTAGCTCTCATTCACTTACATGCAGTGAGAAAATATTTAAGACAGCAAAGCTGAGGAGTGGCAGATGATTTTGGTATTTTATTCACACACCACAACCACAAAAAAGAATCTCCTTTTGAATCATTCATCATACACCTGACTTTGGTGCAATGAAACACATGCTGTAGGTAAAGAGGGAAGTGCAAATGAAAGCCCACAGCTCCAAATATTTAACTGCTGCACATTCTTCAGTGGCATTGGTAACAACAGCTTTGCAAGGGCTTCTACCTCACTCTGCAGATGGATGTACTCATCACATATCTGCGAAGGTCTCACAGGAAGAACACCTTTACCATGGAAATAGAAAAGCAAGCACTAATTCCCAGCTTTATCCTCAGCTCACCAAACCATACTACTTCAAGCAAAACTGTGAAACCAAAGCCAGTATTTTACAGTGCCAAAATGAACAAGCTTTCTCTTTCTCCCCAAAAGCAATGGTTTACAATGTTGCTTCCCTTCCCCATCCCTAGAAGTACAGTCAATATAAAAAAAACCAACAATAATCATTTCATTTTGGCTGTGGCTGCCTGAGTTGAGGCTCTTACATGACAAAAACTGATTGCCCTTACATGGATCCTTAGTTCTTCCTAAGTCTCAGACCCCTTAAAGATCCATGTGCCCAAAACTGAGATATCAAAAAATCAAAAGACTAAGAATTTCAAATTTGAGTAAAACACTGCTGTAAGAATTCCACTAACCTTAACTTTCACGTAACTAGCATTTTTGAAACCTCACCTTGAATCCATTCCTGTTTCTTCTTTTTATCAGAGGCACTGATCTCAAAGGTTTTATCAAGACATTTTATGAGAAACAGGCATTTCTTTCCATCTTTGTCAGGCAAGGCCTAGAATGGGTAACAATAAATATTAGCTTTGCTAACACTGAAATCTAAGTTATAAAGTCTAGCAGCATCTATGCAGTTATGTGTCACAGAGATACAAATACCAGCACTAAGAAGTTTTTTAAAAGGGTGTTCATGAACTGCTGTAATATGAAGTAAAAAAAGCTCTTTTAAAAGATACCAGGACTCAATCCCCCACAAAAAAGGATTAATTCGGATCTTTAAAGACATACAGTTTTCGGAGTGGTTTTACCTCTACACAACAGTTGCCATCCAGTATGATGTCTCCCTTCTTGTCCTTTAAATCTTCACTTACATAGTAGGAAATAATATTGGGTTTTAGCACAAACCACCGTTCCATCCAATTTTTCCGTTTGTGACCTTTTTTCAGCATGTAGCCCTGTTAAAAGCAACAGATCAGCTGAAATGCCTGGCCTCTGCTGAACCATCCGGTCTTTTGGTTATGTAAAGGTGTAAAGACCCAATAGAGCACAGAGAAAATTTACCTCATAGCCCCAAATACTTTCAAAGTTAGCCAGTATTTCAGCTGTACCTTCCATTTCTGTAATGATATTCCCCAAATACTTACATAAACTTTTGTCTGCCACTTAACTTCAAAAAAAAAAGTCAAATCACAGAGGAAACTCAAACACCAACATCAATATAAGCTATGAACAAGCCATACAGGAAGTATACTCAAAGTATTCCAGATTAAGAGGATGAAGAAGTTGGAAAGGAGACCAAGGAACATTTTTCTGTAATAGCTTTCATTTATCACCATTTTTGATACAAGCAAATGTGCTTGTATTTAAAAAAAAAAAAAAAAATTTTTTATATATATGTGCTGTGGCGTATTTAAGCCAAAGATATCTTTCTCTGCCTCTAGGTCTGAGGGGAAAGAAAACATTCAGAACAGTTGAAGAAGCTTTTTTGTTTAAAAAACAAACCAAACCAAACAAAACCCCAAGTCACCCCCTACACATACAGCTTATCTGTGCTCAGCTTTTCTAGCCACTTAAACATGTCCAGAGCCAAGGCCGTGCCTATTCCCAGGTGCCATCCCACTCCCTTGCTCCAGACCAGGAATGCACAGAGAAACAGCTTTGTTTGCCGCCTCCATACTCGAATCTGAGCTCTGGGTGGTTGCAAGGCCATATGAAGGACTCCTGCAGTTTCAGTCTTTCATGCTTTGCACAGTCTGAGTCAGAGCCTGGGGTTTTTTTCCCTACCTGACTTACCAAATTTGCCTTCAAAGCCAAGTCAGACGAATACGTGTTCCTCTCAAATTTCTGCAAAATCTTTACCTATTATTTCAGTATCAGCTGCTTCTCACCTTCCAAGAACCCATTGAGAGCTCTTGAAAAGCAGGAGCTTTTTCACACCAACCATTACACATCTTTCAGAACACTAAATATTAGAAATTTAACTGTTGCTGCTACCCTCCACAAACCTTATAGATCCAGGATGAGTTCAATAAAAAGAGTGGCAGGACACTTGGTTACGAGACTATGTGTCATTAATTAATAAGGGTGTTAATTACCCTTATAAGAAGCAATTATATGATTACTGCAATAAACAGGATGATTCTGTGAATCCACAAGGTATCAGGATACTGAAATCACAGAGAGAGAACTCCACTCTCCACCGGGCCAGTAACTGTCCAAACTGCTCAGGAGGCACAGGGCCAAATCTTGACACTAACTACTTTTAAGTATCAAGGAACCATTCAAAGGCACTCAGACATCCTTGAGAAAGAAGCCCAGGCACCAAGAGAGGAAAGAAAGGAGACATAAAACAAAACAAAACAAAACAGTGTGGGGGAAGACACACAATGTAGTATCAAAACTGAAAAGAAATCTGATTTCCTCACAAGTTTCAAGCAGGATTGAACTGACACTGGTTAATTCATTTTCACAGTATCAAACAGCAGAAATGACTTCATTTTGCCCTCAACTGACTCTGTGTGTGTGTGCCCCCAGCCCTCACCTCCAACAGGCAACCAGCAGTTAACAAAAATAGACTTCTGCATTGTTCTGTGGGTATTCTGAAAGAATTTCCTGTGCCAAGACTTTCTGATGGTTTCTTCAGAACAGCTTAGGAAAGCCTGCCAAGAAACTTCTGTTTCTCTCCTCACCAAGAAATCAAAGATGAAAAAAACACTCTTTTCAGGTAAAAGTCAATTTTAAAGAGCTCTCCAGGTAAACTCTGCTGTGACCCCTCAGGTCCCTGTGGTACTTCCAATTCCCATGAAAGAAATGCAGCTTTTAAAGGCATTCCTAAACTGATAATCCAGTCACTGGAAATCTGAAGAAAGAAGTTTGCTAAGAATGCAAAGGCCAGCATGACTTCTGGAGTCTGAGTGCAGGTAAGTAAGTTGTCAGTCATGTAGCCTGCTAAGCAGAACAAGAAGGGAGAGCCCTCTGGAGCTCTTCCACACCTTTTTGCCCTGTTGAAGTGGGGAACTTGAGAAGCCAACCTTTCAGCTGGAGCAATACCCTGGTCCAGACCCCCTTATCTGAATGCAGAGGTGGTCCCCAGCACAGCTGTATTTCCTACAGCACAACTCAAACTACAGAAAAGCATGCCCAAAGACTGAAGAGCTGTCACCACAACTGAGAGCATGATGCAGCTTTTCTTTGAACTAACAAGCAGCTGGTACTAGTGTAAAAAAGGTCACAATTCAAGTCAGAGCCCACTTCTTTCACTTTCTAAAAGCAAGCTCTCCCAAGAAGCAACTCATTCATAATACTGCTACAATTACAACAATCTGAATAGCATCACAATTTCTTTTATAAAAATAAGCTCAAATGAAAGAACTCTTATAGATAATTTACATAATTATCCTCCCGCTCATCATTCAATAGGGTAAAGAAATTTGAACACAAATTGAACATTTTCTAATTAAAGCAGTCAAACATTCTACTTTAAAACATTAGTTCTCTGTGGTTCTTACCTGCTTGAGTACATCCAGTATGAGCTCATTAAAGACTTCATTGATTGCCATGGACACTGTCTGCCTGTCCATCCCTTTACTGAACTGCCCACTTCCAATGAGCTCGATCAGCTCCCACGCAGAGAGACCCTCTCGACTGGTGTTGAGAGCAATCTTGTAATGGTCAAACTGCTCTTGCTGCCAGCCTGCTCCCATTGCTTCGGTGATTTTTTTAAGTAAATATTCAATCTGTGCAGAAACACAAACAGAAAGCCATCATTTGCAGCAGGCACGGAAATCAAATGTTTCAGAGCTGTAAATGAAGCTTCTCCAGAGACTCCCATTACAGCCGGTTTCCTACGCTCACATGTAGGCCCCTCAGCGTAGGTGGTTTGATTAACAAAGGTTTTAAGCTCCTGTCTCAGCTGAACTCTTGACTGCCAAGCCCGTCCCTCAGCTACTCTCTTCACAGCAAAACAAGGAATTGAACCTGACAGCCTCATTTAATATTTCAGATTCCTACAGAACACATGGGACCTTCCCTGTAATGGCTTCTGACGAACTGTGATGACTGAAGCGTGAGAAAGCAACAAGTTTCAGAAAGTATTCCTGTAAGCNAAAAAAAAAAAAAAAAAAAAAAAAAAAAAAAAAAAGGCCATTTGGACTAGGAGTGAAATGAAAAATTACCAAGGTATGATCTACACCTGACCCCTCTTCTCTAGCTCTCAGCCTCTCCATTCCTGGACACAATCCTGACAGTTGTATCAAAAGAAATAAAAGACCAAATCTTTCACATCTGCTTTTGTTTCCCAAATAAATTGTCCTTGTCCTTTAGTCTTTCATCACTCTGTAAGCATTACCATGCACAGGATAATAACACCAGTAACACTAGTCAAAACAAACACAAGAATGAAAACGAAGCAAAGAAGGCTGCGGTTCTTTAGTCTGTTTTTTATGTTGGTTTTAAACTCATCACTGTTCATTTGCAGTATTTTAAACTAAGCCCATCTACAGCTTTGAGCACATGCAAAATGCTTTTAATGACTCTAAACAAAATAATTGGTGAGGGCCTTCCTGCCACAGCTCAGAGTCACCTTTTACCTGGTTTAATAGGACTTTGAGCGCACATGAGTCTACACAAGAGATTTGGGAGCACAAAGAAATAAAGAAATGTTTTTGCCTCCCCACACATTTCACCACAAGGACTCCCAGGCCTCAAGGTTTTGATGCAGCACATGTGCTAATCTTGTGGTTGCTGCTTGTCTCTCCTGCAACAGGCACAGCCAAATAATCCCTTCCTTTCCCTCATGTCTATGGACAGGAAACACAAGTATGTAGAACAGTAAACTCCCAAGTTCACCCTGCAGATAGATGTGTTTTTCCCACTATTTCAGCTCAGTGACTCTCTTGGTGTCACAGCCCCTTGTCCAGGAGCACGTGGGTAATGCTACAGCAAAATGGAGAAGCTGCAAAGCTGCTGCCGTGCCAGGAGGAAAGTTCCTGCTCCACTGAATGAACGGGAAGTGCACACACCTCCAAGCTGTGGCTGTCACATCCTCCCTCCTCAAGTCTCTCTTAGGAGAAGACAGCCCAGCCAGGCACAGAATATGCCTCCAGAAATTGCAGAGAACATTGCTTTTCATTTCAACCTCACCGAGTAAGACACTTCAGTATTTTTTAGCTCCTCATGCAGTTCTTACTAGCAAAGATCTGGTTCTAACAGAGGCCTCTGCAGAAGTGGCAATCAAACTCACAGTCTTTAAAATAAGCTTTGTTGATTTTCACACTCCAAAATCCTTAAGTTAAAAAAATAATTCAAGCCTTTCAAGCAGCGACTACCATAAATCCTCAGTATTCAGTTAAGGGCAGGAAGCAGCTTACTTCCTACTCCAGACAAATTTTATAGAAAAAAAAAAAAAAAAACCCCAAAAAAAAGCCTCCACAGAGTGCAAGAACAGGAGCACTAAAAAGCTGTTTCAAAGCAAATCTCCTAAAACCTTGATTTTTTTACCTGTGTTCAAAACACATTCTGCCACTCTGCTCATTGCCTTTGAGCAGCATCAGTTCTTAACTACAATCCTGGACTTTAGCTGGAAGGAAAGCTAAAATAACACAGACTTAATTAGGTAGATAATATAATTGCCAAAATGCTACAAAGTAATAAAAATAAAACAGAATTAAAAATATGAACTCTAACTTTAAAATGCATTGTTCCAGAATTTCACAACGTCTTACACTGCTTGAGGCACAGCAGCTCTGAAATTCCTTTGGTTAATTTTCTAAAAGTAGCAGGTTTCACTTGCAGACCATGGAACACACACACACACAAAAAGAGCATACCTGAAATCTCTTTTTTCCCATTTTTGCTCAAGCCATATAAATAAAATGTGGATCAAACTAATGGTCTGGAAATGATGCAATGCAAAACCCTTGGCTAGTACACCGTATCATAGAATACACTAAAAATAAGTCAACACGTTGTTTCCTTTAGTGTTATTTGTATATATTTTATTTGGGTTCATAGAATAGATTTAACCATTTCAGTCTGTTAACTCCCATCTACAAGTCACTTACATGACCAGAAGTATCCCATAATCCCATTAAAGTACATAAAATACACATTATTTTAAACTACATTAGCTTTTCTTAAGTGAAAAAATGACCTGTGCATGTTACAATTCAACTTCTATTTTTTTTTTTTTTAATGAAAGGTTTATCTTGAATTCAGTCACGTACAGTGGCTAACCAAAGTTCCCAGAAAAAGTTTATCTGATACATCTGCTCAACAGCAACAGTGACTTTTGCACAGCATGAATATAGAAGTCTGAGGTAAATACAAAGAAATAAGTTGCACCAGTGTGAAAGCAAATAGCGACCACTCATTAGGTGCTCAAATGAGGAACCTCTGAGAGCAAATGACATTTCCCCTCCTCCACAGAGACATGTCAACCCAGCAAATAACTGACAAATTAAGTCTCCTGTCTCACATATAACCTACTCTTGTGGTTAAAAGGCAATGTTGAAAAGCAAAAGTGAAGCGACGTTTGCTGCTATTCTGAGGGGACTTTGCTTTCAGGTCAAAAGTATGCAAAATACAGGTGCAAAAATACCAGGGAGTTGTTAACACTGCATACACCAGTAGGGACCCAGTGGCTCCACACTACCAAAACCAGCTTCCATCTCAAATCAACACACTTTTCAGCCAGAATTTTGCCAAAAGAAATCAAAAACAATAACGAAGAACAGAGCTCTAGCATGAGTCTGTTTGGGAGCTTCTTTCAGAGGACACTTTCTTTTCCCCATGTTTCAGTGCCTATTTGTTTTCCTTTTCCAGGTATTCCTGCTTCCATAGGAAATGAAGCATCACAGATTTTTCACATGTTTTTCTGACATACGAGTAGGTCTCTTAGAATGACAAAAATAATGCCAAGGAGGCCTTCATGCCCAGCAGAGCACAGCAGACAAAGCTATTCTGGTTCACACTATTCAAATAAGGTTTGTGATATTAACAGAGCAGATGTCAAAAGTCTACTCACATTGTACAGAATTCTGTGGGAGTATATGTTACTGGGCCACAGCCATGAAAGCAGTCATACCTCCTATCACAGTCATCATCAACTCTATCCCATCAGAACATCACTTACTTTTAAGTCAAATATTTGTTTCTTCCTTTCCACCAGCAAAACCGTGATCATTATCCAGTGTAAGCTACTACCTTTTTTCTTTTTTTTCCAAATTAAAAAGTGTTATGTGAAGTAAAGGTCAATTCAAGAAACAACCTGCTGTGTGAACTGAAAACTGTATTTCACGCAGCAATCATGGAAGAAGACAGTGAAATGGGAAGAACTGGTGTAAGTCTTCCTAACCAAGTGACTGATGGAAGTGACTAAAAATCTTCCTAACCACTGTCATCAACTTTTAGAGATCATGAGTCAATTAAAACCCCACACAAGCAGCTTTCATTCTCTTTCTATCAGTTTTGATGCAATTTCTGAAGGGCCAAGGGTCAATTCCCAGTGTTTCATTCACTGTTTCAGTTTCTGGTACTAGAATGCAGAACAAGGAAGCAAACATGGTCATAAAAAACACACTCCAGAAGAATCACCACTGGATCAGATTCTCACCTCCTCAGGCTAAGAAAACATCACCTCATTTTGACATGCACAAAAAGCCACACAAGGCTTAGTCCTCTTAGGAGGACTAGAAATGCCATCTGTTAATAAATTTGAAGACTAGAGAACATGTGAAAAATGACTATACAAATCTTTCCTCATGAAGCCAAAATCAGCAAATATGTTTGGCTTATTTGAAATAAACTGTGAACATTGGATTACAACACTGAGTATGCAGTTTGCAGCATGCCTGTCTCTGAGTTTCACCATGAAGAATGGCCCAGAAACCCAACTAACCACACACCACAGCTCTCGGGCGATAAAGCATTCCCAAGGCTGCAGTCACATGTCCAGAAATAAGAAAGGGGAAGTGCTTGAAAACCTTTTATAAAACAGAAAATGTTTGGTTAAAAAATACCAAGACACATAAATGAGTCTGTAACAACTAAGAGGTGACTTGTAAAAAAAGCTCATGACAAAATAGAAATATTTCTCCTCTTATGGCTTTAATTCTCTCCACCTTTTTCCTTCATTTTATCCTTCTCATGGAAGAGGTAGTGTCTGCAACAGCTGAAGGAAACATACACTTGGATGTCTGCATTTCAGATGATCTAATGGAAAATCTGCCTGTGGGGAGGGGAAGGTGCTCCCACCCGGTCCCTGCTTTCTGCCTTGGCACACGAGCACCTTTGCACAATAGACATTCATGGATCTCTGATCCTTCCCAGCTCTTCCAAGTGCTCTCAGCTGCCCACCAGTAGGCAGCAGAAGGAACACTGGAGTGCAAGGACATTACCAGCTGTGCCCAGTGCTCCCTGTAGCCACCAGCTCCTGTCTCTGTTCCCTGACTTCTCCCTGTAACACAGAGGGATCCTCTCAAGCTTGAAGTCACATTCCAAAACTGCACACCCCAACCCAATCCCTTCCCCACGCTGGACTTTACAAACTTTATCTCCCTCATGTGCAGGGCTGACATCCCTGCTTCCAGGGCAGGTGAGGAGCACAGGCCAGTCATTGCCTCTGGCCCCTGCTAAACAAACAACTTCTGGCCCTTGTGCCACCTCTCCACTGCTTTCAGATTCTCCCCTGGTAGCTCCTTTCCTCACTTTGCACTTTCTAAAGCTCTTTTTAGCCTGCACCTCTGAATCCTTTCCAAAGTAGCCTCTTTTCCCTTCTCTGGATAAGCTGCAGCCATACCCCATTTGCTGCCCATTCACCACCTGGGCAGGGAATCAAGACTTACACTTTGCAGCTGGGGGTAATAGCCCCACCACATTCAGCTGGCTAAGAGGAAGGGCCCAGCACAGCAGCACCAGTGCAAAAATACTTGACATGGGCAAGAAGGAAAGACAGCACCTTCAGTATTTAGTCAGCACAGTGCAAATAAGGTGAAACTGCACTCAAGCAGAAGGCTTTTCCAGATATGAGATATGAAATCTATGAAATGACTGCAGAAACCACTTATCTCATTTTAAAAGTTACAAAAAGAAGAAAAGAAAAAAAAAAAAAAAAAGAGGAAATTCAGACTCCCAAGCATGTCTCAAAGAGCAGCTGCTCCAAGGAGGAAGAAAAGGCATCCTTACAGCCACATGAAGTTGTATTAATACATTCACTAGAGACTAAAGAAGTCTTGTAATTTTCCAGATAGGATGCAAAAATCTTCAAGGGCAAAAATCCTCTAACCTGAAAGTATGTGGCAAGTTTCTCAGTTACTTATAAAGTGGGGAGGGGAAAAAAAAAAAAAAAAAAAAAAAAAAAAAACACACAAAAAAAAAAAAAAAAAAAACACCACCCCAAAAAACCCCAAAACAAAAGCCAACAATGTGGAAGGGAGGGAGGAGGGGAAACAGCTGGATCCCACACAAACAGCTGGATCTCTAAGCCAGAAACTGCAGTAGATTGTGTGTTGCAATATTCTCAGCCAACGATAAGAGCAGCAGTTGGGCAGGGCAGGAGAGCCTGCTCCCTGGGTGGGAAGCTGTGGTCACACATGAGAGATTTACAGTGCTCTCAGCAAAATATCAACATCACAAACAGCAGTGCTTCCATCCCCCTTCTCCTCTCCTTCACTTTGTAAAAATCCCCTCATTTCATACATGACCTCCAAGCCATTTTGTAAAAAAGGCAGATACAAAACATCTGAGGAAAAAGCAAAACTGGCTGAAATTTTTACTTTGGGAATTGTGCAGAGAGTAGATGAGTAAATGCAAATTTTTCCAGAAGTACAGAGACCTTGATGCAGGACCAATGCAAACCAGAAAGGAGTGTGTTCAACAGACAGCATTCCTCCAGTGGCTGATTACATTACCTGTGTGGTCTGAGGGAAGGTGGAGTGAATATAGGCATTGTGTATGATAAGAACAGAGCAGCCTTTCTTTGCCAGTCAGGCTCTGTAAGCTTTCTTTAAACAAACTGCACAATTTAAATCTTGCTGTAATCAAGGAGATGCAGACACAGATCCACAATCAGAATTTTTAAAATAATCCAAGTAGAAGAGCAATGCAGGTTAACCTGGACATTAAGGATGGGAAGGAAAGCAAACAACAGCACATACAAAATCTGGAAATCTGGAAAACCTCAGCTCAGTGCTGACTCTGCAGCACATCTGCCAACACACAGACACGTTGGCATTACCTTGCAGCAGCCACAGCAGGCAGCACCAATCTGGGGCTTGCTTGGTAAAGAAGTGGGGATCAACACCCCAGAGCTGGCTGGGCTGAAGCTTTTAACCATGCCAGCAATTTAGGAGATGTGAAATGTCTGCCCACAGGTAAGCCAGGCTGCACAGTGGGGAACACACTGACAAACCAGAGACTGTTGGATTTGAGTCCCAGTTTTGGCATTTATTAGTGACTCTGACCTACCAAAGCCAAATCTGGCACCACTAAAAAAGGAGCTGTCTTAGCTTTTATAACCATGAGCCCTGTTTCTCAGAATCAACAGAAACAAATGGGAAAGCAAGCAAGAAGACTGTCCCATTTCTCATGGAAATACAGCATGCCAGGTAGGGCCCTGGCATGGGCCAGTGTGGCAAAACCAGAAACGTACACAGTGAAAGTCTCCTGCTAAAAAGTGAGTGAGAAAGCAAAATGGAACAGTTTATTTTGATAGGAGAGTTATCTGTACTTGAGGGTTTGGCACAACACCTTGGAGTCCCAGAGTTATGTTGTTAGTGGCCTGTTAATCAGACTGTTTTGATCCCTGGCTGTTCAGCAATTTGCAGATATTTATTATTCAGTCCTCCAGTGCTGAACTGCAAACCACTGGGATATGTATACACAGTTTTGCAAGGGATTATTTATGCCAACAGTTCTGATCTTTCTGCTTCTTTCCCCACCCATCCCAAAGGGGAGAATAGTGGAGATACCGAAATCTTGCTTTAGGGTTAAAATACCTATTTGAGTGCTGCCAACATTTGTCCATGAACTAAATGTATAAAGAGATCTCTCTGGTATTATTACTTCAGACATTTCAAGCAACAGTGTTCAGGGGCTGGCTGGTTTTGATCAGAAACAGACACCATCAGAAAATTTTGTATTGTCCTTTCCATCAGGAGGGTGACATGAGACTGAAGACTCATCTTGCAAGTCACTATAACACAGAACAGATGGGGGCATTTTTTTTTTCAGAATCACATGGATGTATTGACCTTGCAAAACTGTAACCACCTATAAGCAAGCGCAGTGATTAAAGACCACATCCATGCATGTCCTGTTTATCCTGTTTAGTCCAGGCTGTTCAAAGGACAGACACATAGAGCTATCAATATCTCAAGTACCCTCTGGAAATCCCCATATATGCACCCTGGAAGACAGAGAAACGCATCTGAGGCCTTACAATACTAAAAGAGGGGAATAAAAATTTTAAATTAAACAATAGTTTCTCTTAAATCTCTAGACAGTACCACACTTAACACAGTTCAACTGGGACATTAGGCAAACTGGTGTTAAAGAGCTTTTGTTTCTTACCTCCTCAGGTACAATGATTAAAGGGTATTTGTCCTCTGACAAGAAGTTAAAAATAACCCACACTTTAAATGCATCTTCATCGCTAATCAGCAAAGGACTTTTAGAGAGGTTCTTTTTAGCACAGAGAGTCCAGCACATCCTGTTGAATTCAACTTTGTCAAAGTTTCCTTGAACCTAAAGAGAAGAAATTGAAGAACAACAAAGAAATTGATATGCACAAATGGCACTGAATAGCAGACAGACAAAGTTTATCAGGTTTCATCATACAAAGAGCAGCAAGAAAATTGTAGTTTGCACGAAATATCAAGGCCCAAAAAGAGCACTGTAGCAACCCTAGTCTGACTTCCTGCATGGGGTAAAATAAAGAACTTCTCCTAGCAAAACTGACATGCAACCTTCAATTTCTGGTGGAGTTAATAACACCCTGACACCACGGAAAGGAGGCTACAGTGCACTCTGTGTTTCCTCTAGCACATCAGCTTCCAAACCATCTCCAGAACTGCCTTAGTTCCAGCTGCCCTCCCATTGCACTGACTTACTGAGATGTTATGCAGCAAATTTGGAAACCAGCACAGCCAAATCTACGTGTGGATATGCTAAAAGCAACACCAGAGCAACAACTGCAAAGGACCTTTAATATGTTTTTTACTTCACATTACTCAAACTAACTCTTGCAGAGTATTCATAAACACAGATTTTTTTTCCTCAAATCCTAATCCACTTAAAACCTAATTTACTGTTCTGTTTTTAAACCTTTGTTTAAGTTATACATAAAACCTATTATCTCCCCATAACTTAGCAATGCTATTTCTTTACCAATGTGTAAGTGATAAAGGCAAGTTCAGCACTGTAAAGGAAGCCCCTTTGAGATTTTGGAAAACACATCTAAGAAATAGGTTCTTGTACCTCTTGTGGTAGTGAGAACAGTAATGGCCAGTGATTTTTTTATGATAAGCTAAACCACAGATCTCAGATGCTGCAAGGACACCGATGCAAACTGTATGATTTCCCACCAGATTTCCCAGTCTGGTAATTGGTCAGATATAGGGACCACACCACACTGGCACAGTCAGTGACAGACATGGGAAGTCGATGAACTGATGTGGGTGGAGGGGGAAAAAAGGGAAAAAAAAAAAAGAAAGACAGAAGTAAACAAGAAACCAACCTGATGCCAAGAACAGTCTCCAGGCATAAAAGTGAGACTGTGAACAAAAACCATAGACTTTGCATGCTTGCAGAGGCCACCAACCTGAATGAGATGCAAGAGGCTACAGCTGTCCTTTGAATTAGGTGGCAGTTGTAGGAGCCAGAGCTGCTACAGCCACAAGTTCAGCATCTGTCTTGTTTGCACAAGAAACACAGATCTTAAATGAAAGACCAATTAAACAAACAAACACCCTCTGGATGAAGGGCTGGAAGTCAGGATTCCTTCTTCTTTATTCTATTCATCAGCACTTCACTCCTTGGCTACTCTTGCCTGTGATTCTTCTGAGTCCTCTCCACCCTGCCCAATGAACCATGACTTCTTTCCTAAAGGCCCTTTTCCCACCCTGACAGTGAGCAGTTCCACCTTGGGAATGCCCTGGTGGTGCACGGGTTCTGCTAACACAGCAAAGCAGGACTGCAGCGTCTCAGACACTCCAGTCAAAGCCCAGGTCACCTGCAGCACGTCCCTGCCACCAGGACTGTGCAGCAGCTGAGCAGGAGCTCTCAGAACCACTTTACCACAGGTCAATAGGTCCTGTGGTGCCAGCAATCCCACTTTAGACATCTAAGCCCCTTTTTCAGAATCCGGGCTTGATTCTGAAATGGACTTTGTGGGGCCTAAGTCATCCAGAACACAGACGCTGTTTAGGAATTATACAGGACAATAACTACATCACCACACAAGCCCTGGCTCTCCAAAATAACAGTTCCAAAAATACAACAAGCATTGGTAGTGTAACTTGCATTCATGAAGTTGCCTGGAAGATGAGATAACCTGAGGCTTGAACAATGTCCTTCTTTGTCTGCCTTCCTTGCTCTAAATAAGGCCTGCTGTAAAATACCACCACTGCCATCACTGGAAAGGAAACATTTCCAACTGGTATTTAAAGATACACATTGTAAATAACAGAACATGCTAAAATATGGTTAAGAAACCAAGTAAAACAAATCATGAAGACACTATATTGGCAAATCACAGCTCCCTCCTGAAAGAGACATTTACAGAACAAGAGAGGTTTTGTTTCAGATGCAAGAAAATACTAGATACATCTATCTGCTGAGTAACAAGATGCATAACACTGGAAATCAATCAGGCAATACTAATTACTCAAATAATTTATTGAAATTACCTATGTGGATAAAGGAAATTAGTTGCAGCGAATGTACCTCATTTAACTGCCTTGTCTTTCTTGACAATTGCCCCTTTCTCAATGATTTCTTGGTTCTGTATAAGGGGGCTTTATTGCAGGGTAAGTCAGCACCAAAAACAGAAGTTACAACTGCATTTAAGAGTACAACAGAAATTATCTACAAAGGTTACAAAGTCTTCTTAATAAAATTCTAAGTCACAGTTATGTAACTATTTTAAAAGAAAGTTAAGAAATCATTCTTTAAATATTTTACAAATGTCTTAAGGCAAAATATCCTAAGATCAAAAAACCTCTCTTGAGCCAATGACTCTTGCTCGAATCAATTAATTCACCATAAGATGCATGACTGGAAATTGAGAGAACATCCTGTGTATCTGGGGTACAAAGCATCACTCCTTCTTTAGTAGCTTTGCTTACTAGAATATACTAACAGCAATTTTCCTACAATCGCCCCATCTAAAATAACAGAAGGGGCCTTGGAAAAATAAAGAAAGAAGGAGTTTCTTGTTTGCTTTTTTTTTTTTCTTGTTTGTTTTAAACAAAGGAGACACGCAATGAATCAGTGACTTCATCCCACTGCATGTTGTCTCTTGGCATTGATGTAAACTCATCTCTAAAAGAAGTCACAGCCAAGATTTTTCCTGTCCAAAAAGATAGCCTTCTGGCCAAACAACTTCACTAATTTTCTTGTTTTCAAGCATTTAGTCAAGATCAAACAACATGAAGTTACAGGTAATTTAATCCTGTTCCTTAACACTTTCATCTTTTAAGATTAACTGATGATATGGATACATCAGGCAATCACTGGAAGCCAGATCAGTATATGAATAAAACAAAACAAGAAAGTATACACAGTCATGCTCTTCCCTTTCATACCTACTTACTTACATAGCCAGGTCTGTCATTTTCAGATAAAAGTGTCACTTCAATGCAATTTTACTCTTCATTTCCGTAATTATTCTCCCAAGAAACACCCTTTAGCAATAAAGAATTTTTATATTTGAAAAAAGCCATACATTTCTCTTTTGGGTTTTCTTTACTTAATGGCTTGCTATTGCCTACAAAAAGTATTAACCCACTGTGGTTCAGCCTCTCCCATTGTAATCTTTTGGTCAAAGTAAATTAAGGCCTTATCTTTCTTCCCAGAATTTGGGAAAAAAGACTGCTTGGTCTCCACAAGATCTCAGACAGCCAAGATGAAGCAGAAAGGAGATCACAACTTTTTATGGACAAAGCAGGATTCTTCAGCATCAAATAACCAAGACATTAATGAGGTACCTTTATGTGTATTAAAGACCAACAACTCCCAGACATCAAACAGAACACTCTTGGGGTGTCTCTCATACTCCTTGGGTATGAGAGAAATACAGACTAGAGAGGCAGAGAAGCTGATAAACCTTTGCTAGATATAAGCTGCCAGACTGCATTATATATATCACATTTTCCACTACTATGAAATGAAGGAGCAAAAATCAGCAAATGGGGCTGAAGAGTTTGTATCATCTGCAATTGCTGCATTGGACTTCCCTGCAGCATGTCAGTTCAGGACTTTTTCACGTAACAGAAGAGAGCAAACAGCCTTGTATCTCTGCAGCCACAACATCAAAGTTTGAGGGTTTCTGGGGCTGGCCCTCAAGTGTACGAGAAATCAGTGGTGTTGAGGTTGATGTTTCCACGTGAGCTGCTTTTGCTGGCCAGCCCAGGACGTGACAGAAGACAGAAAAAAAGTAGCAAGATCATTGTTTGGGGTTTCTTAACTTTCCAACCCAGGGACCACCTATTTTAGAACACAATGGAGAGGAGGGGAAGCCTTGCTGGCTTTCCAGAGTTCCTCCTGAAACAAGGCACAACAGAAGACTGAAGAATGCTCAGACATGAAAGGAAAAGAACTTGCAAGACAAAAGTTCACAACACGCCCTAATGTCACCCACTGTAACTCTCTGAAGGAATCATATACTTATTAAAGTACTTTGTGACAAACAGTGAAGACATTTTTACCCTTTCTGTTTGCAAAGGAGTCTGTGACAATATTCTGTTACAGCTGCAGTATAAGTGGGACAACCTGTAGCTCCTATACACTTTCAGATAAATTCAGGGTGAGGTGCTTTACTAATATGAGCAGAGTTCTGCATGAACACAGCTTAGGCAAGGGCCAGATGTAACAGGAAATAGAAACCAAGGAGAGAAGAGGTAGAGAAGTGCACCCTTCCATTTTTAGGCACAGGCTCTCCAGAGTAGCTGCCCCGTGAGGACCCCACAGACACACTCCCAACCAGTGTCTTCACACCAGCAGCAGCCTCCTGCACGCACCAGTTACTGCAAAGACACTAACAACAAAAGCTGATACAAGAAAGTACAGAACACAAGAATTCAAAACTTACCTTTTCCAAGATGAACTTGTTTAGATAAGGCATGTAACCCTGATTGGAAACTGGTCCTTCATCATCATCCCTGAAGTGCTCTTCCAAGGCCACTGGATCATGGGGAACGTTTAACACTGTGCACAAGTTGTGAGAAAGGACCTAAGGACAGAAGAGAAACCAGTGACACTGCTGTCAGCCTTAACCAGGGTGTGTTCCCTCCAGAGCAGACCTGTAACTCCAAAACCATGTGCAAAGTGATACTTTGATGTCACTACAAGTTCTGCCCCACAGTTTTGTCAGAAAGCAAAACTAAAAAATCCTTATTTGATGGTTCTGGAGAGTTGCATGTTACGGAAGCAATGTAAGCACAGGGAGGTACAGCCCTAGAGAGCTGCAAATGCAGCTACACAAGCTCCCCTTTGTACATATATCCCCATGCAGCTGAAAGGCATGCAGGAACACCAGAATAATATTTGCAAAGTGAAGTCAGATAGCTATCAAAACAACCACAAACACCTAGCCTTTGAAATTATAAATATTTATATCTAGTGAAAATGAGTAACAAAGAAAACAACTCAACATGTGGCTTTCATTTACAAACAAATGACTATTCCGATTAAAGCATTAACTATGGATTTCTCTCATCTGCTTGCTTTAGGGCTGCTTCTCAACATTGACCTCATGTTTCAGTTGGCAAAGGAAAGTAATGTTACAGAAAGGGGAAGGGTTTAGGTGTGCTTCTCAAATTTTTATTTTAAAAAGCGATTTGCATGAAGTATGTCACGAACTTGACACCCACTAACACTCATGTCTGTTCTTGAGAACTGAGCTTCAAGAAGAGACTACACACTTGACTAATTTTAAGGAAGTACTGAATTACTGAAAACTAACTGGTAGCCAGCACATCTCAACTTCTTCAGCCTGAGCTGAGCTTTGCAAGCACAGACCAACACCTCAGTACCAACTGGAAGGCAGAGCCAGGGCAGCAGCAACTCCTGTGCCACCAGCACTTCCCAAAAAATGGCAAAGCACCATCCCTCCCTTTGGCTGTTCACACTGTCTGGAGTCAGGTCACACCTGGAACAGGCTGCTCACTGCACCCCAAGCACTGGGGAGACCTCTCCTTTGGCATGATGCAGAGCTGAGCCTCTGAAGATCGTGTACCACCAACATGAGCTCAGTTAAGGATTTAATATCACACACCCTGCCATGGTTTGCATGGAAAAAAATGTAACAAAGGCAAAAAATACAGCTAAAAAAAAAATTACACAAATGGTAAAGGTATGATGCCAGTGCTAAAAATAGCACTTTTTATGCTGCCAGTGCTAATAATAGTTCTTTTTTTAAATCGAACTACATCAACTACATGGAACCAAGATTTTGTGGGTTTTATACAGAATTTTAGAAAACAGACCCAAATGATGCAAAGAGAAAACAGCAAAAAAAATGTGAAGAAAACTTATAAACATGTCTACTTAGGTGACTAGACATAAAGTGCATAAAGACAGTATAAAGTATAAAGTAAAGTATAAAGTAGTTGTAGAACAAGAAGTGAAAGTCTGAAGTTGTCAAAGCCTAGGAAATCAAACCAAAGCTACGCACTTAAAATGTCTGGGCTTTCCCCCACCCACCAGCCTCCAAGAAAAAAGAAAATGTACATTTACTATTCTGATGCATGGTAAGGAGACAGCAGAATCTAAGTGTTACTTAGCAGAAAATATTACAAAGATAGCCCGAGATGTATACTCAGTTCAGAGGTGAATTCTTCTCTACATACTGCCGAAGTTAAATTTGGTTTTAGAAAAGGACGTGTTTCCATGAGAAATACATATTTTCTCTGATGTATGGCAACACTAAGGCATTACAGCTAATAAGGTGCAGAAATTAAAAAAAAAAAAACAAACAACCAAAAACAACAGCATCCCCCATAGCCAAACAAAAGCTGCACTTCCCAAAGCAGCAAAAGAGCATTCAAAAGTTATCACACTTCACACCACTCTCCATCAACAGTATATTTCACTTCAATCCATCCTTGTCTCTAACCACCACATCAGATCAAGTATTTGAGTCCATGTGACTTACATATGGGGTTGGGGGAATGTACTATCATGTGTGTTTCCCCTTCTATTTAAGGCTTCTGCTGTTATTTATAGAAGCCTGAGGGATTCTTGAATTTCTGAGAGAGAGATGATCACTGTTTTCCAACCGCACTGTAGTTGCTAATACTATAACTAAAAAAACACTCAGCTAATAAAAATATTCTAAAAGCATGACTGATTTCAGCTTACTACCAAAGTAATTTAAAAGTCTAAATAAAATACTTTCTTATCATGTCCCCTCTACATATTTGTCTTCTCCTTTTTTTTGGTGTTCTTGCTGTGCTTGGGCTGTCAGAAACCTAGGTGGTTTCCACATCAAGTGACCAACTTACCAGCAAAGCATTCCACTTTCAATGATTTTCTAAGATCTGCCTTATCTGCAATCTCTCTGGTGCCCAGAGGTCTCTTTTCATAACTCAGGAAATTCCTCGGTGCCTGCCAAAGCCTGCCACTCTCTACGGCGCCCAAGCGCCAGCTGAATTCTTCACTTGCAGGGTAAGCCAGAAAAATTCTGCCCTGAGGTTTGGTTTTGTTCTCTCAAATCACATTAGCTGGACAAGAAGATGCTCTATGTTAATTAACAATTTAAAAAAAAAAATAGCTGAGCACTAGGTTAATTTGGGTACAAAAAAATTACCTTGCCTTGCAGAAGCTCCATCAACCGTGAGGAAGTTTTGCACCAGTCAGGATTATTCACCCAGTGCCCACAGGGTTGTTGGCAGCTTTCTCCTTCCCCATTTATCACACACTTCATGCCAAAGCCAACTCCTGCCCCAGCCCAGACTCATCTCTGCTGCAGCACATGGATACAAGGGGGTCTCCAAACTGGAGTGTGAGACTGCACAAGCAGTCAAGGGGTTCATGACACCAGTGCACTGCAGGTACAACAACTCCTTCATTTTCAAGGAAAAGTTTTGTAAGAAAGATGCCTGGTGGGATCCCATCTTTCCCTGGGAACACTGAAGGTGCTCTGTTCCAAATACAAATACAAGCAAGCTGAACGCCAAAGGTCATCACAGACTTTGGATTTACTTTATTTATGCCCTGTTTCATGCTGTTTTACCTTCAGGTCTACTCTGCCAGAGCTGCTCCCCTCTTGAGTTCCCATTTTCCAAAACTTTCAGCACGTGTTGAATTGTTACCATCTGAGTAGTTCCATTTAACCACGTCCATAAAAGCGATCTGCATTTCTACAGGGAGAGGGAGGATCTGCTAGACTACTTACTGCTCAGTGACAAAAATTTGGCCCAGATGACAGTGGGAGCATTACCAGGGCAGACTAATCCTGCAGCAGCTATTGTCAGCTTCTTGGTAGTTTTCTCTTTTTCTTTTCCATCTTTCAGGGGGGGTCTTCCCACTGCCCGTCTCTTTTTCAGATTTTAAAATGTTGGCATCCCAGATCCCAACAGCTCCATTCACTGGCTTCGTGTGAATTCATTCCAAGACATTCTTGGCTCATCTCTCCCTAACATCCATGTCAGCAGCCAGCCAGCCAGCCAAAATAAGGCTACTCACAAGCACTTTCTCTTTTTCTTTTATGACCTGTGTTAAAGCAGCATCATATAAGCCCCTTGTCATAAGCACTAGGTCTTTTTATCCAGGGTACACCGTACGCACACCATACCCTGCATCATCATCACATCCCAAGGTACAGCTTCCTTATCGACTCAGGCAGCACATACCCCATCTGGAGCCCCATTATTTAACATCAGGGCTACCGCAGCAGCCTCTTTTCCAGCTGCATGAGTGTATTCCAGCTCAGCCTCCTGACACTTGTGCCCTTCACCCACATCAGCTCCTGTTCCTTCGTTCACTCCTTTCACCCCTGGGCACTTGCACACCCCTCATCACCATTTTCACCCTTCCTTTAGCCTTCATTGTGTGCACAATCCCTCTTGGCCTCCAGTCACACACTGGTATCAGTCTGCATGTGCTCAAGCTGCCTTTCTGTCCTGGGGCTCCTAGCCCTTAGGAAGAGCTCCTTGTAAATATACTCCATGTACTGCACCTTTCCTCTACATCTTCCCTGGAACCAGTTGACAAAACAGAATCACTGAGTCCATTAGGCTGAAAAAGACCTCTGAGATCATCAAGTCCAACCTATGACTGAATACCGCCATGTCAACCAGACCATGGCACTGAGTGCCACATCCAGTCTTTCCCTTAAATACCTCCAGGGACTCCATCACCTCCCTCGGCAGCCCATTCCAATGTCTTATCAGCCCCTCTGTGAAATGACTCTTCCTAATGTCCAACCTGAACCTCCTCTGGTGCAGCTTAAGCTTTTGTCCTCTTGCTGGTTGCCTGGAAGAAAAGACCAACCCCCAGCTGGCTACAGTCTCTCTTCAGGCAGTTGTAGAGTGGTAAGGTCATCCCTGGACCTCCTTTTCTCCGGGCTAAACACCCCCAGCTCCCTCAGCTGCTTCTCACAGGACTTGTGCTCCAGATACTTTACCACCTTTGTCACCCTTCTCTGGACTTGCTCCAGCCCCTCAATGTCCTTCCTAAACTGACGGGCCCAGAACTGGACACAGCACTTGAGGTGTGGCCTGACCAGTGCCCAGTCTAGGGGACAACCCCTGCCCTGCTCCTGCTGGCCACACTATTGCTGATCCAGGCCAGGATGTCACTGGCCTTCTTGGCCACCTGGGCACAGGCTGTCTCAAGGTTAAACAGGCTGCTGATCCACAGGGGGCTGCTGCTCTCAAGCACAGCGTCATGGCCCTGTCATTTCCTCATGCTCCCTGTTTTAGTCTATAGGCTGCCTGGACTCTCCTGGCAGAGCAGCATCCTGCCCTCACACCTCACGGCCAGGATTGCTCACGGCTCCCCTAACACACACACTGTGAGCCCCGCTGACGGCTCCGGAGCAGGGCCCTGTCCCGTGAGTCACGGTGACTAATTTCCTACTGCCCTCACCGCGGCACAAAGCCGATTGTCCGCCCGGGTCCTGCCCGCCCCGCGCAGGATCCCAACCCTGCCCCTGCCTCGCCACATTGTTCAAGGTCTTCCTCTCCGGTCAGACCATCCCTCTCACCCCCGATTACACCATTCTTCCTCTTCCCACAGGCCACTGACTTCACATCTAGGGGAAATGCAAAGCAAAGGTACGAAGTATAATGAGCCTATAACACCCCAGACACAAGAACAGACCAGTATAAATTTTCTAAGCCTGACAAGTAGCTTTGGTCACCCAAAGTTATAACACAGGCCTGAATGAGACAGTATTTTCACATGTGGTCACCATCCACATTCTGCATATAGCATCCAGGAATCCAAGACCCCAAGACTTAGAAAATACACCCCAATGCAGCATGTAAAACAACACAAGAAATAAACCAAAATAAACCCACTGCCTAAGCAGAGACAAGTCACAAAGCAATGTGTGGAAGAGCTTCCAGAGAGGGTGTAAAAAATAACTGGTGGATCTTTCCAAGATCCAATCATACACACACACACACACTACGAGCAGTTTTGCTGGCTGTCAAGTGGAACCATATTTAAAATTACAGTGTTTCAAGATCCAGATGAAAAGCTGCTTTAATGTTGGCACTTTAGAGAAACTTCTAAAATAGGTTAATTTTAAAATTGTAGATTGTAAGAAAGATGAAATTGGATCTAAGTCTAGGAAAGGAAGTAATCTGCATGTAGCTCATGCTGGAAGCACAGCAGCAGCTCTGTGTACACAGAACTTACACCTGAGCCTTGCTGTATCAGTGTTTGAGCGTGCCAAGAAACACACGGGCAAAACAATGACTGTGTCCAGCTTTAAAGCTGTAATTTAAGAACAGAATACACAAATGTTTCTGCTGATGTAGAAAAAAAGACTAAGAGCTGCAGCCAGTATTACAGTAGAACTTCTGAAGACTACCAGTTGAAAAAAAAAAAGTAGAAAAACCCAAAAATAAACAAACAAAAAAAACCCCAAAAACAAACAAATCCAAAAAAAAAAAAAACAACCACCCCACAAAAAAAATCAGTGCATACTGGAAGAAGATAATATTCAAAATTACACAGAGAACTGATTTGACTGTCTCCTCTCTCAGCTGCTCAGAACATATAGAAAAGATACAAATGGATAAAAGACATCTCATGACATCCTTACTATTCCAAGCAAGTCCCATTTTTTGCCCTCAAGCATTTGCTGTTTCTCCAGACTACAAAACAGATCAAACTGACTCACCTCCATCCATCTGCTCTAGATCTACTGAAAACAAATGTGTGATGCAAACCCTTTGCAGTAGGGCCTCAACTACAGAACACACACACACACACATTTATTTTTCTCATAGTATTTAAAGTTAACTATTTTTATGGAAGGATCAAAGGTCACTTCTAGGCAGAGTAACTAGAGTTCACTCCCTTTAACAACCAAACGAATTATCCTTAGGAACTTCCCTGCAATGTGATGGCAGCACCTTATACCAGATTACACAAACCAAAGACACACTGCCAGTAACTTTTCTTACTGAGAAGGGAAGAGTTTAGCAGGTTACAACACTGCCATTCTGACAAAGCAAATAGGTTTTTATCATTTTTTTAAAAACAGCAGTTCCACTAAATTATTAAGCATATTTTTCTAATGTCACAGATCTCTACTAACCTGTTGATCTCCAAGCATCATCTCTCCACCTTACAGGAGTGCTGTATCTTCATGATGATGAGAAACACTTCATTGTGAAATACCTTCTCAGGCCAACTTAGCCCTATCTCTATCACATTGGAACTTCTCTTTAGCTGTTCCGCCTGC
Organism: Illadopsis cleaveri; assembly: GCA_013399915.1. Lineage (NCBI taxonomy): Eukaryota > Metazoa > Chordata > Aves > Passeriformes > Timaliidae > Illadopsis > Illadopsis cleaveri. The sequence goes on along the minus strand of VXBB01001981.1, from coordinate 319,085 downwards.
CCTTTTTAACCATGTGGGGCTACTGCCACTCTGCACACCTTTCCTACCCCGCAGGACCATCAGTTTGACACTACATTCAGCATTTGCCACAAAAAGTCTATGTAAGAACACCCTCTACTCCCTCCTGTGTCGCTCAAAAACCAATTCTTGGTGACCACAGGAGAAGGTGGCAGCCTCATTTCAGACTTGTTTCTGCATTCACAGATCCTCCACCTGACACTTCCCACAGGAGCCTTTATGTCACAGACAGAACTGCACAAACACACAAAGCCCTGCTTTTTTTAATGATACTGTACCAGCCCACCAGCACACTGGCAGCTGCTTCAGCCATTTCATTTAGCCCAGCACCTGTGGCCCACGAGAGATTTTGCACTGGCCTGCACGACAACACATCTGCAGACACCGTCAGGTGAGTGCATGGAGCACACAAGGTGTGGCAGGTAGCATGGCAGGAAAACAGGATTCCTACAAAAAGCAGGACGATTAAAAAAAAAAGAAAAAAAAAAAAAGCTTCTCTGCA
>VXBB01001981.1:295384-315523 GCA_013399915.1 Illadopsis cleaveri | reverse complement strand
CCGGCCCGGCCCGGCCCCGCTGGCACCGCCCCGGCGGCTGCGCCCCGCCCCAGCGGCCGCGCTGCCCCCTCAGCGCCTCGGGAGCTCCGGCCTGCAAACCTTCCTCTCCTGCTGCAGGTCTGCCTTTAATTCTTATTAGGAAATGCACGCCGTTAAATGGACAAGTGGAAAATTTTGTCCAATTTATTTCTGATGGCTCGCTGTAATATGGATGAATAAATTAACGTTTGTCACGTTACTGTTCTTAAACACTGTTCAGAGTTTTCACCTCAGCTGAGATAGTAAATAAAACAGTCTTGTCATTGCGATGTGCTACTGGATAGATAAAGTAAGCACTACATGGTAATGAAAGCTGTTGTAAATATTTCACTGAGCCTGATACTTTCCTATCTTTCCAAATAATTTCCCCCTAGAAAATTGTGGGTTTTTGAAGAACAGGAATAGAGTTGAGCCTGTGAATGGAATTTATGAAAGTCTCAGGTCAAATGTTCCCAGCAGAATGTACCTCACACTAAAGAGAGCAGCTTTCCTCTTGGGATTTTTCTGCCCCAAAAACAGCTTGGAAGGAAGGCTGCACACAGCTAGAGAGAGTGCAGTGCAATCCCAGTGCAGGGGGAGAGCTAAAAAAACCTCCTCACCTCCAGAGCAGAAGCCAGACAAAATGTGATCCAGGGAAAGGATGGTGTTGTTGGAAGTTTCTTTGAGAGTTGCTAGGAGTTTGGGGTAGGGTTTTTATGTTAAGTTCTCTTTAATGGTGTGGGTTGGGAATAAGCACTGGTGAGGGCAGCAGCTGTGCAAGGACTTCAATTGAGAGTATTCAAACAAAATAAATTTATGCATCATTTCTTCTGCATGTTGTAGGAAAAGCAAATTATTATTTATGATGTACGTGCTGTGATCTCAATGGTCTTTTTTCCATGTATGGAGTCCCTATTTTTTTGGCTAAGTGGTGTGTTGGTTGGTCTGCTTAGCCAAAAATACCTCTTCAGACCGGCTTTGGGGAGAGAAAGTGTGGAATGGCCTTTTTGTACATTTTGATGGATGTCTTTGGCATTTCAGTCTGAACAGCAAATACCATAAATCATGTCAGCAACCAGGATCCAAACCCCAAATGCACTGAACCCTAGGCTGAAATAGGAGCTGCACACTGAGAGCATCTCTGTGAGCTTATTTTGCAGAAAAGGACAATGAGGGAGAAGAAGTGCAGAATGATGGGCATGATCTTAGAAGGTACAAAACTCTCTAACACTTATTGACTGACAGAGGCTGAGAAATAAGACTCCTGCATGCACCATTTCCTGCAATTGATAGGAAAGCTCACACTTTTTTTTTCTGTCTGTAACCCATATACATTGCTTCAAACACTGTGACTGTCATTCACAGAACACAGCCCACAATCACTTGAAGGTTTTATTTTCATGGATTTCACACAGAACCATTAAGATCCCAAACTCAAGACACATAATAAACAGCAGGGGAGAAAAAAATTAGTTTTTGCCCAATTTTAGTCTTCAGTCAATTGCATCATCAGAACAAAAATAGCACTCCAAGTGAAATAGTTCTGGCAGGTAAAGTTTGACAACTGCTTTGTACCAGGTGGCGCTGGTGTATTGTGATTCCAGTAAGAAAGGCACTCAGGTTCTAAAGTGTCACTTAAAATACCATTTATTGCAGCCAACATTATAATGGAGAGAAGAGTGTAGATAACCTTCCATTCCAAATACCTCTCTGGGCTGTCCAGCATCTACCAGGTGCAGCACAGCACACAGATCCTGCCCATGGAAAATTTACAGCATTTTGGTCATTCAGGCTATTACAGGGGTTTGGTACAAGGAAAAAAACTCTATACATTGTTTCTATGGCCAAACATAAAGGATGTTCACACCAGAACCCACTGCTGCCATTTTCAGATAAAGTGCAGGACATGCAGGGATTGTCATCACAGGTACCATGTAGGAGCTGCCCAAAAAAATCCTGTGGGACAATCAGCCAGGGAAATTTGTCCCCCATGGGCCTGAAGGCCAGGCTGGACATTGAGCACAGCTCAGCACAAGCTGGGAAGTCACAGGCCTGACTTGCATGGACCACGGATCCTCCAGGGACAGTGGACTTCTGGCCAGGAGCAGGGCAGATGAGCAGACAGTGAAGTCCACTGTAGGAAGTAATTCTAATTCTCATAGGTGGTAAATCATAAGATTGGTTGTCTGTATGTGATGGAGACTAGAATTATCAAGATTTCTGGTAATTTTTATTCTTTAGAGATATCTTTCAGAGATGTTATATACCCCTAGTAGCACAGTTGATTGCCAAACACAAGCTGCCTTATTCTCTGAGCATACCCTAACAGCCTTTCTCCCCTCCTTTTTCCTAGCCTTTTAATCCATAATTTATTCAGGACTTTGGAATCCTGAAATAATTATATATGCTCTTTCCTCAAGATGGATACTCTGAACTGTATGATCAACATAAAAATATTTTTATTAAATTTCCTAATGAATCTGATTTGTTAACATTATAGCTGTTGCTATTACCAGAAACATCTGCCATCTTAAAATACATTAGCATTTCTCCAACTAGAACACAACTATTCCACTTAAGAAGCAAAGAGATAATTTTTATATATGCAGATAAGTTGGTAGCTGAGCTCCCACAAGGTCACCAGTAAACACAGAACACCCTCATTAAAGTGCATTAAAATACAGTTAGGTTCTGTGAAAAGTCACTGAAGAAATGCAATTGATGTAGTTCACACATGAATCTTCTACTGGCAGGGACTTAATCTCTGCTTTGAACAGAGTTCAGAGATTTTTTTGGCAGTTTGGAGTTTTGGTAAAAACAGTAGAGTGGAGAAACAAAACCAAAACAAAATCCTCCACAAATTGTAGAAACAACAAAACCCCAACACACCCACACATATAAAAACCAACCAAACAACAACAACAACAACAAAACAACCAACCTAACCAAACAAAAGAAACCCCCCCAAAACTTCCACAAAAAACTCCACTAAAACCCTGTGTGCTGCCTTTCATTTTCTCTTCATTCTTTTTGCTGGCTTCTGTTATTCCTGATTTAAATGACATGCTAAAATCCTTTCCAGAAGAGCATTTGTTTTCCACTCAGAATATAAATAGTCCCATTCAGGTCACTAGGCTAGCAGCCCATGCTTAAATGTTTAATTAAAATGAGTGGTTTATACAGGCCTCAGCTGCTCCAGCACTTGATAGGTTAATCAAGAGGATACTTACAAGTTATGCATAAACCTAGTATGTGATTTTATATAGTCATATTTAAATCCTCATTGTTTTTATAGGATTGAACTAACTGAGCTAAACCCAGTTAAAGTGAAGTTCATATGCAGACAAACTTGCTGTGGAGGGAAACCTTTGTTCTTTGGGTTACCCAAAATAGCTTTAACAAAGTTACAGGACTAACTGCATCCACACCCAAAGTGTGAGCTATTTTAAGAAACCCTTCTATTTTGATATGCCACTCTGGATCTTTGCTTATCAAAGACTTTACATTCTGAACCTTTGAAGATAAGATTGACATGTAATCCCTTAAACATTAATTAACAGCAATCACACTTAACCAAGAAACCCTTGATAGCACTACATAAACTCTAAACTGCTCCCGTGATACAAAAGCAAGATCTGATGCAACTTCACATACTTCTGCTTTTCCTGAAAGTTGTCTGAGAGCTCAGCAGCTTCATTTAAAATCTGTGCTTATTCTAATTTTATTTCCTCACCACAGTTAAAAACATGACTGAGGGGAGGGAAAACTGGCTCGGTCTCACAGAGTGACTCACAGTTTCAGGAAGGAGCTTTACTTAGACCCTGCTGAGCTCAGCCTTGAGGGGTCAATCACTTTTCTCTTGGTCCTCTTTGCAGCAGCTTAATTACTCCTTGTTAGCCAAATAATAAAGTGTTTGTCAGGGAAGTTCTAACCAGAGGAAAGATTACGCACTTGAACCGTTACTAATTTTGTTTTATGCCACTGAGTCAGTTAAACTGACAGCAAGGAAAGAATTCCAGCACTTCAGTTTTCTGCTCATTGTTAGCCCAGGGAAAATCTTCCCAACCTTGGCTAGACCAGTAATTTTCATTCTCCACAGGAAAACTAAATAGAAGCAAACAGAAATTGAAGACTATTAAGCCAACTTTGCAGCAAACTGTGTGTCCAATATCTGCCACTTCACAGCAATGTTTCAGGAGAAAATAAAACCGAAGCAAATGCTAGTGTTTATTATCAATATGTTAGTTTCTGAATAGACTACTCCTGCTATAAAACACCTCAAGGAAACATTGGGGAAGAGTGTAAAAAGCAGTAACTATATTTGACATAATAGCATGACTCAATCCTCAAGGCATCTAAGGAATTTGTCTTTTCTGTTATTTTAAAATACTTCAGTAATTTTAGGTGGAACGGGAAGCGGCATTAGATGCTGAATCAGAATGGCAGTTTATTCTCTCCTTAAAAAACAAACAAACAAACAAACAAAACCACGCAAAAAACAGGTGAATTTTCCATTCACTTGGAAGACTTTCAGAGCAAACTTTAAAGGGATTACAGCAAGGCACACCTATTTCACTATAGCATGCATTTTTATTTAAACTTCAGAAAACAAACATAATGCAGGGGTAAAACATCAGGTTACCTTTCAGTTCCTCCCTGGTAACACACATCTTACTCTGTACTTGTCGCTGATAAGGTGTTTCTCACCAAGTTACAGGATTCACCATAGAGAACAAAATACCACAGACACCTTACCTGCAGAGAGGAAGAGGAAATTCAGTGCCATGTGTGCTGCAGATACCATCTTTTGGGAGGGAGACTGGAAAGAGAAACAATGGAAAAAGTCATTTAAGCAGGGTTAATATAGAAGACTGTCAGTCAGAATCATGGAATCTTGAAGGTTGGAAAAGACCTCCAGTATCATTGGGCCCCCCTTTTAACCCAGCTCTGCCATGTTCATCACTAAACCATTTCCCTCAGTGCCACATCCACATGTTTTTTGACTTCCAGGGATGGTGGTTCCACCACTTCCATAGACAGCCTGTTCCAATGCCTAACAACCTTTTCAGTGAAGAAATTTTTTCTGATGTCCCATCTATTTCACTCCTGGAGCAGCTTGAGGCCATTTCCTCTTGTCCTATCGCTGTTACCTGGGAGAAGAGACTGATCCCCACCTGGCTGCATGGCTGCAGCCTGCTTTTAAGCAGTTGCAGAGAGCAGTAAGGCCTCCCCTGAGCCTCTTTTTCTCCAGGCTAAAGACCCCCAGCTCCCTCAGCTGCTCCTCATAGGACTGGACACAGCACTGGGCGTGAGGCCTCACCAGTGCCCAGTACAGGGGGACAATCACTGCCCTGGCTGTGCTGGCCACACTATTTATGACACAAGCCAGGATGCCCTTGGCCACCTGGGCATACTCTACCTCATGTTCAGCCACTGTTGACCAGCATCCCCAAATGCTGTTCCCCTGAGCAGCTTCCCAGCCACCCTGCCCACAGCCTGCAGTGCTGCCTGCGGTTGTTGTGACCCAAGGGCAAGACCTGTCACTTCACCTTGTTGAACCTTATACAGTGGCCTTGGCTCATCAATCCAGCCTTGACTCAATGTCTACAAGATCAAAAGGAGTTTTAAATCCCATGTGCTAAGGCATGGATCAAATATATGGGGAGATTCTGCCCTGAACGTCTTAACACCTAAGTAGATGAGAGTGAAAAAAGGCAAGAGCTGCAGAGGCAGAAACACTACCTAAGGTTGGTGAGACTACTAAAGGTTGGGAATAGCAGGTATTTCTCCTGCTCCCCCATCCCTGTGAAAAACACCTTGCCTAAAATTCTTTCATTAGTGGTTCCTTCTGCTGTTTGTAAATCAATTGATGTTTCTCCATCAAGATGCAGGCTGAACACGTAGAATCTTCCTGTGCGTAAATTCAGCACCAACAGCAGGTTTTATGTCCAGTAGCCCACTTGTCTGGCAGCAACCTGAGGGATACACAGATCATTGATCAGTCAGGCCACTTAGTCTGCTTTCATCTTGAGTCAAACAGAAATCAGTTTAGACCAGCATGATAATTCTGATGTCGTGGTAAATGCTAATTTTGTATATTGTGAGTCAAATGACTGGCAAAAAAAAAAATCTTTGAAACCAATGTTTCAACTTTTTCAAGACTTTCCAGCATCTCAAGTTCATTTTTAGGCATGCACAACCTCAGACCTCTGAGCAACATGTTAAACAACAATAAATTGCTTCCTGTTTAATTAGGCACAGCAATATTCTCTCCTTGGGGCACCTCCCTTTCCCCTAACCCAATTCCATTATACTTTGGGAAGATAGACTCTTCATCCAATTCCAGCTCTCAGACAGAAGCAGGACCTCTGTTTCCTGAGTGCTGTTTCCTCCTGCTTTCTCTGTGCCGTGTTTCTGGAGCTGAGAACCTTTGGTCACTCGGCAGCGCTCCCTCAGAGGGTTCCAGGCTTCACTGGAGGGAGGGAGGGCTCAGCAGGCCACAGCCCTGATTTGACTCTGCTGGCCACCTTTAGAGCCAGGTCCTCAAGCCCAGTTACAGCAGGGATAGTTGTAGGTAGAACACACAGAGGTTTATTAAACATATGCACACGTTACACACCAAACCACATATACAGACACATGGTGCCTTTTCCAAGCCGCACAACCAAAGGGGGCACTGGGGATGAACAAATTAAAGGAAGCTTACCTGAGCTCCTGCTGGCAAGAATGTTTAATCACTGCTGCAGAACAAGATAATGCCTTCTAACAATCAGGGTCGAGTGTGGTACCAGCACACAAAACACTTCAAAGACAAAAATTCAGTGCACAGTTAACAATTTTGTCCAGCAGGTGTTGCTGGAGACTACAAAACACATTCAGGCAAGGTCCAGCTGTCCAGCTTTTGGGAGGGTGTCAAACTCATGGTGCTCCCCTGCCCCAGATCAGCAAGGACAGGGTGCCTGTAAAAGTATACTTTTATTCATTAAACTTTTCAAAGTAATGCAAACTGTGACACTGAAATCCTACTTTGGAATATACAAGCAGTACTTAACTCCATTTCTAAGTGGAGGTAAAACTTTTCTGTAACTTCCAAAATAAGCTAACCTGACAGTAAGATTTCAGGTTCTACATTTTAGTAATTCAGATCCATTCTAGCTAATAGGGCAACATGATACTTGGAAACTGAAAAACGAACCCAACAAAAACTATAAAAAACCCTAGACAACTACTGTGTGGCGATACCTTACCAAAGACAAACAAAAAAAACATACAAAAATTACCTCCAATTGTATTTTGACAGTAATGGCAAAACCAGAATTTCATGTAGTATTTGAACACCAGATGTGATTCAATATTTTTTAAAGTATATCATTTATAATCATAAGTGGTTTAGCCTGCAAACCCATCAGTATTTCTACAGACAATGGAAAGGTTTGAATTGCAGGATGGATTATCCAAACAGTGAATCAGTCCTTGATACTTGAAATTCATTTTTCAGTGTTAAATGGTGTATGTCTTCACAGGAAACTGAGTCCGTAAGAGCTTTAGTCCATCACACCACCCACTTTTCTGTCAGAAGATGCAGAAAGACTGAGCAAGACCAAGCAGGCAGTGTTGTCCAGTAATGCACCATTAGAAGGTGGAGAAGACAAAGGAGCAGACAAATGTCTAGAGGAGGTGGGGGTATGAAATACCTGCTTTCAAGTATTTTTACTTGAGTTCTTGAGTTTCACTTTGAGTTTGTCATGAAGGCATGTAGTCTGATCAGAAAGAGTTAAGCTTTGGAAATTTAAACTAGATGAATTAAGGAGAAATATGGTTAAACATTAAATGTAGCTATTTTGAAGAACACATTTGCCACCCAACTCCAATGCTTGTTTCTTAAATTCAGATAAAGCTTTTCTCTTCAAGTGCTGAAGCTCATCCTGTTACACCATGCTTGGTTGAATCTCATCTATATCCAACTCCACATTTTTGTGAGAGGTGAAAAGCTGCTTCTTCCACCTGCAAGGCAACTTGCTCAACTACAGACAAGTTTGGCCTAAGTCTTGTTTTAGCAGTGATTTGTAAGCTACCAAAATGACTGTAAGATTGTTCCTATTAAAAAAGGAAACCCTCTTCAATGTCAGTTAAAATAGATACCACTTCTTACTCAGTAAACATCTGAATCATGAATCACTGGATGCTGGGAATATTCATGGGAAGCTTTAATACACACTTCCCAAATTCTCTGCTCCTTCCCACTAGCCATTGTTGCAGCCAGGATTCAGTGCCTCACCATCTGCATCAGAAAGGCTCATGAAAACTCAAGGTAAAATTTCATGATTCTTACTGCTCCCATACACTACTTTAGAACCCTGAAATGCCTTTTTAAATACTGTCCTTGACACACAGGAAAAAGTTAAAACATCTGAAGTCACTCCAGTCCTATGGTTTAAGCAGGGTACCCCTTCAATGGCACACAAAACCTGTGACCAGCACTAAAATAGACCCACAGAATTTTTTAGGTTGGAAAGTACCCTTAAGATCATGGAATCCAGCTGTTAACCCAGCACTGCCAAGTCCACCACTCAATCATGTCCCTAAGTGCCACATCCATACAGCTTTTAAATAACCCCAGGGATAGTGACACTACCACTTCCTGGGCACCCTGTTCCTATGCTTGACAACTGTTTCAGTGAAGAAACAGTTCCTAATGTCCCATCTAAATATCCCCTGGCACAACTTGAAGCTGTTTCCTCTTGTCCTATCACTTGTTACTTGGGAAAAGAAGCCGACCCCACCTGGCTATAATGTCTCTTCAGGCAGTTGTAGAGAGTGGTAAGATCTCTGATTCTCCTTTCCTCCAGGCTGAACATCCCCAGCTCCTTCAGCTTCTCCTCACAGGACTTGTGCCCCAGACCCTTCCCCAGCTCCATTGCCCTTCTCTGGACTCTCCAGCCCCTCAATGTCTGCCTTGCAGTGAGGGCCCAGAACTGGGCACAGCACTCGAGGTGTGGCCTGACCAGTGCCCAGCACAGGGGACAATCCCTGCCCTGCTCCTGCCAGACTCGCTATTGCTGATCCAGGCTAGGATGCCACTGGCCACCATTGGCCAGGCTCGTGTTCAGCCTGTGCTGCAGCACCCCCAGGTCCTTTTCCACTGGGCAGTTTTCCAGCCACTCCTCCCCCAGCCGGTAGCACTGCCTGGGGTTGTTGTGACCCAGGGCAAGGATCTGACACTCAGAATTATTGAACCTCCTGCAGTTGTGTCCTCAGCCCATTGATCCACCCTGTCCAGGTTGCTCTGCAGAGCCTTCCTGCCTTCCAACAGATCATCACTCCTGCACAACTTGGTGTCATCTTCAAACTCAGGGAGCCTTTGGTCCTCTCACCCAGATCATTGATAGAGACATTAAACGGGACTGGGTCCCACACTGATCCCCGAGGAAAACCACTGATGACTGGCCTCCAGCTCCATCCACCACCTCCCTGGGCCCAGCAATCCAGGCACTTCCTTACCCAGCCAGGAGCACAGCTCTCCAGGCCCCCAGCACAGCAATGCCTCTACTGATGCTACAGGCCTCTGAAAATGAGTGGAGCACAGAACTGTAACAGGTATAACAGATTTTTTTACACTGTAGAGATAGAAAGGCTCAAGTTTGCTGGTCACTCACCAATTGGTATTTCTGACTGTTTAGAAATACGCTTAAAGGTCTCGCTTAATGTAGAGGAGCATTAAAACACCGCAACAAAACCATGTGTTTTAAATTCTCTCACTAACAAGACAGGGCTATCTTACAAAGTAAAAACCTAAAGGTATTCCAGTGTATCAATTTTTTCTGACAACTGCATATTCAGTTATCAGTAAAATACCAGTATTCATATACCTGAAAACCAATACGCTGAATTTCACTGTCATATGACTAGAACTGAGAACTCTTACTTCGTTATTTTCTGCCAATTGCAAAGCTGAATTTTATGAGTCCATGGATTCAGACACAGCTTCTCTGAGTCACCTGTGGCTCTAATACAAGGTAAAACCCTCCACAACAGACTGATCTATTAAGCAGTTATTTACTATGTCTCTCTTCATTACATGTGCCTCCATGCCATTATTGTGTTCCTGAAATATTCCAACTCTTCCCACTGTTTTCTTCCCAACTTCTAAATCAGCAGCTCTCTTCCCATTCTCACCAGTTCCTGTGTTTTTCCCTCACCTCAGACCCAGCTATTTCTTCACAGTTTCTATTCCTCCATCATCAGTCATGGGTTCCACTTCTTCCAGGGATTTCATCTTTCCCAATGCAATACCATTCCTGAGGCTGCAGAGACAGACTGCTATGGACACTAACACATGGACAAGGATCCTTCTCCTAACTATCAACAAGTGTCTTATCTCAGTCCCACTCTCATAAGAGGGAATCACAAGTATTAGGCATGAGTGGGAAGCAGATCTCATCAGGACTTGCAATAGTATATTCCCAACTCAGTATTTTAATTCCATAACTACAAAGTTAAATAAGTGTTACACAACATTAAACAAACAGAACTTTTAACTTTAATATTCAAATTCAACACTAGTAGGAACAAATAGAGCACAAAAGGGAAACATTTTTGGAAGTAAAATGAATGAAGAGACAACCCAGTAATCACAACAGTTCTTCTGTCAGCCTAGGTTCAATCACAGCACTGGTTCCATGGGCACATTCTTTTCCACATTTTTAAACTTCAAACTGAATAGTTAAGCTGTCTGTTGGCATCCCAGACTGCAGTTTCTGTATAGTACACTATAAGCATGATCAAACTTATGTACATAAACAATGAAAAACAACCTGAACAAACTAAACAACTATTTACAGGTATTCCAACATAAAAAACCAAAACGAACAATAGCCTCAAGAATGGGCAACTGAAGAAATTATGAACATTCAGAGAACCTTATTATAAAGAAGAACAAAACATTAATAGCAAAGACATTAACAATTGCAAGACAGAATCCAAATATTAAATTGGTGCATTTTTTCACAATGCACTAGCTTTGAGAGAAATGCTGCCTTCACTAAAATGCAGCTTACATTTGTTTCACTTAATTGCTTTAAGAAGCCTATTAACACAATAATGATTGTTTTAATGCTACAGTTTACAGCAAGGACATTGAACTAAAAATAGCAGCAGTTCCACATGGCACTTAATTCCACAGGTTCCTAAGCTGTGGTTTATGCAATGCCTACAAAGTGCTCCCAGTTGAATACACAAATAAAATTCACAACAAGTCTACCTGACATCAGGTACATTGACTGTAGGTGGCCTTAAAGCCTGTCTTTCAAAAGTTATACCCCCTCTGCTCCAAAAAAAAAAAAAAAAATTAACTATCAAAGTAAGGCCCCCTCCCTCCTTCTTAAAAGATTAGGGATATTGCTTCTTATTACAATGCTGTAACACTACAAAGCAGCATACCACCATAGTGGTTAACCCTGGGACAACGTAACATCTAACAGTGTAACCGAAAGGCTTATGGAACAACATCCAGGATCCTCTACAGACAGGAGAGTAACCAAGTCCATTAACTCAAATGGTTAATAGCAGATCAGCCATAGGGTACAAGTAAAAACCCAGAAAAAACAGCTGTGAAACTGGTGACACTGATCACAGGACAAGATCAGTACCACGGGTGTGGCAGAGAAGCTGTGGCATCCCTGCAGCTCCTCTGGATCCATGGTTAGTATATGGTGAGGCTCAGGGAGCGGTTCATTTTCTTCCCGATGAGCCGGGCCGTGCGGTTCTGCGCCGTGGATCTCGTGGTCATCCTGTCCGTGAACAGCGCGCGCTCCTCGGCCGCCGCCTTGGCCATCTGCGCCTTCTTCAGCTCCCTGCAACACAGGACACTGTCACACCAGCAGCACCCCCGGGGACACGGGCTCAGCACAGCCAGAGAGAGTAAACCAACTACAGCGGGACACAGCTCAAGACTTGAGGTCAATTTTAGGTCACACCAAGAATGTTATGACTCACATCCACCTGTTTCCAACCAGAGGGCAGAGGTGAGATGCTCAGTACTTGTCTAGATGTCCTTTCTTTTGAAAAGCAAGGGAGGGAAATTAAAAATTCACACAATCAGGATTCTGAAATCCAGCCTGTTACAAGCAGCTCCACACTTCAATTACCAGGACACAGCAGGGTGCTTTTATTTCCTAGCACAAGCCACATGTTGAGTCAGAGTTCATGACTGAGGCTTGCCCAGAGGAAGCATATTCAGCCACACCTGATCTTCTGTGGGAGACTCAGACACTTAGATGAACACAGGTGTGGGTAACTGGCAACAGACAACTCGGGAAGCATCCTTTCCCTTTTGCATACCCACATCAAAGGCTGATCACCGCCTCCATGGTTTTTGCCTAACAAAAATGGGAGCCTGCAAGGCAGAGTCACTCAAGGCAACACAGGCCATTGTCCCTGTTCTCTGGAACAGGCCAAACTGTTCTGTTTCAGAGAATTACCAATACTCAGGCTGAGGACAAAATTAAATCAAACTCAGGATAAAACTATAAAACAGTCCAACTAAAGAGCACTGCTATCTTTATAAAGGTTTCCCCCATAGACTGCATTTCTCCTTTCTTCAAATACTGACATATGCCTACACCTCAGCCTTCCCCCAAACTCTCTTCCTTTCACTATCTCAAACTGTCCATTAAAGAACTTTCTCTACTATAAGAGCTAGTATTTGTAATCTCACTTCACATCTAGCTACCAAGCAAAATCAAATTTTACAAGCTTGCTGCATATTGGTGTAGGTGTATTCAGTTTAAATCTACATGTTTTGGTTTAATAAGCAATTCCCATTCTTGTAAGCCAAAGTATTTTTCATTAACACCCGTGCCCCATCTAATCACCCCTACATTATCACTGTGCCAGTTCAATGAAAGAGAATGCAACCAATTTTCAGTCCTCTTCCTTGTGAGCATCAGTCACAAATACACACACGTGTGCTCACCCAACCCAACCACCACACCATTACCAGGAAATTAAGTTTCACAATATCCTTCCACTCTTCCCTAGAAGTCTTGAGTTCTTGCCTAGAAATCTTGAATTCTTCCTTCCTCTGAAGAGGACAACACAGTAGAAAAGCTGAGTTGCCTTAAAGGGATTCTTTTCACTTAAGATCACTTACACACAAAAGTGGTATTTTAAAAGGTTCAAATGCATGAAGAAATTCAAGAAAAACCAAACCCAAAACAAAGAAAACCCTCTCCCCCCAGACTACCAGAAGTACATTATGGAGCACTATGCCACACAATATTAAAAATTACTGTGGCTAAGTGTTGTTTTTAAATAATTCTTGGATTGACAAGGATGTATCCTTGTTGCCAGGCCAGGAGTCTTCACAAAACACTAGCTTTGCCAGTTTTCTCTTTCAAGTGATGCCAATATGTTCAATATGTTGTCTTCATACAAGCAAGCAGCTTACCTCAGCAGATCTGCATTTAGCACCCTGCACAAATTGTCTGATTATTCATTTAATGTAACTCATAATATTATAACCAGCTAATCTAGTACACCTGGCTGTGGTCAGACTAGCAATAGCAAGATAAGCAGGTAACAATGGAGTGAACCTGAACATGAAATTAAGATCTTCATTCATGACATACCACTCAAAAATCAGTGTTCTATATTCCCTCATAAAAGCCTACCTATTATGCCTAGCACATGCAAGATAACTGTAGTGAAAGAGTCAGATGACTGCTTATTAATTTACTAACTCTTTTCCTGAAGCTTAAGTAGAAATCAGACTTTCCTAAAGGGAATCTCTTCTTCCAAGCTTTAATTCAGAGTGAGTGAGTGAGCAAGGGGTAGGACAAGATGACCTCCAGATAATAAATGATTCTCTGGTGACCCAATAACACTGCTGTGTACAGGTCAAATCAGTCCAATAACATTCCTGACGTGCCACTTCATTTAAGTTGAAAACAGGTAGTTTAAGTAATTTTTCTGACATTTCAATGTACAAATGACCTAGGAAAACAGACTCAAATCATACAGATGTAAGCTAGGCTATAGCTATCACAAAAGTGTGCACTGTCCTGAAACATTTGTTTAAAACCATAATGTTTTGTATGCCTTGAATACTAACAGTGCTGTTGAGATTCCCTTAAGAGTGTTCAAGAAGTTCTTTCTGTGAAGAAAATTCCTTTTAAAGTTCCATGACCCACTTTGTACTCTCAGGTACGCACATGCATACAGATTTGTGGATCTCACCCACAAACAAGGACACTCCTGTTTTATCATCACTTCACTCTCAGGTGAGAACCTGTCAGAAACAAAGCCCTGCTGAGGGACCCCAAGGACATACTTACTTCTGCAAGAGTGAGTTCTTGAACTTTTCAGCATTCAGCTCAATCCGGAGCTGCTCCGCACTCTTTTTGGCAGCAGAGAGAAGCACTGAATGCTTCACCAGTGCCACTGCTGAAGGCCTTTTCTCAGGATCAGGATTAATCATAACCTTGGGGAAAAACGAAAACAAGGCATCCTTGTTAAGGCCAGCAAGACAATAAATTACACTTATCAGTGAGTCAACAGTACAGGAGTTCTTACTTTTAGTAAGTCTAGTAATTCTTGAGAAAGCACTTGTGGTAGCCTGGGCAGTTTTCCTTGCCGAATTTCATGCCACTGGTCCCCATTAGTTGGAAGTGGTTCAGCCCCAGCAGCACAGACAACAGTCAGAGCGAGAGCAAAAATATCTGCTTTTGGCAAGTGAGTGTAGTTCTGAAAAAGAAAAAAGAAATTCACCATTTTTTTCCTAAAGGAAACAGCATGCAGGCCTAACATCGCTGTTTCCCACAGACAGAACAGTTACCTCTTGTAGGACTTCATTTGCAAGGAAACGGCTGTCACCTTCTTCCACTTGAGGACTAGAGACTCGAGTTACATGGCCCAGGTCACCTGCAAGGAGAAGAGAAAGTTACTTTTCAGAAGACAATGAGATGATGCAAGTTCTTTGGCACACAAGTGTGCTGTTTCTCACCTATTTTAAATATGACCCTATCAGATGACCAGTCATCATCATCACCTTCCTCTAGAGTTATACTCGGGACCGATGTTCTAGATATGAAAATGTTACCTGAAAAAGAGCAGAATTGTTAAAAGGAACATTCCTGTACAATTTCTACTTGACCTAGTGAACTGTAGTTCACTACAGTTTGCTTTAGCCATGCAGAAGTTTTATTTGTATATATACCCTGTTCAAAGAGTGAGAAGCTATAACTGACTCGCTGTGGCCCCTCTGCTGGGAAGGCAGCCAAGTGTTATGCAAGTAGAGTCAATTACACAAAAAGGACCAAAGATAAACTCAACAGTTTAGGTCTGCTGGCCAATTTTATAACTGCCATCTTTGTGCTCCTATTCAGAACTTCAGGGAAGAATTTACAGTTAGTAAGGTGTGGCTAACTGTTCATTTTTCTACAGCAGATTAAATGAACTAAGCAAGTTGTCAACAGAGAGTAAAGCAGTTACAAACTTACTAGGTTTGATATCCATGTGTACCAGGGACATTGAATGAATGTACTTTAAACCTCGAGCCACTTGAAGCAGCAGGTCCTTCAGTTCTGGTTCAGTAAAGTAACGCATATTCCTGTAATTTTCACTTATGGCATCTGCTAAACTGCCACCTGAAACGTTAAAAAAACCAAGTTTTTTTTTATATCAAACAGCTGACAAAGTAATGACAACTAGCTCCCAAAATTAAGTGAATATATCACAAAGAAGTCACTGGCAACATATAGTAAGTGTAAAATATAGTGGTATATTGTCTTTTTAGCCACATGACAATATAATAAAATTCTTTCCTCTCATAGTTGTCACACAGACTAAGAGGATATCAACACAAGGGAAAGGGCTCTCTCTCTCATCTCTGTCAGGGCATCAATAATAGCAAAATGCTTCAGAAATCAGCTTTAATCTCCCTTTTTAATGGAAACTCTAGCAATTTTCTTTGTTCCAGCTTGTACTACTGTACAGAAGAAAGAACAGTTCTGCTGCTCACAAACACTTCACAGTACTTCCATTCTTGAACATGCATGTCTTGGTCTGCAACTTTGCACAGTTTTTGCTTCATCCATCTGATATGCCTTTTCCAGAAAGGAGTATCAGTCAGTTGAGAGAAAGACAGCATGAGCTATGAGCAGGGTAATCAATTCCTAACCAGTGTTAAGAGCTTGTAGATACTTGTATGTCTTCTTTACTCACCATTACAATATTCATTCTGTATAAGCATGTGATCATCTTCTGCCCATGCAGAGTAGTACCTCACTACATGAGAATGCTGTCCCAGAACTGCATGTGCATAGACCTCTCTTAAAGCATTCTGCCTGTTAGTCACAAGAAACAACAGCATGTGAGTATTGTGAGGTGAAATTCGTACAATTTCTTATTAAAGTATTTCTAATAAAATCTTCCTATTAAATTCTGTGGCACCCTAAGCTGGATTTGTACTTGCAGCCAAACAGCTAAAGTAATTCATTCTATTAAAAGACTTAATATATAGAACATAAAAAAACCAGAGTTTGGTGCGGGAGCCACATTTCCATTACATACTTGCCAACCAGGAGCAATAGCAAACTTTGAGATGCATGACTGAAGTTTCAGGGAAAAAATGAAAGTGCTGATTGTCAATGTTGACTGAACTCAACATTCCCTAAATTTTAAGTCTGGTATGCAATTTTGTGCAACTCAGACTTGTGGGGTTTTATATTATAACTATCTGAACACACTATTGCATGTTCAAATACTTATAATAGAAACTATTTGAACAACTATTCCCCACACTACTGAAGTGTGGGGAAGTGTCCTGAATCACAGGCTCATTCACAAATGCCAAAAAATACCCCTACCCTGACTTAACTCCTCTGCACATCATTCAAACTGACAAGGATGAGGACTCAGTTGGGAATAGTGCCTTCCTTTTATCTCTCAAAGAATCACCTTTGCATGGAAGCATTATTCTCACTTTGAGAACAATCTTTTTCCACACAGAACACTGGAGCAAACATCCGGCAGGAGAGAGGCCAATCAGCCTCTTCTCCCCAGTACGGCACAGTACCGAGGGGTGGGTGGGGAAGAAAAAAATAAAGTGGCTTCAAAATTGTATCTCTTTTACATTTAATTCACATTTGTTTTATACTTGCTTCTTAAATGCTGTCTCTAGACACCAACACAGAAAGCCATGTGAAGAAGAAACACCAAGAGAGGACTTAAGTTTTAAGAGCAGGAAGTACTCACTCGTCCACTGAGCCAGCCAAGGGTTTCTTGGATCGTTTGATTGCATAGATGCAGCCATCCAGCCTCTTCACACACTTAAACACGGAGCCAAATTCACCGGATCCAATCTTCTCCAACTCATGGAATTCAGTTGCATACCGTGACTTCATGTTACTTTCTGTTATTGTTATCCTCTGCAAAGATTCCAAGGAAAATATTTAGATCTGCAGATCCACAAACTGCTAAAATTAGTATCAATTAGTATCTTTAGTTTAAAGATTAAGTACCTTAGCAGGTCTCATGGTTTCCTCTTCAGGCTCTCCATCACTTGGTTCCATGTCCTCTCCACAAGAGCTGAAATCACACCAGAAATAACATGGTTTAAGTAATTTAAAACTGAAGCCCAGAAGCTGTTGAATTTTTCTGAGATCTAATTCTCCCAATCTATCTAATTTTAGTTAACTAATTGAACACTAGGTATCTGTAAACACAAACCCATAAAACTGCCATGCTAATGTTTTTGTCATTTCTTTCTTCATGTTTCACACCTGTATTTAATGCATTATTTTCCTCCTCAAGAAAAGACTGTGCCTGGCCCATTGCATGAGGGTTAAAAGACCAGGACACAGCCTAGTCTATCCTCTCTGTACAGCACTCAGAAGATCTAGTGCTAAATGATTATTTCATGGTATCATGTGTCTTGAAGCACATACTTTTAAGAGCTGTATTATACGTTGCTAACAATCTGCAAGCAAAAAATACTTCTAAATACAAGCTTAACAAAGGAAGGTACAAGTCACTCACTCATTCCAGTGTATTCTCTTCCTCCTCCGACATTTGCCTTCAGAGTTGTGAAGGAACATGGAATCGGGAGTGAAGGGGTTGATGTTCACATGAGGAGTTTGTCTAAAGTCTTCTTCTTGCTTCTCCGATTTCCCAACATTCATGAACAGGGAGCCCCCTCGAAGTTTGACTGAGCTGGAGCCTAAACCTTGTGCTTTAGAAAGCAAGCTCTGCATTTAAAAAAACAAACAAAACCAAAACATTAATAGCTATTTATAGCCTTGATACTGTCTTACACATTAAACAGTCAGGTCATGCCTGAAGCCATCAGTACAGTATTGTCTAATTAAAGTTAGCATCGGTTGTTTAAATACCTGCATTTCCATCAAAAAAATTCTAAGAAACTATTATGCTTTGTACTCTACCCAGAAACAAGCAAACGAGTATTTAAATTATTTTTAAAAGATAGGAAATATGATCCTGAGAGTAATCTTTTTCTGTCTTTAATCATTTCACCACCTAAACGTCTTGGACAAATCTTTGTCCATTAAATGAACACAGATGAAACTCGAGAACAATCCTGTACTGTATCACCATGATTTTCACATGCATGATGTGAAAGCTAGATCAGACGCGAAATGATCTTTGGTTTCTACAAATTTGAGCGACAATATTAAAAAATTAGCAAATGCAACATTTAATATTGATGCACTGGTGCGTTTTCCTGAGCCTACAAAAAATGGATCAAGAATTGAGAGCATGGCTGCACTGTCATTTAAATATCCAAAACTCATCTTCTGGGTGGTAATTTGCTAGACCAGTCATTTTCCAGGCACGTGATGAAACCTCTCCCAGTCACACTGAAAAGTCTGCACCTGAGTCTCCTTAATCCTGGTGAGGACAATGATGACTGGACCACAGGCAGGAGCATCACCTTATCCTAACAATAAAATAAAGATCTGACAGCACTAAAGCCCAAACCACAGTAGGGAAGAAGACTCAGTACATGGGAATCTCAACTGCAATCCTGAAATCTGCCCTAGATGAAGACCTGTGCTTCTCAGGACACATTCCTGTACTTCCACTGGACACCTGAACCAAGTGATTCTTCCAAAGATAAGCTATGTAGAATCGGGCACCTAATTTAAGAATCCCACTGAACTGCTGTGTTAAGAACTTGTTTTTCAGTATCATATTCCACAAAACTTTTGCATCTCTGAAGTATCTGCTCCTGACAAGGTGTAAAATCATCACCAATTTTAACTTTTACAAACTTGTATCACTGATCTTTACCAGTGAAACCTCACTGGAGATGGAAGTTGTAAAAAACCAATTAAGAAGGATGCCTTCCTCGCACCTTAAGTCAGTTGTTTTCCATCTATAGTCTATAGACCCCTGGGAGATTATCCCCGGGGATTATCCCAGGATTACTTCTAAAGGGCTACATGAAAAGTAATGAAGAAAGGAAGCCAATTACCACTAGATTTAAATTCACTATACAGGATTTTACACAGCGTCGAGTACAAAAGTTGAAATGCCTTCCAAAAGTCTATTATTGACAGAGTTAAGAGCTACCCCACCTCTACCTCTAAACTTTGGAGTCAATCAGTTTATCAGAATCGACTGCTCAAACAGCTTTCACGATTGATGTAGGAGGGCAGACGCTGAACCAGCGCTGGCACACGACAGCAGCACTCCAGATCACAGAATCCATCAGGCTGGAGAAGCCCTCTGAGATCATCGAGCCCAGCCCCTGACCCACCCCCGCCGTGTCACCCCGACCATCGCACTGAGTGCCAGTTCCAGTCTTTCCTTAAACACCGCCAGGGACGGTGACTCCACCAACCCCCGGGGCACTCCATTCCGATGTCTAATCGCCCTTCCTATAAAGAAATTCCTCCTAGGACGTGCCAGCTCACCGAGACACACAAAGGATCACACCCTAAGTCGAGCTTTAACTTTTTGGCCACACCCCTGCCAACGCCCACTCGATACTCAAGCACGCACTTTAGGAGTTTTAATACTCTACGTTCGCATCTTTCAAATACACTTTCCACGAAACACTGCCGAACTCGGAAATCTTTCGTGTTTATACAGGACTAATAC
>VXBB01001981.1:249966-294863 GCA_013399915.1 Illadopsis cleaveri | reverse complement strand
GAGCCACCTGGAGACGGCGTTCGGGGAGCGCCGGGAACACCGCGGGGACGGCGCTCCGGCGGCGGGGACAGCGCCCTGCCCGGCCCGGGCAACTCCGGGGACTCCGCCCGGGGAGCTCCGGGACACCGGGGGGCACCGCGCCGCCCTGCGAGGCTGCCGCTCCCCTGCAACGTGGTCTTGCTCCCGTTGAGTTGCTAGAACTGAGCGCGCAAAAATGTCCGTAATAATAATTACTATTTAATATACAATAATAATAATAACAGCACCTTCTGTGCCAGTTGAAAACGCCTTTTTCTTTTTTTTTAAGCGCAAGCGGACAGATTGTACTGTATTTCCAGTAACTCGATGCACGTGTTTTACAGGGCAGTGGCGCGCAGCAGCCTCAGCGCAGCCCGTGCTGGTCACTCCTGTGGGACACTTCAAACGGCCTCAGTCCCAGCACAGCAAAGGCTATGATGGTGGATGCTGTTTATCAGCACCTGTCTCCCTGCAAGTGACACCGCTTCGCCCCTTGGCTTCGTTTTGTCTGGTTACACCCAACAAATTAACCTGCCCCTTTCTTCTTAACCAAATCGCCTTAAAACGAACCCCCTGGGTAACAAAAGCTCATGAAAAAATAGGGGTTTTTTCCAGCCAGGGGAGCCCCAGAGCCCAAAGGAAGCCGCGTGCCTGTGGAGCTCCTCTCTGCTGGCCCTGGCTCTCCAGGCACACAGAGCATTCCCCGGACGTGCAGGCAGTGCCAGCATTCACCTCGCAGAGCTCAGCGCTCTGGGATGGTCGGACGCTGCAGCGCGGCCGCTCTCCGGCCTCCTCCCCAGAGCTCCCCCTCCTTGCCCGGCAGACAAATCCTCATGTGCTGCCCATGGCACACTCCTACGAGAGCAGAACTTCGGACCAACAGGGATGTCAGTGTCCCCTTTCCACTTCCAATTCCTCCTTTTTTAACCTCTTCTGTCTGAAAATACCCTGTTTTGGGGGGGTTTTTTTGCAGAGAGCTGTCCTTGTTTTAGGTCAAGCAGTGATGAGCCACAGGAACACAAGTTTTGAGATTTGCATTTTGGAGAAAACTGAAAACAGGTTTCAGAAAACTGAAAGTAGCCAACATAACCTATGAAAATGGGACAGAGATAGGGCTACATCAAGCCACGTATAAATGCACTTGATGTGCAGTAATTTAGAACCATAATAACATCCCATTAAAAATATTTTTTTCTAATGAGATGCCTTGTATAGCAAGTACTAGCTGAAGCATTTAAGTTTTAGCACAGATGATGTAAGAGAAGGCTATTTAAAAATAGAATCTCCACCACTTCTTTCTCCATTCAGAGCCCAGGGAGGGAGATGCAAAGCAATTCTTATAAAGCGATTCAAAACTTCCCAGCCTCTATCTGTGGTTTGCTTCAGTCATATATGAAGTTTCCTTTTCTTTGAAAAAGTTTTAAGACTATAAGCTTTCAATAAATCCCTCCCCCTGTAATGTAAAAGCTTGCGGTTTCCTTCCCAAACTCAACCTAATATAACTCATGCTTTCTGGAGTCTACAGACACAGGTATGTGGTGACAGCAAGTGACAAACTGAAGTTCAGAAGCCCAGTTGTCATTGAGTTGAACCAATGAATGAGTAATCACTGGAACAGTTTAGTAGGACAAAATCAAATGGAACAATTCAGAGTTTGTACAGAGAAAAAAGTATTTCTGAAGAGAAGACAGACAGGAAAGGAAAAAAGGAATACAGAAATAAGGAAGCAACGATAATACAGTAATTTTAACACAAAGTTTATTTCCAATATGAAAGCAATTAAGAAAGGAAAGTACTGAATAAGTATGTAGGTAACAAAATGCACAGCTGCTATGTAGGAGTTGACAGGCTCTATGTACGTGCTGCTCTGGACTTGTACCCACTGTTCTTTTGCTGCAGTCTGACAGGACCATGAACACTTGTGTTGGAGAGATGACTTTCGCTCAGAGTGTGGAACTCTGCTCCCCTGTCCCCTGTGACACCTGTGATTAGCATGAGGAGCGCTAGGAGCAGCCTGGCTATCGAGCCCCACAGAGCCAATTCCCTCCCAGAGAGCACTTGAGCAATGGACATCACCACAGGAGGAAGAAGCTGAGTGAGGAGGAGCTCTGCAGGCTTCCACTGCGCCAAATTCTCCAAGACAAATCATCCCAAATTCTCTGAAGCTGATTAAATTGCACCCTTTGAACTGCTACAGATCTTGCAGACTCAAGCCCTGATTCGTCCAAAAGATGTAACAGCACAAACTGATGTCTAGGCAGCGCCTGACTGATATTCCTACAAATGTGAGTGGTTTAACGGTTTTCAGGATATATATCTGCAAAATTGGCTTATTTTCCTTTTTATAAAACTTGTTTTTAAGGTGCACTGAAGATTTTGCTACTAGAAATATTTATCTGGAGCAGTACACACTCACAGGCAAACAGCTTTTAACTAGGAGTTTCCAAGCTCAAGGAAACCATTGTTTCCAACTTTTGTGGGTAGCAGGGGAAGTCAAAGAATGATGAATGGGGAAGAAATAGAACAATGGCCAATTTGTCTGGCTGCCAGAGAAGCGGCATTGCCATCTTGTCAGGATTCCTGCACTTGCAAGCTCATCTGGAATCCTCCAAAACCACTTCCATCAAATTGGAAGAGCTCTGCCAAAGTCTGGCTGAAACCCATTCTACATCAGCCAGCATAATTCACCTTATTATGGGACTTCACCTTATCAGGAGAGGTGTAAATGGAGTGAAAAAGCAAAAGAGGAAGAAGGTCAAGTTGCTTTTAAAACAGAAACACTACAGGCACCTGTGCCAAGGCCGTTGGTGGAGAACTGGGAGCAGAGAGATCTTTGCTGTTTTCCCAGCTTTTATCTTGGTTTTCAGCAGGTACCCAGGGACCAGTGTGCTTATCACCAGTGCCAGCGATGGCATTCCAGTGTTCACACAAGACTTGGCATATACAGCGACAACAGATCCCAGTGGGAGTGTGCTAACTGGGAGATGTTGTGTCTGGGCCACAGACAGCCTAAAGGTGAGCAGTTTAAAGATTATTTTATCTGAGGTTGTGCTGCTAACAGCTGCTGTTAGCTGGCAGCCTCTTTCTCTTCAGTTACAAGAGTCCAGAGTTAAATGAGTTTCCCATCAAAAATGGACTTTGTATATGCAAAGACATGCCAATAGCTGATGCTGTCAGGCCTTGTCTCCTTTTAGTCTATAGTCTGCAGGCAGAGAGAACATTTCTCAGGGATTTATTCACCCTGGAACTCTAAATAATAACAGCAAGAGAACAAGGTACAGAATAGAAAGGGGAATTTGACAGCACCACAGTTTCCACAAAGTAAAGAACAGCTATTGGATCCAAAATCTAGGATTTTCAGGGAAGATCTGAAGCTACTCAGAAGTTAAAATGTAGAAAGTACATTAAAAAGTACAGGTTGTGCCAAGCACTCACAATTCAGTAATTCTCTATGACTATGAGAGCACACACTCATGACACTTTTTAGTGACTCCCTTTTTTGCTTGTAAGTCTGCCTCTTAAGACTTGAAATCTGCTTAACAAGAAAATGGCAAAACAATTTGTTCTTGAGAGTTGTATTCAGGTAAGAAAATTCCTCCAAAACATCTGAAAAGTGGAAGTGACAGAATGATTGCCATGACTGAAACAGGTACAATTAGAATGTCCCATTCCTCTGTTGAGGCCAAGTTAAAATTACCAAAATACAAAGATTTTGTACCAGCAATTAAAACCTCACAATGTCTAATGCAGAGAAACTAAGCAGTCACTACACTACTAATTTACCTCTATCACTAACCTGTTTTCTTTTTCTCCTTCAGGGAACATACAAAACCGTAAAAGAGGTACTGTGCCTGTTTTCAAATCTACTACTCTTCTTTTAATAATCTCTTAC
The DNA here is from genome assembly GCA_013399915.1 of Illadopsis cleaveri. NCBI lineage: Eukaryota > Metazoa > Chordata > Aves > Passeriformes > Timaliidae > Illadopsis > Illadopsis cleaveri. The sequence goes on along the minus strand of VXBB01001981.1, from coordinate 290,953 downwards.
GGGCATCATTTAAGGTAAGACATTTTACGAACATTTTTAGTTGTGCAGATAAAAAGGTTTTTTAAAAATCTGTCTCTTACTGTCTTGAATGCATCTGTTAAAAAACAAAAAGCAGCTAATCCCATCTGTCCCACAAACCATTCTTGCGCTGATTTTTCAGTCATTACAACCTATATTTAAATCTGAATTAGCTCTACACCACGGAAAAAACCCCACTGGAGATGTTGAATCTCATTGTTGTATCTCCAGGAGCTTTTTCCATCCATGTGGGTAGTTTCTGTTACGCCAGCAGACCTGCCGGATGTTGGGAAGTCAGCCTCTTTCCCTTGTCTTGCCTCATGAAGATGCCTGTTCAGGAACCTCTCAGCAAATTCTACAGAACCAAGCAGTAACACGATGCAGAGTCTAAAAGTCTCTTGAAAAATAAGTAAAAAGCAGCAGCCAATCAACCTAAAGGCTGATGATGGATTTAAACAAAAGAAAGGGTAAAAACACTGGAGGTATTGACAACCACCTAAGATACTTTTTACTTACAGGAAAAGTTCCACACAGTTACTTGTGCCCTGAAAGTGTAAATGGTTTGTCATTCCTTTGAGCAAAATGCTGCTAATAATTAAACAGAACAGTAATAACCCAAAGAAAATCGCTTATTGTTTCAGAACCTGAGATGGATTGGATTTAAGGGGGTTACATTTCCAGCAGAGATAAATACATAGACTGTGTAGGACCAAGAGCTCACTTGTTGATACAGGCTTCTATGTTTATTAGGATAATTGATACAACCTTGTATGTTTATTGGGATAATTAAAATCTGCTTTGAATAACCCTCAGTTAGAAAGTCTGGTATCACCCAGTTCCTGATAGGGTAAGGTGTCAACCACTTAGTGCTACTGGTGGTGGCCTAATAAGATTGTTACATTTTCCTCTGGCCGATTCTCTATTCTCAGCAGAATGAGAAATAGAATCAAAGGAATGCCAGCCTGTTGGGACATTTTACAATACACATAACAAGGAAAAATGCTTGCTTCTCTGCCTCAGTTTGAGTGCAGTTTACTACTTCCAATAAAATAACTGAATGGCTCTTGATTTTTGTTTTGTTGTCGCAGGTGTCTATGCTTTAGAAGGTTTTTATCCACAGAGCAAGGATGCTTTGGGGAAAATGGTGTTAAAATATATACTTTGCAAATAAAAAGGTAGGAGTACCTCATTATAAACAAGGGGCTGGAGTTTGATTTTATGCATCTGCAAAGACAAGGCAATTCCCATTTTTTCAAGACAAAAATGATGCATGCTGAATAAATACATTTTTTAAAGCTTCAAACAACTCCAAATTAATAGCTGAACAGGACACAAGTTACCTGCCATTTCCAGTCTTTCAAAACCTTACCGCTTAAGAAATTCAGTTTCCATGCCACCCAAAAGAGATTAATGAAATTTTACCTGTGCTGTTTGAAAATTACACAGAAAATTTGTTTTCATTCAATAACAAACTCAGAGTGAGCAGAATGGGTTTGTTATGGGGTACTTCTGCATCTTGGTCAGCTTCAGGTGTAGAGTCTGCCACATCTCAACAGCTGTAGAGCTGGAGTTGCCACATTCAGAAACATTTTCGATCAAACCCTTACTCCACGCCATCTTCCCTTGACTAAATACCGATTAAATGGCTTCCTGTCCCTGGGGAAGGCTCCCTGAGTGCTCTGGGAAGAGCACAGCAGTGCAGAGGGATTTCTCTGCTACAGCACAACCCTGGCAGAAAGCAGAGCAGCCATCGAGACCAGTGCCGGCAGTACTGGAAGGGTCAGGCGGCTCAGGAGCAAAGCTCAGGAGGAGCGGCCCTCGCAGCCCGGCCGCTGTTTGTCAGGGCCCCGAGCGCCGCCCGGCCCCTGTGCCGAGCAGACACCACGTGCCCGTCTCACACCCGATCGGGGATCGGTCAGCTGAGCTGGGTAATCACACCAGCAGGGATCAGGCTGTTTGCAGCAGCATTTACTCGTATGGAAACCATTAGCTCTTTAGGGTAAAAGCTGTTCTGTTGTTACACAGAGTGTGTCTGGCACCATAGGTCATCCGCCTGGAGCACTGAAAATAATCACCTCTTTTACTGTCAGAAGAGGCACTAAACTGCAGTAAGGCAAAGCCACCACAGGGAAAAACTGGAGAAATACTTAAAAGAGAAAAGTTGACTGCGAGATCTGGAAAGGCTTTGGGCTTATTCCTTTAATGGGGAGAATTGGTATAGGTCCGGAATTGAAACACAAGAGAAAAATCGTGACTGGAAATGTGGGAGTCAGTCTGTAAAAGGCAGTGATATAGTGAGCTGATTTACTTTACAGGGTTCATATTTTACAAGTTACTTCTTTCTAGTGTGCCAAAGCATTTCCTTTGAGACAATTTTCAAAAGAGGGGTAGAATCTGTGGGTAAAGTATAGAGATTTCTACTGCCAAACACCCAGTCCTGTCATACTTTTTTCTTCCTTCTCCTGAAATCCTTTTTGCCAGTTTTCCTGTCTATCTAACCAGATCCTCTCCTGTCTAAACTGCACTACAGGACCTTCCAATGGCAACCTGCAGCATCAGCTACCATAACAGCTCCTTCCACTCCTGGCTGAATGGAAGGGGGGAAAAATCACTAAGGTCTCTCCATGCAGAAGATGAGACTGTTATGAAGGCAGGCCTTGCAGCTAAGGCACACAATCACCTCAGCTTTTCTTTAAACACTAAGCAGTTTAAGTAACTCTACCTTATTTATTCAGTAAGTTTTCCTTAGCAGAGGTAGCTAGCAAAACATGGAAGCACCACCTTTGACCTGGGAGTTTTGCAAGAGTAACTGGTAAGGTAACAGTCACAGAAATAATTTTTAAAATACTACAGTTTTCCTGACTGAGCTGGTTGTGAATGAACACTTTGCAGCAAACCAACTTGTATGAAAGAGAAAGAATACTCACATTTGTACAGCGGTCAGGAAATGTCCTGGGAAATGAGAAGAAAGAACTGAAGTTATTTCTTTGCTGAGTCAAAGCCACTGTTCCAGCCACCGTTTCCAAAAACTATTAGCAATGAAATTTAAGGAAAAAAAAAAACCTTGAACATTTACATCAAATGATACAACTTTAATTTCTAAAAGGTGATAAGTACTAAGAAACTGATCTAGTTGACAGGCAATTAATCCTCCTTGCATAGTACATTTATCTCCATGGGATATCAAGATTTACAACATTTCAGGAAAACTGGCACCTAAGTGAGCAAGCAACCTCAATCCTATACAAAAGTTACAGACAACCTCAATGTTTCCAAGTTTTACTTTTGTAATTTATGCAGAGAATAGCCTTTGCTTTGTCCCCATCTATCCTACAGTATTGTATTATCTCACTGCACTTTACAGCTGGCTTCTGTGTAGAAAACATAAAAGGCTGCAACCCACACTGATACAGTAATTCACAATAAATCGGCTCATTCTATTCAAACTTGGCCCTTTCTGAAGTCAAATACCTCCAGGTACTTAATTATGGACTTTATTTTTTCATGTAGGATGTGCACCTCACAATACTTGGGATTCCTGAATAAAGATTTTGTCCAGAGGATGTTCAGTCTTTCCATTGAGAAGGCAAAAAGTGAGGCTTCAGTTTCAGAAGTGCTCTTGACACTAATCTAAAATAAGCACTGACTCTTACAGGAAGCCAATTTTTTTTTAACTTGCTTAACCAGCTTGCTAACAAGAGTAAAAACTTCTTCGTATAAAAAAAAAATTGAAAGTTACATTTTACTGTATTTGTTAGACATATCTACAATGGATTTTTTTCTTTACAGAATGATAGTTGGAGAGGAGCATTGTACTTACATCATCATTAATCCCTTTTTTCTACTAACTTGTGTCCTGATTTTCAAAAGCACTGATGATCAGCACACCCTAGGTACTGAATGGTAGCAGCAGGCACTCGAACTGTTGAAAATAGACTATCAGTACTTGTACTTTTGCTGCAAATGCACCATCTGAAAATAGTTCTCTTGAAAATGGATAACTTCACCTTTTAGTGAAAATCATTCTTGTAGTGTTTTAGAATGTCTGAAATAACTATTACCAGTATTTGCTTAATACACTATAACGGATTACGATCAAAATTAATGTCAAAAAAATTAAGTTTATGATAAATAAACTTTGGAAAAATTTATACAAGGCCGTAAATAAATAATTTGAACTTCAGTCTCAGTAAGAAGTAAAACAATACGTCACACAACAATATCATCCTATCTAAACAATACAATCTTGCTATATTTTATTGCATAATAATTTGAGAGTAACATCTTAAGTAAAATATGTAAAGAAACAAAATCATTAGATTTACTTTCTTTAATATTGAACAACCAGTTCTTTGTACATAATCCAATTTAAAGATAATATAATTAGCACTTCCAGCATTAACAGTCTGTATTTACAGTGAATGAGATGGGGTAGATAATCTAAAGAGTATTCAAATCTGTACGAAACAAATCAAAATACGAAGATTTACAGTAGTAGGCTCAAAATCCAAGACTTTTCCATTAATGGAATGCAATTTAAAAAGGCTTTGTTGCCTTTATTACTTGTAAGGGTTCCTGAAATGGTTATTTAAACAGCTTAAATCTTCAGTAATGCCTTCATTATTTGTACACGACATTAAAAATTAATTCCAATACTTCTATTTTTTACTTGCTTGTAGACCAGTCTGAAATCTGATGAAAAGATAACAAGGAAGTTTACTATATAATCCTAATTCCATATTCCTGAATGCAACGGTTGGAAGTAGATGATGTCAGTCCATTCCAAGGGTTATGTACACAAAACTTAGAAAATGTTCTTCACTCTTGCATAAAATGTGTACACAGTATCAGTGAGTGGGGGACTTCAAAGTTTTTATGGGCTGTTGCTGGCATGGACCTTTGTTGGTTGAAAATAAAATACCTTTCGCTCTATTGTTCTGGTAGCAGTTTTGGAAGTTAATCATCAATCCCTGGTGTTTCCCCCTGTTGTATTCTGGAGGCTATTCTAATGGCTTCTTCCAGAGACTGTTGTTCTCCAAGCTGAAACAAACGCATTTAAACAGGAAGAAATCCAAAATGTTACACTTGGATAACAAATGCATCAAAAAAGATCTGAAAGCAAAGGTCTAGATACCAAACAGTACTTCAGCCCAGATGTATGAGATCAGTATTGTCACACCTCTCCTGGGCAGTATATACCAACAGCTATTTAATCAGCATGACAATTAAGATAGCTGCTGATAAGAGATTACGCTGAGTTTCTATGTAACTACCAAATGCAGGTACTTCAAAGAACTGCTGCATGATAAACCCACTTCATGACCCACAAAGTAGGTGATGTTTTACTTGGCAGATATTGTAAAGCTCAGACAAGCCTTGCAGAAGTCACAGTGGCTGTTGCATTACAGTTTATCACTGCTAAAGCAAACAAACATCTTCATTTTTCTTAACTCTCTAACAGAAAGTCAGCTCTTTGGAAGACCACACGACATTAATTTATAGAAAAAGTGTACCTTTATTGCAGAATCCCAACTGCATTAAAAATCTGTTGTCATGACACTGTTTGATTCTACAGTTAGTTTAGAAAGGAAATTATCTGGTACTACCAGAAGCAAGATAACCAACCCTGAATAAAGACAACTTGACACAATTTTGGGAAGGACTCCATGCAGTTTTATAATATGTTCATGGGAACACTGAACACAACCTCAACCTCAGGAAAAAATATAAAGCTGGCCATTACCTATTGGCTCAGGAGAAACACATATGAGAGTGTGAAAGGTAAAACCAAATTGTTTGACCTAATGGACAATTTTAAGTATCACTTGGTATTTTTACAGGCACTGCATATCATTCTGGATCCACTCAAACCAAGACCTCTGTTTTCACCTCGTTAGGGCTTCAATAGGACTATCAGGCCAATGGCTTTAACAGTACTTAGAAACCAAATGGATTAATTTATTAGTATCAAAGTACAAAAGAAAAGCCAATCAAACTCTCAGAAATAATTAATAGTATTTTAATTTTGAGTTCTTTTTCTTCTGTTTGTGTATTTTCAGTTTAATTAATGTAAAGAGACTTAAATTAATGCTCCATTGCTGGTAGCAGAAGAGGTGCTTGTGCAGAGAGTGTTTTCCTTTCATTCAAAGGACCACTGCTGAGGGTGCAAGTTACTTTTTTCTTGCTCTCATGCAAACAATTGCCTTCTGACATGGTTTCTCTTACAGGCAGTTTTGATTAGTGCCAACTTTGCTCACAAGAGAGGAGTTCAGAACTCAGAGCTTCTCAACTTTCAACAGCATCTGACTTGCTACTTTCCATTTAACAAAGAGTAAAAAAACAATATCTCGTTTCTGCTTGAGGATATTAATACTGTTCCTTTCAATCTGAGCTCTTAAGAGCTCTTTCATACCTAGAAATTACCTTTTCCTGACAGTGTTTGAACAATGTGAGGAACTATTTACAGAGACTGCTTGTACTGTGCTGGTTTGGCACATAACAGAAGGTCACTATTTCCAGAGATTTCTGATTATTAATCTTTCTATATAACTGTTTGCACTATTTTGCTATTAGCATTTCAAGGTTCAAATAACAAATTTGCTAATTTTATAAGTTCATAGCAATTTATCCTTAGAGAGTTTGGCTTTATATGAGTCAACCCTATATGTAAAGCTGAAGGATGAAGAAAAGCATTTTTTCACTGAAAACCTGTGAGTCCATGAACAACTCAGCTGACCTGAAGTTTGACCCTCCCCCAGCCTTCCCCTTTTTTTCAGAGTCCTACAGGTAGATTTGGAAAATCAGATGTTGTTTATTCCTCTTCCTAACCCTATATATTATTTTAAATATGGGATCATATGGTTGTGGGCTATATTTTTTTCAAGGAGACCAAACTTATTCAAATCATTTTGTTACCTGACTAGGTAGCTTCTAGCTCTAGAAGTAAGAAACACTCCAAAAAACCATTTATATCCCCGTCTTACCTGTACTGCAATTTGAGTCCCATTGGATGTAGCCAACAATGTAACAGGTCTAGTTTCTGTAGTCACTAGATGGTGTCCGTGCTGCTGGTGTCCCATTTCTGAGGAGGCACTGTGAAACGCTGCTAAGTCTTGGGCCACAATTGCAACCTTGAGAACAAAGGGACAGAATCACCTGCCTGGCAGATCTGTTCCTGCTCCTTAGCTCCTACCACCACTGCCTTTACAGTCTCAGTCAAAGCTGGGATCCCTCATGAGCATAATTGTATTGTGGAAAAGAAAAGTTGCCACAATTGTGTTCTCCAAATTATCTACTAGTTCTTAAAATATAAATATCCTCAGGACTGCAGCAATTCAATAAATGCACCTACAGACCTGTGATTAGCTACACAGAGATTAATAACTATCTTCATTTTAACGTGGTGTAATTTTAGAACAGCAGACTGCATTTTAACTTAAAGGTAACATCATATTTGTACTAGAAAGTTAGCTGGTTTATCTGTACATTAAAAACCAACCCACAAATATATATTTATACAAATGTTTTCCATCTGCCAAATAAATTACAGTCCCATAACATTAACCAATGAAATTACAGTTCATACTGGATTCTATTCTTAGCTCTGCCACTCATTTACTGTGTGACTTTGGGGAAAATACTTACCATTTCAAGGTCTTATTTTACTGACACCTAAATGAATCATTGGACTGGTACCTCAGTTTTTTTCTTGGTGCCCACTTGTTTTTAAAACATTCCACCATCTGCTGACGTACAGCACTAGAGTGGAACACATCAGGCACCTCTGAGGGGCTGTGTAGGCCAGGTGCTGAGATAAACCTCCATCAGTGCCAGGAGTGTGCTGGCCCACGGCCGTTTGATGGCAGCTGCTGAAGGGCCCGTGTCTCACCTGCTGCCCCTCGGTGCCCTCTGCGGTGACCATGGCCACCGAGTGCGTTCCCGCCGAGGAGATGACGGCGTCGTGGGCGGGGACGGTGATGGTGGTGCCATCCTGTGTCACCATGGTGATGGTATTGCCGATGGCCTGCATGTCAGCCTGCGATATGTTCACCTGCAATACACAGCACTCCTGAGCCAAGGAAGGGTTTTGGTGCCGCTGCAGCCAGAGCCCTCATTCCACAGGCCTCACCGGCTGGGATCTAACAGTTGGTGACCTTTCAGATACACTTACCTGTTTACAGACAACAATATGGCTCTCAGCAGCAGAAAGAGGCTGCATACTTAATCCCAGAGCCTGTAACTCCACGTTAATCAGAGTGTATCCCAAATAACAGCATTACAGATTATCTATGCATGTGTCTTACACAGAGGTCAATGGGATTCAAGGTTGCACCACCTGACATACTTTGATCTTGATGGAAATACTAGAGAGGCCTACTAGGGCTTAGAATTTAAACCACAAATAAACAATCCATAACAGATTAATGATATAAATTACTGATGTCTCCAGTATAAATGCATTAGGGCATCAGATATATAATTTGATGTCTGATTTACAAGGGAATAAATCCCAGAACTGAAGTCAAGCTGAAAGATAATTTAAATGTAAGAATTCTGTGTCAACACTTCTGCAGGCCTTCATTTTAGAGAGTAAAAATGCCAGTTACTTAGTATTGCTGCAATGTACAGAGCTGGCAATATAACAGGCCCCTTGGATATTTTATTTCAGTCTGAATTCAGAATATATCTTTCATATGTTGCTGGTATTTCAGCTGCCCTGCCAGCTGATACAGAAACTTTTTCCCAAAAGCCTTCAATATACTGCCACAGTGAATCAAGAAAGTTGTGCTGAAATCCCCTTCCAAGAAATTTCTTATGAAATCCTTAAAAATACGTATCCAAGAAAAACATTTAAAAAAAGACAGCCATAGGAATGTTCAAGTGGAAAAGTGTATCAAAGGATTATCCTTTAGTTTATGTTAGAAACTGCACACTACCAACCAAACTGCTTGTAAAGGAAGCACTTGGACTGAAAAGACTTCCCACCCCTCAACCCGTCAGAATGTGTGCAGACAAGACAGTGAAGATGCCCATCAGATATTAACAGCATAATCTGGGAATTGTGAGAAATCTCAGAAACAGGATGTATATATGACAGTTGTTGAAACAGCCCTTTTCAGAGTGATAAAGATAACAAGGAGAGATCAATCCCCTGATTTTGTATTAATACAGTTTCACATGTCAGAATATGTGGTTTCACTTAGGTATTCCACAGGAGGCACAACTCTAAACATAGCCTGACACAGCTCCAAAGAAGCTTCTTTCCTTAAGAAACCCACAAACATTTATCAAGAATCCTCTGTGACTTCAGGGAGCCCATGAAGAAGCTACAAACATGTGCTTCAATTCTCAGCATGGTTTTGTCAGCACTTGAACACTGCAGTTACTTACATGTTGGGTTCCATCCTGGGATATTAGTGCTACTTGTTGGCCTAATCCCGACTGAGTAACTGTAGCAACCTGTGCAGAAATAACATCATCTCCCTCCACACCTGTCACGTAGGTGATCTGTGAGCCTTTGAGCACATCTTCACCTTGACCTATGGGATACAAAAAAGGCAAGAGGATACTTTCCATACTTTAAATGTTCCCAGGAGAGCAAATGACAAGGATTAAGTCACAGTCTTCTCTGAAGGATTTAAACACTCCAACAGAAAAATTTAGTGGAAAGATGAGAAAAACAAGGATAGATACCAGAAGCGAGTCAGAAAGTCTTATTTTGGGAACACAGGGTATAATCTTCTAGCAAGGAGTTTAAAGACACATAAACACTACATATACATTTAGTTTGTAAGCAAATATTAAATGTGATAAACATTTCTAATTTATTCATTAAATGTTAACCGCTCCATGCAAGGTACTCCATGCAAACACAACTAGAATTTTTTTTTTTTTACGTTATTAATTAACAAACATACAGAAGAACATAGTGATGGCGTTGTGTGAAGATTTAAGTTAGTTCATTATCTTGATAAATGTTTAACCTCAGCAAATGAATCTTATCCTTTCTTTAAAAGAAGGAATTAAGCTACAGCGAGTATGCTTGACGCATTCAGTGCAGTTTCCCACAAACATGTAGCAAAACAGCTTTTCTAACCAAAACAGTTTGTGCAGATACTTCCTATCTTCAGGCACATCTAAAAATCACAATTTGACATGTGGTGTTGGTCCTATCACAGTATTTCCTTCAGTCTGATCCTTTATAGTCATAGGATTCAATAATACTCATGATACCATGAACAACATGCTCTGAGGGGTACTGCAGCACAGCAGCTCCTTTTCATCTCTGCCTCTAGGACAGTTTACAGAAACTGCTCTAAACCACAGCAAAACCAGCCCATAGCACTGTGCAGCAAAAACAGATTTTTCTCCTCAAGGCAGAGCTTTTACTCCCACACAAAAGATTGACACCAGCTATGGTGTTATATATATAAAAATCTTTGAAAAATCCCTAACAGAAGTCCTGTAAGTTGTAATCAGCTTTGAGTCTCTCTGGTCCCTTCCCCACATTCATGTTTTCAGCAGGTTTGCTGACACTGCAACTCAAATTTCTCTTTTAACCCCGTGACTGCTATAAATGACTTTATTATCTGGCCAATTACCATGCAATTTTTGTTTACAACTTGCCTACCACCCTAAAAAGTCTTACAGAGAATTTAAGGTATCTTTATTAAGTACTTTAACTTTTTATCTATGTTTTAATTTCCTTCGCTATCAAAATCCCTCAGCAAAATACCATCCAGCCCATTTTTTTTTTTACAACCAGAGATTCAAAGGTTGCAATTCTAACCTGGAGTTGGCTCAAAGAACGCCTCTTGTTCTTCCTCAATGGGCTCTGTGTCGTTGTGTGCTGTCCGTTTGTGCATAGCAAGGGTAGAGATCTGCTTGTAGGTCTTCCCGCAGTGATTGCAGTTGTATGGTTTGGAATGAGTATGTACAACGTGGTGTTTGTATAAACTGGAATACTCTGTGAAACGTTTGTCACAGCCAGGAACTGTACAGACATAGGGCTTCTCCCCTGCACGGGAAAACAAAAGTTATAAAGAGAACTTTATTCAGGATGCACAGGAAAAATTGCCAGCAAATGATATTTAGGGACAAACCCTCATTACCAACCATACTTTAATTTCAAAGACAACGAAGAAGCTCAACCCTGTCTTTTTTTAAGAATTACTGCCAGTAGAAGTTGGGCCTATTTTTCTCCCTATCATTCCATCTAAAACAGTCTTCTGATGAAAGCAGAATGATACAAGCTGAAAGCTGCAATTTCAGCTTGTCATTGTACTGAGAATTTTGTTCTTTTGTTACTGGAAGCCCCATAGTTTTCCTCGATGATCAGATATTTTGATTGACTAGTATCACTTTTGAGTATTGAAAGCTCTGAGGAAATCCATAGGAAGCATGTGTCTAAACAACTGTGGTTTCATATAAAACACCTTCCATTTAAAAATCAGTGAAACAAGTGTCCAAATTACATTGTTAACTAAAAATATAAACTGAGATACAAAACATCCCTCTATGAAGCTTGCCTGTGTTTCTATAAAACATATAATGCTACCAAGCTGATATGGCTATCACTGGCTTTTACATTTTAGAATCTACAAATTTGCACTTATTATTGCTGTTCACTAACTCTGAAAATCAAATTAGATAAATATTTTCACATTCAGTCTATAAAAAAGGAAGTTTTGACCACAGTTCCAGCAGCATGGAAAATACAGCTGGGATGAAAAGGTGACTCCTAACAGTGAGCCAAAGTTAAGCTCAGACTTGTCCTTTACTGGTATTTATTTAAGAAACAGCTCACAAGGGAGGCAAGCCCCAGAATCATATTAAGGATTCAGCTCAGTGTCCAGTTTAAAAAACTTTGTATCCAAACCAAAATTATTCTGCCTTGACAGCAAGGTGGAAAATCTGATTGCTTAAATATCCTCAGCTGAGGGGAGAGGAGGCCCAACCAGAATTACCAGGCCAAGTCATATAAACATGACTGTACGAAATTACAACACACCAAAACATTGTTCATAAGAATGACACAGCCTCTGCCAAGCACATTCCACTTCAAAATACAACAAATCACTCATATACCTGTGTGTATTCTCACATGATTCTTATAATTAGTTGCACTGGCAAAAGCTCTCCCACATCCTGGCTCTGTACAGTAATAAGGCCTTTCGCCCGTGTGTGTCCTGATATGAACTTTTCTAATATTAGATGTTGTGAATGACCTGCCACATCCTTCAAAGGGACACTTAAAAGGCCTTTCACCTGAAAAAGAAGACAAGAAAAGGTACACAAAAGAATGAAAATCCTAAATTACACTTAAACTTCAATGTAGAAACCTAAAGCTACCTAATTTTATCTTTGAGATCCTCAGTCAGAAATACCATGAACACGTCACTGTGGAGTGTTCTAGTTTAGCCCAAACTAATAAAAGTCAGGAAAATCATACAGTCTGTAAGCTAAATTATGAAGCATTTAGATTAATACATTAACATGTACAGAACAGACCCAGTTGCTTGGATTAGTGTCCACACTGCCCATATTCTAACAATTATTTAACAATCTCCCCAGTTCATATATATATTATCCAAAACAAGTATCTCATACCATTGACGTTTGACAATTGTTAATTCTTCAAATGAAAAAAATACCTTCATGATTTAACATAAAACCGGGATAAACATGGAACAAGCAAAACTTGTTACAGAAAGCACTTAACCTTAAAAAAGGACAAACTTTCTAAAGAGAAGCAGTCATGAAACTCAAGTTTCAAACCCCCAGACCAAAGTAAATCACGAACACAGCTTCTTTTAGCCTAAATCTCTTTGTGTAATACAAGATTAAGCACAGTAACTTAAATCACTGCACCAAAGAATTTCACTGTGAATAGCAGAAAAGGCCAACCAATAACACTCCAATAACCATGACCTTTCAGATCTATCAAAGCACACGGAGAAGGAGAGTAAAGGGGGTTAAATTTGGAGATGTTCGAGCCACTGATAGGCTGTTCTGGTGTAATTTCCCACTTCTAGAGCCAAGTACGTTCCACGCACTGTGCTGCTTACCAAAGAGCAGAATCTGAGAGCGAGAGAGAGCAGACCACCACTACAGATACAACAATAGGTACTTAAAATAAAAGAACAAGTCCTGATAGACAGTAATACCACGAAACTCCAATTCGCTCCTTGGCAGAGGAAACTACTATTCACTCCTTCGGGCAGCTGTTTTGGGAAGGTTTTGCAGCTTCTTGCCAAGGCAATGTGTATTCCCCGTACACGACTCAGTGTTGTGTTACCATGGCTGCCCTAATCCTTGCTTCAGCCAGGACCCCAAACACGTCTGAAAGCAGCAGGGCTGCAGAGCCAGCCCCACCCAGCAACAGACCCTGCTCTAGAAACCACAACACATCGCTCTTAAACAATGCCCGCAGGAATGTCACCAGACCGGTCCCTGAAGGGGCCTTTTCAAATTCTAATGCGCTTCCTAGCAAAGCGACCTGTTTCCAGGTGACAGAGAATTCCAGCTCTAGAAATGCAAAGCCTTGAAGCTCTGCAGCACGAGGTTCCATCCACAGCAGCTTTTCTGATCCCAGAGTTGTGTCTGGGGAAGTCGTGGAGAAGGCCGAGGTAAGCATTTGATGGCACTGAAAGCGAGACTTGACTCTACTCAAAGAGGGGAAAAGTCACTTCTGCCTAAAACAGGCAGAAAATGAAGAAAGCTCTGACCCTGATGTACCTGCTAAAGGAAGGGAAAGGTTTCTGAGCCATGGGAAAGAGTGGGAGAGGCCAGACCTGCCTCCCCCGGGTGCCCTGCTGCAGCTTGCACAAGGCATGAGCACACACTGCTCCGTCCACCTGCACAAAGCAGTTGCTGCAATTTTCTCCTCATGCTTTAGCTTCTTGAAAACACTTATAAATCTCAAAGAAGACACGTCTGGCCCCTGGGCTACTGGGAGATTATGATTCTATTACTAATATTGTGCAGGTGGGTAGGTTACGTAGGGCTGGCTCAAGTGTTTTGTCTCAACTGCTAGACAGGGATTAAATTACCACACACCTTCTGTGGCCATAAAGAAGTAAAGAAAACAGTCTACAGCTAATGAAATTGTCGTACTCTACAGAAACCTTTCCGTTCATAGTCTGTACTTGATGCAGTGCATATCAACAGTCCTGTTCCAGAGCTGAGATGATACGTGTTCATCCTGATGTTAGAAAATCAAGACAGCACTAATCCCAACAGATTCTCTTTGTGTACAGAAGTAAAAAAAAAAGGCAGAAATCTCATAATGTAATCCCGAGTTTTTACAATTTTTATGGCCTGTATTTACACCCCAGCCCTCCATATTGTTATATTTAATTTGAAAAAGATCCAAACCCCTATTTCTTTTGTTTTTTCTTGTTGACTCACTAAGATTCAGACAGTTCAGTGGAAAAGCTTGTCAGTGTTCTAGCAGAGACATAGATACATTTAATGAAATACGTTAGCAAGTGATAATTGTTCTTCCTACATTTAAGGGTTGCTTTTTTTTTTTCATTTTCTTTTGGAAGATCACAGGAACAAAGAAGACATTGTGCAAACTTGTTTACGTGTGTGCACCCACAGAGTTTTGCAGAGTGTAATGTGTGCTGTCTAGAATTTGTGGTTTGGCTTTCAAAAAAAAATTCGACAAAATGTAAGATTTTATTTTTTGTGGCTTTGCAAATTTTAGTAACAGCTGATTTTCTGTAATATTTTTGTTTTTCTGGTGGATGATGAAGAGACGGGAAATGAGGATAACAAGCTCAGAATATCAACCCACATGAAGCTGGCACACGAGTTAAATTAAAGCACCAAAACTGAGGAACACCGAAGCCATTTCTAAAAGGCAAGACAGATTACTGAGGAAAAGTTCCTTGTTCTGTTACAGCTGCAGATGAAACTGTAAAGACAACGAGTGACTCAGTGACAATGTAAGTGAGGCACTGCTAAAAGTTAGTGCATTTGCAATAGCAGTGTGAATGCTTTAGCACCTGGATTTGCAGTGCACGCTTACCATGCTAAAATGCTGCTGAGCTCACTGGGCTTCAGAAGGAGAATGTACACTGGCTGCTTTTGTCAGTATAAAGTCACAGAATGAGGAGAGAGAAAAATTAAAGATCCACCTAGGTGAATTAACAAAAAAGGGAATGTGTGCTGACAGTGAGTACCTGTGTGGGTCCGAATGTGCTTCTGCAGGTCTCCGGAGGTCTTGAAGGATTTGGTGCAGTTCTCCTCTGTGCACCGATAAGGCTTCTCACCAGTGTGTGTCCGCACGTGGCTCTTTAACCCATACCCTGGGGGTCAGAAGGGATGTTAGCCCACCATCAGCACATTAGGATGCTCACAAACCATCACCAGCAAAAGCTGTGCTTGCCATTTCAATCAGGAATGCTGATGAGTAATATTTATTCTTTCATTCTTCATGAGCTCTTCATTCTACCCTACAGAGCAGCAGAACTCTGGATAACAGTTTAGAAATATGTGATTCTTTATTTTTGAAGAAAATACATTTCCATAATGCTTCTCTTCACCTTCAGAAGGATAAACTGCACTTATTATAACGTGGACAAATATTTATTCTGCCTTCTGAGGAAGCCATATGCTGT
This sequence comes from Illadopsis cleaveri, assembly GCA_013399915.1. Taxonomy (NCBI): domain Eukaryota; kingdom Metazoa; phylum Chordata; class Aves; order Passeriformes; family Timaliidae; genus Illadopsis; species Illadopsis cleaveri. Next base: position 275,309 of record VXBB01001981.1, on the reverse strand, counting down.
GCATTCCATCTAGTTTTTACCTCTTCCCACTCCTGTCATCAAAATGACATTTAATTATTTGCTCATAGGAAAAGCAATAACCGCTAATGAAGTCAGCAGTAAAATCACATATACAGGTACTGTAAAATCACCTATACAGGTACTGACCAAGAGCAGTCAGACACACATTCTCTTTGAGATTACTTTTAGGAACTCATCATCATCAAAAATTCTACCAGTCTGAAGGGAACTTTGGATCAGGCCCTGCATAAGTTATTTTGCAACAGGCATTTAACCAAGATTTTCCTTTCAGCACTTCCCTTGAAAGATAATGACTAAAGAAGCCTGAAACAGCCATTTTAGAAAATGAACCTGAATTTCACTTGTACCCACAAGTGATGTTTACATTTCTACGAAATAAAGTCTGTAAGAAAATGGTATCTGCTTTATTTTCAGAGAGTTCTCCACAAAACAGCTGAAATTCCTATTCTTGATGTTTTTAAAAGCATGAGGCATGTGAACCAAACTGAGCATTAATTCACTTTTATATCTAAAATAAATGCAATTTCATGACCCAAGCCAGGAGAGTTCTTAGCATTTAAACCAAAGAGGACTTAGTACTTAAAGTGAACCTTGTCCAAGGCAAAGATTGTTGAACTACAATAATACAATGGCTCTGATCAAAAATACGGTATTTATAAACAGCTCTTTGTAGCCATACATTGGTCTGTTGCAAAAGAAGAGAATATTTCATTACATAGTTTTGAAATCTCTTTACAAACACTATGCAATTAAACATAGGTGCAGCCCTTTAAAAGTGTGGTTGCTTCCCTTTTGATTTTTTGCATCAGTATTTATTTTGCTCGTTTCTATTCAAAGCAATTGTAGCAAATGTATTAGATCAGATGAAGTTATTTTAAAAGTACCTTATTTAAAAAACCAGAGCCTAACTTTTCTAAGCATGATACTAATTTACATTCCAAATAAAAGAATAAAATTTGAAACATGTTTTGCTTTCCACTTTCCTCCATGTTTCATTCCTGATAATTGCTTTTTGCACAAATTCAATCTCAGGGAGAGCATCCCTTATGAGCACAGTAATCTGTACAAATGGAGAGTTCACTTCATGACAGATGTCACTCTGATATAAATTCAATACAGAACACTTAAACCAGCATCTTCTATCAAAGTTCCTTCCTAGTTTAGACCAGAAGATCAGGAATCTGCCCCTAGCCTACAGGTTCAGCTTTCTATTATCACCTCATTTAACTTTTGCTATTAGTTTAACGATAAGAAAGGCCTATTTTTTAACAAGGGAAGTGCTGAGTACTTTCCCCCTTCAGTAAGAGTTAAATCCTCTGACCTTTCTATTGCTATGCTAGCTGAAAAAAGGACTTTTTTTTTTTTCCAGTTGTCCCAACCAACTTAGCAGTTTAAAAAGGCAGTATTAAAAACTTACTTTATGCACAGACAAAAACTAACAAGCAGGAGGAGCTAGTCTGCAAAAGATTACCTGTTGCAAAGGCTTTGCCACATCCAGGATGCTCACACTGGTATGGTCTGTCTCCTGTGTGAGACCTTTCATGCACCTGTTGACATCCAATACAGTGACTTAATGAAATGTTGGATCTGGTTACTTCAGCACAGAAACAGTTCATTCACAAAGCCAACATATTTTATTTATCTTCCTAAGATTCACATTGAAGTGTCTGTTTATATCAGTGATGAAAAAATAATGAAATATGGTAACAACATTTCCCCTAAAACTAAACATCTCTCTTTCCAAGGTCCAACCTGATCCTGCCAGCCAGTTTGGCACAAAACACTTCTGTAAATACATGCAGAGTTGCCATCATGCACTACATTAAAGACAGGAGGTAAATATGCCTCAGAGCCCACTCTCTATATGACTTTTGACTCCACTGAATGCTTCCAATGAAGCGCTTATACTGCATGAAACATCTACAGCAAGAACATCATTTTAGCAAGTGACTCCTGAAGCCAATCACTCACTGACTCCTGTAGTCAGAGACAAAGCAGCACTGGGAGGTCACCTCATCAGCAATGGATTGTGCCAGCCTCAGCTGGAATGTGAGCCCTATACCATTTACTATTTCAGTAATTCCTTTACTTAATTTTAAAAAAGGAAGAGAATTAAGAAGTTGCCATCTGTGAAGAAAAGATGTTCCAGCTTTTTACTTTGAATATTAGTTTTGAAGAGTCTCGCTTTGTACTAACTATGATGGTCAAATATTTCAAAAACTGGAATTTTTGCATGATCATGCAACATGTAAAGTTGATAAAGTGAATGCTGGATTCCAGAACTTCTGTGACACTGGTGGAAACAACCTCAACCTGCTGGCAATATAGCAGCTGAACATGATCCCAGAACACCAAGTAAACTCAGCTGAGCACCAGCCAATTACTGTAAAATCAATCCAATAAACATTTGACAGAACAGCCCCATTGCAACTGGGTCTCTCAATGTCTATTACTTTTAACTACATAACTTTCCAAAAAAATCTTATCTACAAAGTAGCAATGCACATTTTTCATCCCATTACCTTAAGATGGTGAGCTGTTGTGTACAGTTTTCCACAGCCATCATAATCACAGCGAAAGGCTTTCTCCCCAGTCTGTTGAGATTTTGCGGTCACTCTTGTTCCATGGCCTTGCAAGACAATCTTAAGTGAAAAAGGAAAAACATATTTTAAAACCAACCACATACTAAAAAAAAACACCAACCAAAATGGATCAGAGAAGTTACACACATTATTTTGCTATCAAGCCAGAGCTGCTTCTGACAAGTTTGTTTTGTTTCTCTTTGCTTTGCTATGCCATGTTATTTCTGCATCCTCAATAAATAAACTAAAAATAAATAACTGAAAATCACGATGGAAACTGTAAAACATATTTACTTGTACCTAGCAAATTTAAAAGCTTGCATTAATTAGTCAAGTAACAAAGACAAATAATTTAAAATATAAGCACAGTGGGAAAATGACCAAATTAGTCTGAGAAATCTTAGATTGTATCTGAGGTGCCATATCTGTTACTAAGGGAAATTAGTTATAAATCAGACCACCTTCAAATATAAGTTCATAGAAAGGCCAAACAATAATTAAATGTCCTTAGAATGAGCACTTTGTGAAAATGAAGGAAAGCATTTTGTACTTGGTCTGCCATGCATGTATTTTGATCAAGCTAATTGGAGCATTGTGAGCTAGGTTCTACTTTCCCTTCTGGCATGACAACAAGAAAACAAACAGCACAGCTTCAGAAGGCAACTGAAACCCCTTGTGCAGGCTTCTTCATCCACTGACATGCAAGAAATATTCATTCAAACTGAACACAGAAGTAGAAACCCAAACATCAGCACTTCGATACAACTCTATGCAAAGCAGTCGAGACTATTTTACACTCTGTCTTTTTGAATCACTTCCCTTTTGTTACAGATCCAATTCTATTCCAAACTGTCAAAAGAACATTTCACAGGATGGATGAGGAGACAATACTCTCAGCATAAAACAATGTCAGCTGCAGCAGGTTGCTCACAGCCATATCCAAATGGGTTCTGAATATCTCTAAGGATGGAGGCTCAAGAAGTCTGCTCCCAAAGTTCACATTCCCAACTAATTCTTCTTGGCAACTGAGGCTCTGCAAAGTGCTCCCTTTGCCAGCTGCTCAGTAACCTGCTCTACATTGCCCATTGCCATCCCTGAACTCCAGAATGCTCCTCACATGCCCTGTTGTGATGCCCTTCTGGCAGATACCCAGGATGTTAAAATTCCTCATGAGGATGTGTGAACACGAGGCTTGTTCCAGTGGTCTGAAGAAGGCTTCATCTTCTTCCTGATCATGACCTTGTGGCAGACAGTCACCACCTCAGCACTCACACTGCTCTGAGCCATGTCCCATCCCAAAGCCCCGTGCAGTCCTGCTGTTCCCACCTGGCCCTTTTAAAGAGCCTGGATCCATCACCACAGCATTTCAGTCATCTGAGCCCTCCCACCACAACTCCCTCGTACCAGGGAGACTGCAGCCCTGCAACAGCACACAGACCATCATTTCCTTTTTCAGAGAAATCACAAATTTGACTGCTAATACCTTTCTTATAGATTCTTCAGAGAGGATGGAATGACTCATTACCTTCAGACTCTTTTTAAGACTAAAGGAGCAAAGTTCAATACAAAACTTTTATTCAGATGAAATGTTCAACTCCATCACTTCAGAAAATCTTCTCTGGAACCACAGAGAAAACCAGTCTCCTGGATCAAGAAGCCCATTACTGATAGTATTGTTTAACCTGTGACAGCATGAATCACAGAAATCACTTCAATACATTAAGGATCATGAAGAATACGCTTGGTTGAGCACCTGCACTGAAGCACTGGTTTTTTTTCTATCAGTAAACCTACTACTATTTCTTTGCTGTTCCAGCATATAAATATGTATCTACTTGCCAAGTTCTGCCATAAAGCTCAAGTATGCCAAAGTTTAAAAGAAAATTAAAACAATTCTGTAATGTGCTGATATCTACAAGGAAATAACCAGCCATAATCTTACCAACGTTAAGATGGATACAAAAACTAGGAAGGAAGCACTTTTCTAATAATGTAGAACTCACTGAGAGGAACTGAACATTTAAAATACTTTTAAACACAATTAATAAACAAATAGAATTTAACCCCCCCTATTGTTAAGAGATCACAAATGCATCCTGAGCTCATAGAAGTAACACAGGAGAAAAACAAAGATCTCGGATCAGATTTTTCTATTGCACACCTAAAAGCAGAATCATATAACCAAAGTGTGTATTATGGACAGATGGGTAGGACAGGTTTGAAGGGAAATAGTGAGATAGCCACTTGGGCACACTGAGTCTTTTGTTTTCCCATGTAGAAATCACAAAGAGGTTTTATGCTTTTTTTCTCTGCTGAAACACCTAACTAACCACAGGCAAGTCTGAGTGACTGCTTAGCAGTGACATCTGTTCTGTTCCCTGTGGACTTAAAAAGTTTATAAATAGACACCTATTTAATTCTACATCTAAATATGAGACTATTTAATATGTTATATATTAATACATATGAATACAGAATGAGTTACAAGTAGGTATCTACTTAAATCAAGATATAAGAATGATTTACATTTTCATACATAATTGATAGCTTTGGGCCCCTTCAACTGAAGGTCAACTGTAGTTACCTTATAAGGGTCAGAATTTGAGACTAAGCCTCACTACCTTTTTGAAATATCAGATCTTGTTTTGTTTGGAACATATAATGCTCCATAAGATTGGCACATTTCCATATTGCACATATGTTGCCATATAAGATAAAACCATGTCCACATTCAGTTTGCTTTGGGGCTGAGGCCAAAGTCAATATTTAGGTGGATACTGATTACAGGTAATTTTGCTTAATAGGCTCTTACTTCAGGTAAAAACTAATGAAAATTTTATCTTACTCCTCCTTGAATTTTGCCTTTAATTGCAGTTGTATCCCTATTGCAACCTGCAAGTGCAAACCCTCTGAATTTCTAAATTTCATTTTCTGGAACATGGTCCAATATAGTAAATAATGCAAGTATTAGTTATTCTCTCCTTCCACAGTCATGCCACACAGGCAAAAGTAAAGTGTCTGCAGCTTTAAATATTGTGGGATCTAACCTGTAAAAAATTAAAAATAGAAACTTTGAGCTGTGAGAGGTGAGCCTATAATTATTCCTTTCACAGATAATGTATTTTGATCTTGGAAGAAGACATTTTTCCTCCTTGTCTACTTCATTATTTCTTAAATTAAGCAAAAAGGAGAAAAGGTTTGCCCAGAGAAGCCCCATTCTCAATTCCATGACTTTTCCATTTTTGATTTTGTCATCTGAACATGTGAGGATGTAGAGGTGCTAGTATTATTTTAGTTGTATATTTGAAGCCCAGAATAAATTTTTCTTTGTCTTTACCTTTAATAAAATACATTATAATGCCAAATACCATTCTCCTTACATAATTCTATGGATTCCAGGGGAAAAAGCTTGAGACTTAGTAAGTTGCACCTGTATTTTCCACTACCCTTTGAACTTTTACATTAATCTTTCCACATTTAAAGGTTTTTACATTTCTATGTACTAACAATATGGATCCAGAAGAAGAAATTGAAGTATTTTTCTGGGAGCAACACTCTTTAACTACTGATTCCTTATAAAGCCTGCTGTAAAGTCAGGGACCCTAACAGGGCAAGTGGAATCAAAATAAGTCATTAAAGAGAGAACAGTTCCAGACCTATGACTTGCATGATATCTCCTAGAAGAAATTTATTAATTGAGACAGCATTTTTCTTTTTTAAATACCATCAAAAGTCAGCTCCTTCTCTGGAAAAGAACTTCTGAAATACTTACACTCTTATTGATGAAATACTCAGGTCAGCTGGAAAAATCTTACAGAAACAACATGATTTTTAGTTACCTTTTAACAGGAAAACCAGTAAGTATTAAAATTCTTGTGACGGGATCTTGTACAGAGTGAGATAATATAATCTACCTGTATGGTTTGAAATCTACAAATTCTGAAGGGTAGAAGCAAACCCTAGTTCAAGGCTACAGGGCTCCCTATCATCCACCTTGCTGGGCAGAAAAGACAAAAGAAATAAATATCTTTAATTATTTTGTATTAAGTACATACCTGCATTTTTTTATCTTGTTCATTTTCACTTATAATTCCTGTGCTACTAACACTGTCATTTCCATCAATAGATACCTGAAAAACAAAGTTGAAATGGGAAAAACATTTACAGGTTACTTTTATTCATCTGAGAAACAGAGGGTTACAGACAGTTCCTGGGGGTTTATTATTCATAGCTCTCTAGCTCCCTCTTGGAACATGGTTATCCCATAGTACATGAGCTCACATAAAAACCACCACTTGCAGCACCTGCATTACAGAACAGGCCAAGTAAGCACAGCAAAGTTTATAACAGGCTAGGAAAGACTGCAAGAACTAAGAATGTTAAATTGATTGACAAAAGTATTACAATAAATCAGTAAGTTTAACAATACTGAGATGTCACAAAAGAAACCTCAAACATTTACTTCTTTTATAATAAAGAAATTTCTCTCACTCCTTGTTAAGTAGAATGTACCTGTTTCAAACAGCACAACTGCTTTTTGAATCAAAATACCTAAGACAATGTGTTACATTTCAATTTGAACTAGTCAAATTACAACTAAGCAAGGACTTGGGTATTGCTACATAGGTTTGTTTTTAAAGACAGTCTCCAGGAAGAGAAAGGCATTGCTGTTTCCAAGGAGCTCATAAAAATATTTGAAAGACTGTTAGATGTTAATGTGAAATTTTTATTTAAATTAAAATATAATTACCCAGTTTTAAAACACACCAAACTCTCTCACATGCAGCAGCTCAAAAAACAGGATGTCACTGGTCACAGTATAAAAAATTAAAAGTATACTTTGGATAGTTTCCCATTCCTTAATGGTGTCTGTATTAAGCACCGGCATTCACAATACTTTCTGCATCCATTATATTCAAGGCTTAAACTGATGCACCTAAGCCTAGTCTAAAAGATTTTATTCTTCTCTAAAACAGTTTGGCAGGAACCCTCCCTGCCCTGGGCTGCTCCTGCCCCTTCACCCACGAGGCCACAGCAGGCCCCTGAGAACACTGGTGGTTGTGTGTTGCCCAAAGCACCAGCCCCAGCACTTTGCTTGGAGACTGCCATGAACTCATCCCACAAGAGGTTTTCATACTCTCTCTTTAAATTAGACAATTATGAACGATATACTTTTGGGAACTTTGTTCTAAAACAGTAATGACAAAGAGCCAAAGCAAAGGCAAATTTACATTACAGAAAAAAAAAATGAAAAGAGTGTCAGAAAGCAGGTAATTCTTGGGTGTTTTTTTCAGAGGGAAACAATGGATATTTTGGGACCTTCTCCCTCAGAATTTTTAAAGAAAGGGGGGGGAACCTGCACAGAAAGGAGACTTGAATTACTTCATCCGGAACTTCCTGTTGTTGGTAGAGAAAAGAACTGCTGGCATGACATTAGAACTTGATCAACTACTGGAATCAAAGGATCCAAACAGAATGTGCGTGCACGTGTTGAGGCATGCACAAATCCCAGTTACTGTACTCTGCCAGCAGCTGTGATGGCACAGGAAAGCAGCTTATGGAAGGAAAGTATGTGTTGTAACCTCTTCCCATTGCCATCACCTTTTCTGACTGCACTGAGAGCAACGACCTTTTTTCCTTGGTTGCTTTGGGAGGACGGTGGCATTGACTCAGCCCAAAATTACAGTACTCTAGTTAAGTCTGCATGTGCTCTGCATGTTGTGGAAAGTGGTACTATGCCTGAGGGAGAAGTGAAGGGCAATGAAAGTGTACATGTTCCACCACTTCCAGTGAGCTTCTAGGTAGTCTGCTTGGATCTCTTTGTATGAACTCTCTTATATTCTACACTAATCTTGGGCACGCCATTGATCTTTCTGTTTCTGCCTGTTGCATAGGACAGGGAAACAAAGAAGAACCACCACTCTTCAAATCCACCTTTTTTTTTTCTTTGCCCTTTAAGTTTTGAAAAGAAAGCCTTAAAAGAACCAAATGAAAAAAGACACCCAACTTTTAACTTCTCTTTTGCAGTATTGTAAGAATTCATGAAGGATTCTAGGGCAGATCTTTGAGCTCCTCCTAAAATACTCTCTTTTATGCTAAAGAAAGATTTAGTCTGCCTTCAAATAAAACCACAAGAACATCTACATGGAGTCAAATGAAAGGCCATACTACTGCTCCATTTCATTTCCAACAGCAGCCAGTAGCAGATGCTGGAGAACACTAAACAAACAGACCAAGCATGTAGTGATGCATTCCCCGTAATATTCTGCCAACCTCCAAGCAATTTGTGGTTTATGAACTTCCTGAACTAGAAATCATGTGTTTCTACCTAATAGCCACAGACACATTCTTCTTCTATGAATTTACCTAGTTACTCCTTGAACCCAATGACATGTTACTGTCCACAATATCCTACAAGCAGTGCTTAACTTTGAGCTGTTTGAAAAAGTATCTTCATTCTTCTTGAACCCATCATGTGATGCATTTTCACCTGATGTTTCCCAGTTCTGAAACTGGTGCAGCCAATGACAAGTCACTACTCTTCTTTGGGCTACTCAAATTTTATAAAATCCTACCATATACTTATCATGTGTATTTAATTTCTTCTTGCACCATTTTCAAAGTGCCTGTAACACCAGCTGTGCAAAGTGCATCTTGCCTCACTATGAAGTGTGCATGGACTTGGAGAAGAATCACAAAACCACATTTCTTCTTTTAAGAGAGATCCAGGGTTCTGACCATTGAGCTATTATTTGGTTTTGTACATAAACCAGGTGTAGTGCTTGAAAACTCACTTCTACTGACTGCCCCCTAAAGGTTCCAGCAGTACCATTCAGAATAAGGTTCTGAGATGAAAGCTTAAAGAAAACAATTTTTCCTAAACAAACACACAAATGCACTACAGAAAACAAATTCACATTACAAAATTAAAAAACCCAGAGTGAGTTAAATAGGATGAAAATGCAAATTTATTTGCATTTCTTTTGTTTCTTCTTCACCTTCTCAAAACAGACATTTATGAGAAATTATGATTAATACAGTTCTTGGTTAAGAAGGGCAAAGTTGTGACTGATTTAATCTAAATGAAATAGTACCTGTGGAATGTGTAAAAGCTTGTGATTACAGCTCAACTAACACTGAATTACCTTTTATTTCATTGAATGCTAAAGCATAGCATCACAACACAATCTGACTGCCTGCCTTAGAATCTCTCAATTCTAACAGACAGAAGCATAAGGAAAAGAATAGTAAATAAGCCATTTAATTATCCTAACTGGCCTTGCAAGTTTTGACAACTCTCAGTGACATTAAGAGGACAGACTTTAAATATATTTGCTCTTTTTCCAGACCAATACAAGCACTGATAACAATTATTCAGCAACTGGGACACTGCTTAACTACAGAGTCATGAAAGTTGCATCACTCATTACCATAGTTACATCATGCTTTGCAGAAGCCCAGTAAAGTGAACAACACGAATTTTGTGCATCCTACTGCATTTTTACTATTGAAAATATGAACCAAAGAAGATTTTTTCTGAACGCAGTAACCGTCTAATGGTCTTTTCTACACTTCATACCATGTGTTGCCCTTGCTCAGTACACCAGGCCATACTCTTCCCATTCAGGAAAAAAAATTAACCCAGCAATAGTGCCTGAACAAGAATAATTTAACTTTGTCCTTCTGTCCAACCAGTGTCCTTTGAAGAGACTCCTTTGCAATGCTATAGTATAGAGAAGATTATCATTTGGCTGTCTAAATCTGACTCCAGTTCAGTGTTTAATCTTTTCTCCTTTTGATGCAACACTATGCACCAGAGCTGCTAATGACAGTGAAGCACCATCATGACAATTCTGTGTTCTCTCCTCTAGGAACCCGAGACTGTCTCAGCTACAATTTTATTTCTTAAACAACAATTGGCTTGTGCTGCCAGATATGCTGTGCTGTACATTAAAACACGATAGGTAGAGAAAATGCCTTGCAGAGTACCTTGGCTGCATACTGCTCCAGAGCACTGATGGTGTCTGGGTCGATGGCAGCATCCCCTGTGTGCAGTCCTGCCACCGTGCCATCAGCCTGGATGGCTAAAATTGTGTCTGACTGTGGCATCTGCACCGTGTGGTGGATGTAGGCAGTGGTTCCATCCTCCAGCTGCACAGCTTGCAGTGCACTCTGGTCATAACTGTCTGAAGAATGATATTGCAAAATGTTAGGATTCTGAAAGGAGTGGCAACGTGTTACAAGAGAAACTGCTGCTCTCCAGGAAGTGTCTCCTGAAGTCATGCACACACATGAAATACATGAGGAACAGAACCACTAGTATATGAGAAATAGAAACACTTAAAACAATACTATGAATAACACAGGAATTTGTTTTCAAGACAACACCTCCCATAGTCTTATTTGTACAATTACAAAAGTACCAAAAAAATTATAATGATCTAGCTATATTTACAAAGGAAATCAGGAACACAAATATGATTTCCATTTCAAATCCACTTACAATAAAATGAAAATAATAAAAGAGATCTACTGATAGCATTACTTCAGATTTTAGAATTCATAGATCTCACATTTTAAGAAGAGAATCATACAAATATGCAAAAGAAACACAATATAAAATGACTTAACAAAAAAATTGTCTATTTCATTCTTTCCTCTTACTATTGTTGGTTGTAAAATGTAATTGTTACACTGCTTTAAACAGACTTAAAATATATTCTTGATCACTTTTTCTAGAGAAGTGGTACTGTTTCCAAGACTAGTGTAATCATCTTCTGCAGAAACATATGTGATCATCTGGAATAACTACATTTGCATTCTTGACTGTCAGCTGTCACATTTTCTGCCCTACTACCCAAAGGTATATACTCACTTTAATGTGATCTTGGGCTAAATAAACAGTGGAATACACTTGCTTTGATTACATTTATAAGTGCTACATGAGGCCCAAGTAAAGATCTGAAACAGTCTCATTTCAACAATTTCCAGATGGCAAAGTTAAAACAAGTAATTCACACTGGGAATCCCATTAAGATGGTAGTTTTCAGAGAGTACCCTATTTTACACTGCTGAAGTTCTGTTGAACACTGATGTAATAAATCCCACTGGACAGAACAGTTACCTTTAGAGGTGTGATGAATAAATGCTGTAGTTCCATCTTCCAGCTGAACCGCTTGTCCATCTTCCAGACGCAGGCTCTCCCCTGCTCAGGAGGAAGAATTACAGCACTTCAGCAAGAGCCCACAGAATCCATTAGAGGGAAAGATCAAACACTAAATATATAGGATTACAAAATACTTAAGATCTCTTCATGATTATTTCCATTAATATGAGAAATCAATCTATTATCATGACTATTAACTACTTAATATCAGTATTTATCAGCAATACATTATTTTAGAACATATTTCTTGTGTTATTGCACTCACTGCTTTTAGGCATAGGTACATGTTGAACATAAGCAGCAGAACCATCTTCTAATTGAATCACTTGGCCATCCATTAATTTACCATCTGAAATATAAAGAATATTTTTAAGAATTCTAATTGCGTAACACATCACGGTTTTAATACACAGTTGACACTTTCTAAGATTAACATATAAATAAAATACCAACAAGAAATAATATTTGGTAAATAGAAAGCATGGTGTGACTGTACAGAGCTTTTAAAATTCTGGGATTAAAAAGCCAGAAAAGGTCTGCAGTCCTATCTGTTAGGCAGAATGTTGATACCTGGGTTTGAACCATAAAGATCTCTTCACTTTTGTTTGACTTATATTCTGAATTTCATTTTTGCATCTTGTTAGTGGCAGACCCAAAACATTTATTTTATAGTAATACAGTAATTTCCCACTGAAACTGGAACTTCAGAAACATTGTACAGATTTTGCCTGACTTTACAATGCCAAAAGAGTGTTAGAAAGTGGAATACCACTTCAAGAGCCATCAGTTTGCAGTCCTCTGCCTACCTTTAGAATTGTGCTGTATGTAAGCAGTGGAGCCATCAGCCAGGGTAACTGCTTGCAAACTTACACCTTCCATGTTTTCCAAGTTGTCACCATCTAGCAGGGAAAAAAGTTCACCTTCACTATAACCAGCATGGAACCCTAGAACCCTTCAGCTTAAAGACCTCTCTAAATTATTACATCCCCTCAAAGCACATTGGTTTGACAAATAAGAAGAGCAAGTAGTTCTTACTTGCTTTCTGGTTTCTGAACTTGGGATGCATAGTAGGGTCATATATTCAAGATTTTGCTCTGCAAACATGACAGCTAAATGTTATTTTCCTTAACTAAAAAAAATACAATGTCACTGAAAAAATAACTACAAAGCTGAGGTTTTAGGGGAACAATGAATTAAATCATCAGAGCCAACAGTGAAATAATGACATACATGGTATTGATAATTTTGTTTTGTACAACACTGCTTCTCATTAATACACACAAAACTATTTAGATTAAAATGCAGATTTAGGAGAGTGTTTGTAATAATGTAAAATCATAACAAAACTGTCAGGGAACATCAAGCTTAAGCCAATTTCAATTCATTAATCTATTTTAAAACTCAACTTACTTAATACATACTTAGATATCCACTGAATTTACAAAGTATAAAACAGTAAGACTATACAGAGAATAATGTCAGATTTTACATTTCATATATTTTTGGTACATACTTCTATTATCTTAATTGAAAGATTATTTCCATCCAGAATTAAATTAGTGAATTTAATCCATCTCAGTTAGCTGTTTTCTGTTGGACTTTTAATTCAGAATACACAACATGAATTTTAGTGTTTTATCTGAGTTTCAAAGAGAAAAGACATAAAAATATAGAGGTATTTTAACCTGAAGGTTCACCTTGCACAGCTACAGCTTCTGTTAGACACAGAGTCACATGCTGGGCCTCCATTCCTCCTCCAGAAAATTCCGTCATTCCCTGAGAGTCTCGATTTATCTGAGCTAATAACATTGTCTACCTAGAAAGAAAGTATTCAAAAACCAAAAAATTTAAATACAGAACCAGAACTACACAATCCCACTTTAATGCAATTTTTATACAGTTACTACAAATGTTTTATGTTAGGTTTTGCATTAAATAGATGCAAAAAATACTTGATTTATCTGGAAAATACTTTGAAAGAATAAAAGTTATCTGAAATAGATAAGTATTACTATCTCATTTAATTTAGATGTTAAGGACTTCAGGTAGCAGTTAGTAATATAAAGTGCATCAGCCACATTTAAATTTCAGTCAAATACAAATGATTTAACCAATGTACAAAGAATAATGGTGGTAATGACAGCACAGGTAATGATACCTATTTGTCCCCAGAATTGAAATAAAGCTGACAATTCACCCATAGTCACCCATGATAACAGCAGGGCTTTATCTGTATAAATCAAAGATCTCTCCAGTGCCAGTAAGAGATTTAAAAACAATGACACACTGCAAAAGCCTAAGTGAACAATTCAACTATTTCCCTAGATTTTCCAGAAAGGTTTCTGTTTCAACAAAAAAAAAAAACCAAACAACCAAACAAAACAATCTGTCCTTTAAAATAATGAAGTATCCCATGATAAATCTGTTAATTAGACAAAAGGACAGTGATCAGGGAGTGACTGCTGTATCTCACAGAACCAGACTGAGCCATCCCTCTGCATACTCACATTTTTACCCAGGCATGGTTTAATATGGGAGATCACATCACAGCTTTTATTCCTAGTGTGGTTTTATGACCTGCTGGTTTATAATTCAAGGTTGAGAAAAATAATTCAGGGGGGTTTAATTTTTTTATGATTACCTTTATAAATATATTTGATTATTTTTACCTCTACAGTCCAGAAGTCTGCTCTTGAATAAGCAATTCATCAACAGTCTCAGACCACTGAGAAAATTAAATTTCTCTCAAAACTAAGAAATAAGGAGCACAAAATTAGACCATGTAGGTACTCCAGTGTGCCTACAGTATTTAAAAAGGTTGCCACACTGATTTAGTAGTTGAAAATTACACCCAAGCACTATTTTCTAAATATATCCAAGTGTATATAGTGAGCCAGACTTTTTCCTAGAGCTGCAGGCTAAGTTTCTTATTTCCAGTTAATGGAACAGATAATAAAGGAAGTGGAAAGCAAGGGTACCTTTGGGAAAGTTTTAAGCCTCCTGCTTTTTTCATATGTTGCATTGAAAATCATACAAAAACCCCAAAACATTAGTAATGATCAGAGCATAATTCTGTAAGAAATAGCCTTCCAACATTAATGTCCTCAGAACTTCTCTCTGGAACATTAAGGAAATTAAAATACTGGCTTGCAATAAGGAATTTGAACCCTGAACAACCAGCATCAAAAAGATACAATTAAGACAAACCAAAATATAATTCAAAAATGCGTGAGAGGGGATTTTTTTAAGATCCAGGAGAAGATGGGTAATTCTTCCCAACATCCTTTTCAGGAAAAGAAGCTTTTGCAAAAAATGAAACCTCTAAAAGAGATGTAATACATAAGAAAAGGAGAAGCCATCCAGACTAAATTGCATTTATATAGATATCTCTGAAGAAAATTAAATAGGAAAGTTTGGATACTATAATCTAGGAAACAAGGAATTGTATGAGGATATAGAAGATCCTGAGTTCAACCTCTTCCTCTGCCATGTCCATGACGGAGTTTGGAAAAGTAACTTCTTTTCCTACTACTCATTTATCACCTCCCCATCTCAAAATAGGCAGAAAAATTTTACTTAGAAAGCAATTTGCTCACAAACCAAAAATCATTTGTGATGTAGCTACAGAGTCAGCCTAAGCAGGCAGAGAAGCAAGGCAGTCCATCATGTATGTACTATGTAGTAAATAAGATCAGAAAACTGTTGCAATTAAAAAAACAAAAACAAAAAACCTCCAGCAACACAACAAAACAACAAACAAACTAGCAGCAAAAGGAGTTTTATCCAGCCCAGTCTGCAAGGACTGCTTTTCTGGAGGTACTGCCAGCTTGTAGCAAGTTAAATTAACTAATTCTGGTACGATATGCTAGTAGTACCCAGAGGCTGGCTGTCCTCTGACTGCTAACAGAGGTCTGTACTATCAGCATTTTCTATGCACTCGGTTTTCAGGACACCTCATGGAAGCAGGCTGCAAAACTGCTACACCATTTCCCACAGCAGAGAATAAAGGATTCATAACCACAGGTGTTGGCTTGAACTGGAGAGTGAAACAATTCCAGCAGACTGCACCTCAGAGGCCTTTCAGCTCAGGTCTGCTGGATCAATATTCCCTCTCTTAGCCAAAGTATCTTTTAAGATCCCCAGCACCTTAGGTATCACCTGCCTTCCTCCAGAACTCATGGCTCTTCTCTCACCTTTGGGGGGCAGTGAGGGTGCCAGTCCATGCAGACAGTTCCAGAGTTCTGGCAGTCTGCACAGAACTAATTGATGAAGAGATGAGCAGCTACTTTGGAAGGAAAAGAAATCTAATGCCAGATAAATTCTAGGGCTGCAGGAGTCACAGTATTTAAGTTGTTTCACCAGTGTTTGCTACTGTAGCATGGTTATCAACACACACACTGAAAAGGAACTGCAGGCAATTGCTGCACACAGAACAATGCCTCCAACTTTCCTCTGTTCCAGAGGATCTGGACAATCATACAATCTCACAGAAGAACTCAGCAGCAATGCAGTCTGTTTCTCCCAGTTCTAGCTCCTTTCAATAATCATTTCCAACGTATCCTTTTCTCAGTGCTCTGTCCTTCCACTAAGCTCCTTATCCCCAGCTCCATCCCTTCTCCTTGAAGTACCAATTTTCTTCTCTAGTCCTATCACAACACCAAATTTCCACTATATACCTCTTCCCAGATACAATCTCATCCTTCTTGTCAGAATAATATAAAATACTTCCATGCCCACACCAACTCCTTCTGACACTAGTTCCCAGGTCTTCTCTTGCTGCTGGTCTGTTCTATGTTCCCACACCAGTGTCTCTCCCCTTCCTGCCTCTGTGTCTACAGTTCCTGTTCAGACCCACCCTGGAAGTACACCCCCCACAAGAGGCTGGAGCACTGGGATCCTCCCGAACACCAGTCCCAGCTTTCACTCCCTCTGCAGGGACACAGCAGCTTTGATCTCTGCTGGGCAGGGAAGAAAATCCTCAGCCAAAAGTGGATGTGCTGCTCCCTTCCAGACTCTCCTCTTTCTCCCCAGTGGAGAACACTGACTAGCCAGACAGGGCTAGAAAGATGTAAGGAAGGTGTAGAGCTGGCGTGTGATGCAGAGAAAAGGGTCAGTCTATCAGAGATAATGCTGCTACAGCGTTACTTGGTAAGAGTTGTCAAATACAGGAACAAACTGCCAAGGCAGGGTATGGACTCTCCATCCTTGGAGAGGTTCAAGGCAACCTGACAGCCCTGCACAACCCAGGCAAATGAGATCAAGCCTGAACCAATAACTTCTCAAAGTCCTTTCAACTTCACCGGCTCTCTGATAATCATTTCAATAATACATAATTTACAATAGCATCACCTTGCTGTTCATGTATCATCTACCCTGCAAATCTACTCCCCTAACATTTTTTAATTTGCTTTGCTTTTTCAAAATCAGTTGGCTTTCATCAAACTCAAATATCTTCCTTGCCTCCACTTCTGTCACTCTCTTCTGTTTTCCCCTCAGCTTCCACCAAATTTGTCTCCATTGTTTTTTCAATCTGACTCTCACCACTTCTTTCCCTAATTCACATCATTGCTTTTATTCCTCTGCATTTGCACCAGTAAGCTTTTTTCATTAAATCTCCTGTCTGCCAGGAGTTCTGTCACTAAGTATCTAGGAGAGATTTCCTTTACCCACTTCAAATATTGCAGCTCATTAGTTAAAAGCAGCTGAAAGCATCCATTTTTAGGAAAAGCCAGGAACCCTGGGGTGGGGCCTACATAGAAACTCAGCAAGATTGACACACGTGGATTCTGCTTCATCTCAAGAGCTGTCTTAGAGAAAAGACAAGTATAGGCTCAGTCACGAAGTACTCGCTGAAGTGAAAACTTGAGATTTGACCTTGTGAACTCCTGCAAATCTTCACAGACCATATGCAAGTTGCAACTGTCAATTTTCAAAGGCACATCAATGACGATATTTGGGCAGAGTTTCACAAGGACAGTAACGTATCTTGCATTCTTGAAATGATTAGTCACCAAAACATGTCTGTGGTATCCATGCAGAGAAAATCTTACCATTCTTTTAGATGGTGAAAACACTTACCACAAAAAATCAGCCTGAGGCAAAAAAATTTGTCAGAAAATCTCTGAACTGAAAAGAGTGTCTGACCACAGGCAGTCACCCCCCCAACACTGATACCTTAAACAGCCATCCAGCAGTGCACAGAGGCACAAGCTCTTACTAAGAAAAACCAAAACAAATCACCACCCCCTGCAAATTATCTGAACAGAAAAAAAAAATACTCTCAGGCACACATTAAATTCTCAACACCTGGAAACCAAAGGCATATGAGGGGGGAAAGAATGGTTAAAAACAAAAGATTTTTCATTAAGAATTCAAGTTGTCTATCCAGAGAGCACCCCTTGTACTTTTCCCTCCACTAATACTCAAAGAAATAGAATTTTCTGTGTGCTATCACTTGTTTGGAGAAAAGATTCAATGTTGGAAGGAAGGTTTTTATGTAAACTCAATCTAGCAACTGGAAACAGGAATCTCCACTAAAAACTAGGAATCAAGCAACTAAAAAACAGCAGGTGGGTTTAGGCAAGTGAAAAGCAAGGGAAGAGCTGGCAGAGGGCATGGGTGCTCCGGGGCAGAGAGGGGGTTTGGGGCACTTGGGAACTCCAGCAGCTGAGAGGACAGCATGACAAGAGCCCAGTGTAGCTGGAAAATAGAAGAAATTTGTCATTTAAAGAATAACTGTACCACTATTGCTGGACAAAGGAGAAAATCCTGCAGTGACGGTAGCAGAAACTCCTTAGAGAGACAAAGATGATGCTTAGAGGATGATTAATGGGAAATGGAATAAAGTTTGTAATAGCAGTCATGGAAGAAAACTTACTGTTATAAAACACAAACTGAGACTGTGCAAAAAAAAACTGGGGAAGAATGACAGGAAAAAAGTTACTCCAGACATTCAGCAACATTGTGATTGTTCACTCCCCTCATGCAGACAGCACTAAGTAGTTTGAAATAATATCCATTTATTTAGTTTGAAAGGAAACATCACTTTTATTTTTAATACACTTCTAAATAATGTACAAAACCATTGTAAATTTATAAAGCTTATAAAAACAGCAAATAAAAACCAGTCAAGAGGGGTAAGATGGCAAATAATACATAGCCTCACAATAGTGAAACTTTCATTAAGGAATCTCTGCAAACTGTATTCTTATGTTTGACAAAGCTGGATCCCAAAATCAATTCAAGTATGTCCACAGTGTAACATAATTAAATTTTTCCTGAATTAAATACTCCCTACCTTAGGGTCCTTAAAAACTGATATGATTGCAAGTATCAGTAATTTCATAAAACCAGTCTGAGTAACAAATGTGTGAAAACTCAAAATTAGTACCTACAATTAACAATCTGATTAAATACACTTCAATTGATAATTAATTTGCATTACAGCCTTCTGAGTCTCAGTGCAAAAAAATAGTCTGACAGACTGGAAAACTGACTATTCCACACAGTTTTTTCTGACAACCCAAGAGGACTTTTAGCATTTCTTCTCCCACTAATTACATAAAGTCATTTGTCATCTTTAAGCTCAGAAATAGACACAGGAGAACTAAGACTTTTTTTACAATCTTACTTCTGCTCCCCTATGTAGCTGCATGATAATCTTTTCCAGTATTAAGTAGAAATGTGTAACAGGGTCAGAAATTAAATCTAGATCCTGTGGGTGCTTTGATCAAACACTTCAGTAGATGCGGATTCCTTCTTCATCAACAGTTCTTACCTTTTCCAGGACTTTACTGCACTGAAAAATTGGGGTTTGTGCTGTTGTCAGTCTGACTTTCAGTGAGTAAGTGTAACTACTTCATGTTGGGCACTTCCAAATTGCTATGTGCTTTTTCACAATAATCTGGAGTTCTTTTACTGTATTTTCAACAGTCCCTTGTACAGGCAAAACATAATTAAACAGTAACTTATACCACATTAATCATTCACAGTGTAAAATGGAAACAAGGCTGAAATACAAAACAAAAACCTCTTCTACAGAACCTGGTAACATCAGTTGGATTCAGATAATTTAATAGCAAATCACAGAATCACTTTCTAATTTCCTACGTGGTAAAGAAGTGTTGTGAATGACAAACCACAGGCCCTAAGTCTGGTCCTAGAGAAAAACCTGACCAGGAGTGAGAGCACTGTCAACTGCACAAGCACAACATATACACTCTGAAGCAGTCAAACTCAAGGCTCCTTTTTATTCTTTTTACAGTATTTCAACCTGTTCCACAAGAGATACATCCTAATAATAATGCAGTTCAAGACTAATTCATGTTGTGTTTGGTATTTCTTCAGAAATGTTTGGTATTTCTTCAGAAATGAAAAATAAATGCCAGACCAAATTTGTCACTGCCTTAACCACACATCAGTCTGACTTCAGTGTGAGCAGTGGGAACCACATTTAGCCTGACAAAATTATGTCATGTTCCAGCAGTCTTTTTCCCCCCAGAAGTCATTTCCATACAGTTTATATTGCAAATCCCATCTACAAATTGTGAATGTTAGAAGCATTTCCTGATATCAATGCTTGCATTTTATAGCTATATTAAAAAATTTGGATTAACCAGTGCAAATAAAGAATATTTACAAATCTTTTCTCTAACTAATGAGATTATGTGTATGTGTATTTTCACACTATGGGAATGCAAAGGTTGCTATTATTTTCAAAGGTATGGCATTTAAACACAAGAAGATTCAGAAAGCCACCCACCAACAAGTCCTACACATGCAGAGAACACTCAGGCTGATCCCAAATACGACTTCTAACTTCACACATTTCTTGTATATATTAGAGAAGAAATTACTGGTTAATGAAAGGAGGCCAGAGTAGTTCATCAGCATGTGAGCTGTCAGCAGTGCTGACAGAGCTCATGAAACTCCTGCTGCAGCTCTGGGACAAGCACCTCCCAGCAAACACCCAGCTCCATGACCACATCTGCCCTGGGTGCACTATTCCAGCAGCATGGCTTCCTGAACCAGAGGTTTGAAACAGATTTGGGAGTCTTCCGACAGAGCCAAGTCCACAAATCCTGCATGGAAGCTGACAAGCAATTGAGATCCATGCAGCACTGTTTGCAGAAATACAGACACAAGGATTCTAAAATTTTTATATTAATTAGATACAAAAAAGCATATTAATACAGCTGGTCAATGAGCAAGATGCTAATGACTCAGTTATTGTTATTATTATTATTATTAGCAGTAGTTGTCTCCAGCAGCAGCAGTTTGGCTCAAGGAGGGGCCACCCATATAATCTGTCCCAAACCCCCAATTCAAGCAGGCCTGAAACACCCCTGTATCATTAGGAATGCTGGTCTGTGTGCATGGAATGCCCTGCTGACCTACTGCAAATGCAACTGTGGAACTTGCTTACCAAAACTGCCCATCAAGTTTCTCTCAGGGCAGGTGGTATTTCTTGTTCAGAGTGAGGATACATTTCTTCTCTGCGGGCCAAACTTGAATTATCAGTGCTCAGGCACACCTTCCTTTCTAAAGAACCTCAGACCCATTTCTTTATTGCAGACTGACTGGTAATAAATTACTTGTGTTTTAAAAATCAAAAAAAGTTTGGGTAACTAATCATAATGTGCACACACAGTAAAAAAGTTGAATGGCAGGTCAGCTGATTTTCTGAAAAAACTTAGAACATGGTTAACAAAGATGAAAAAACCCCAAACTTAAAGTAATTTTATAGCACATGTTAGTGAGATAAGCATTTCATTCCAAATGGATTTTCATCCTGGGGGTATGACAGGAAACAGATTTAAAGCACCTAATAGATAAATCCGTGTGTTGTCAAAACTACTAGCTTTTGTTTGGTTTGTTTTCACCATCAAGTGTGTATATAGCTAAAATATGTATGCAGAAGGCATCCAGCTGATGCATGTCACAACTGTAACTAAGTCAATCCTAGAAATGAGCAGTGATGCCTATTTACACTAAAAAATACACAGTTAACTTCTGAAGCACTTCATGGGGCTACTTATCCCTTAAATCATAAAATCTCCACTTATATGGGTATTTTAAATAAAACTGGGAACATCTGGTGATTAGATGAATACTTAAGGGCTAAAAATCTGAAAGAAACCAAGACCTACTCTTTCTATTGTTGTTTTACGTTCATGCCAGACTTTTAACGTTTTAACTGTCAAGCACTCACAAAATCTCTTATTTACAACACCAAAACAAATGAATCCTGGCCACGCCCTTTCAAATCCTGCAAATCCACTGATATTGCCAACAAAAAGATGACTTTTGAGTGGGTTGTTTTGTGTGGCTATGAGTTAATTAGCAACTTGATAGGTACGTCACAGATGTATCAGCATTAGCCATGACAGTTAATGGCAGTGCTTTAGCAAAGGAACTAAAAGGGTAGGATTGCTGGATTAGCAAAGTCATATTACAAACAGAACCTGAAATATAGTACATCGAAATACATCCTACAAAACTCCGTGCAGCACCATGTTAGCTATGTATGAATATACTTAAAATATGAGCAAACTAACTAGCTTGCAAATACGGACCCATCTTCCAATTCTAGAAAAACCTGTAATCAGAAATGAAGTCCAAGAGTATTAAGCAGGTAACACAATTTTCTGCTCAAGAGGGAAACATTCTGCAGACAGTAAAATACAGAGGTAAGCGTTACGTAGTTTTAACTCTGATGTCAACCTTGAAAATTGCAAAACCTGCTGGAACTGTGAATTCCCTTCAGCACTGAAAATTTCATTTATTTAACAAGTGTTATCTTGGTGGAGCAAAGTACAACCCCACTATACAATTAAAAAACAGCTACGAGGCCCGAACATTTTAGCAGACTAAGTCACAGGAAGCATTTACTAATTTAGTCCAATTTGGTTTTGAGTAACTGATCAATGATCCCTGGTGCAACATAGGGAGAGAAGTAAAATCATATTCCCTCAAGTAAATACAACTAAGGGCAGATCGAGTTACACTTAGGTACAGGCAAAACCCCATAAACCCCACAGTGCCGAGATGGGTCACAGGAATTCCTTCCCCTCCTCCCTAGAAATGGTGTCCATGGAAAGACCCCTCACGCCAGGCTCAGAACGAGAGCTATGCACACCTCGACTTGCAGGAATTTGCACTCAAGAGCTGAACTCTCGGGTTAAAGCAGATCCATCAGTTTGGATCACGATGTCTTAGGGATCCATAAACTAAGCAGAAACCTTCCTCCTATCTTTTGGGATCTTTTGTGACACAAGCCACAGGAACAGACTACCCAGTTCCCACTGTCTTTACCAGGTGCACTGATATCCTTGCAGAGGACATAAAAAAATCAAGCTGCCCCCAATTAATGCTGAGCAAAAAGCACTGCTGGTAAGCTACAGCTGCAAGAGATGAAGCAGCAACACAGGAAAAAGTCAGTGAGTGGCAAGGAACGGCTGGCTCGGGGTGCTGTGCTATGTACATACATGTCAGAGGCTGCAGGAGTTAGGGAAGGTATCACGAGAAGCACAAATCACGGGAATGGCCAAAGAAGCGAGTACAAGTCAAAATGCAGACAGAAGAAGTAACAAGAGCACCAAGATGGGTCCCACCCTCCTCATGAATATTTGCATTCTGGCCATTGTAAGGCCTGAAACTTGAAGAATTGCCCTGATTATCTGTGTGTGTAAAAGCCCATCCAAATTCAGCCAAGCCCTTTGGAAAACAATTGGCTTCACAGGGGCCTGCTAACGACTCCTCAAAATGTAAGAGTGCTTCTCAAAGACTCCACCTATGCTGAGCATGGGTTAACACAAAACTCCTAAGGCGACGACTCACTTGCAATAGCAAGAGAAGACCAACATCCCATAGGGTAAATGAAGTCATCCTGACCAAACTACAGCCGATGAATCCTCATCCTTATCCTTGTGCCCATCCCACAGAACTGCAGGGAAGCAGTCACAGAGGCAGCAGCCAGAACTTGGACATGGCCACTGCTCAAACTCCTGACAACTCCCTTCTCCTGGACAGTACAGGACAGCAAAACGTCCGCTGAGCTGAAGCAGCACATAACTGGAGACACTCTTAAGAAAAAAACCTAATTTACAGCCTAATTTTGGCACCCATTACCGGGGACTATTCATCACTTGACTATGGCTGTGCCTCTCTCCTCTGAGAAAAGAATCAAAAGCCACACAAAAACGAAGTCAGTGTGACTTTCTACCTAAAGTATCTTTTACACTATTTTAAGTATTTGCTTTGTTTTAGCCTTTAATATAAAGCAAATATACTCTTCCTCAGATAGGGTAGTAGAAGTATTATTTACAACGAGAACAGTTTAAGTAAATTATTAAATCAATTTGAAATACACTTCTGAAAACTCTTTCAAATGTTTATTTTTACATCTCATTTAATCTGCAATCCATTACCAGAGCAATCATCTATTATTTGACCACATACTCCTGAGGTTCTTTTTCTGCAGTGATACAGACAAATCGCTTTTGACACAAACACAGCTTGAAAGCTCAAGGCATTAATG
This sequence comes from Illadopsis cleaveri, assembly GCA_013399915.1. Classification (NCBI taxonomy): domain Eukaryota; kingdom Metazoa; phylum Chordata; class Aves; order Passeriformes; family Timaliidae; genus Illadopsis; species Illadopsis cleaveri. The sequence goes on along the minus strand of VXBB01001981.1, from coordinate 251,002 downwards.
CAGAAATACAAAGAAACAAGCCATGAAAACACGGCTACATCGTACTCTGCCATTCTAAGGCTGTACGGCAAATGCACAAAGCAAACAATCTATGTGTATGTTAAAAACCTTATAGTCAAAGACAACCTAATTTCATTTTTCAGGTACCATCACCTAGAAGCTACAACAGAAATATCTAGTCTGCAAAGACATATATAAAGAAATATAGTCTGCAAAGACACCTGATAGGCATTTGATGCAGAATCTCGATTAAACAAGAGGAAATGTTTGCTTTGAAAGACTGGAAGGTTGCAGTTCCTGTGTCACTGGACTAGAAATAACATTCCTTACAAATATTGCTATGAATCTGCATATGATGGCAAATGCAATCCTCTGATAGTTCAAAATGAAACCTTAAAAAATTTAAAACTTAAGTAGACCTGCTCGACCGCAGCCTTGTTTTAACACAAAATATAAACGTGCATGGAAGTCACGTCATTTTTTCGGAATGAAAAAGCACCACAAATAAGGCCTTATCAGAAAATAAAATAAAAATCTTTGCATTATTGCAGGCCATTTTTCTAGAGGAGCAGCTTCTCGTTATCCCGTTCTATTAGAAGTTCTAGAGAAAAAAAAAAAGATTAAGGGAACGACAGGAGCGATAGTCTAAAAAAAAAAAAAAGGCAAAAAAAAAAAGGTGAAAACGCTTTTGTATTTTGGCGAGGTGAGGGAGATGCAGTTAAGCAGCCGGGTTTCAGGAGGCCGGAAGGTGCCAGGACCTTCTCCCGAGAGAGCGCGGCCAGGCCGCGCCGCAGCCCCGCGGCCCGGGCAGAGCGGCGGATTTCCCTCCGGAGCCTGCGCGGGTCCAGCCCCGCGCCGGGCCCGGCCAACGCTGCCTTAATGCCGCTCTGCGGCCGCCAGCACGGGAACACCAGGTTTGAAAAAACGGTAGCAACAAAAAACTGTATTATTTTATGTAATATATTTTTTAAAATAGGGGGGCGGGGAACCCAAACAAAAAACCCCCCAAAAAACAAACAACGGGGAAAATGTAAAA
>VXBB01001981.1:210833-249748 GCA_013399915.1 Illadopsis cleaveri | reverse complement strand
GGCCGGGGCCATCCGCGCTCCCTTGGGCCGTGCGCGGGGCCCTATGGCCGGCTGGGGACAGTGAGCGCTCTGCCCTTCCCTTCCCGGCCTCCTGCCGCATTATCTCCGGCTGCCATTCCAGCCCGACTCTGGGGGAAAAGGACGCTCTGCTTAAATCTCTGCTTGGGAGTGTTTATTCCTGCGTGGTTTTTGGGTATGGAAACGTGTAATAAATAGTCCAACAGCTCCCAGTCTAAGGGAAGCAAAGCGTGTTATGGTAAATTCCGTAGGTGATTTTCAGAAAACCGTGTTGTGCAGTTGACGCGAATTACCCCATTGATGGGACACTAAGCCCAGCTCTGATGGACTTACTGCATATTCCTGAACAATGATGTAAAAACGTTTACGTTTTGCTCCAGAATAAGAGGTCGAAATTCTTGCAGGTCCGAAATTATTGCAGTTGTACAAAAAGCAAAAAAAAAAAATACTTACTCCCAAACAGGCCTAATGGCCAAAGGTTTTTCTTGGTTAATTTACTGTTTCTTAATTGTGAGTGTTAAGCCAAGTACAACTGCAGTCATCAGTTTGGCTCGAGGTACAGCAGCAGTGAAATACCCAAGATAAAATCCTGTTTTTGATTTGCCAACTCCCCTTGTCTTAATATTTATTAATATCACTGTAAAATACTACAATCTCTTTCCTATTCTGAAGTGCTTTGTTTCCAGCATCAACAGTTTGCTTTAAAAAGCAGAAATACACAAACTATTGACATGCCTTTTAAGATAAAGCTACATATTGATTGAAAAGTGAGTGATAACCAGCATCAGACAAAGCTTTTCCACGTGGCTCATTCTGGGTATGTAGAAGGTTCCACAGAGGAAAAAAAAAATCAACCCATAAAACTTACCAGGTATCCATTACTAGGCATAATTAAAATCGGCTGCATGTTTATTGGTAATAGTAATAGATAAATAGATAGTAATTACTCCCCTGCAGACTTGATAAATTTTGCAGTAACAGTTGTAGGCTATAGGAGATTTCAGCAGAGCTTTGCTGTACTATGCTGATACATATGAATAATTCTTTGAAGACAGCCATTAAAAAAAAAAAACATTAAATAACCTTGTATGTCAGCTTTTTTAAAAACTGCCTATTTTTTATATTTAATACAGTTTAAGAGATTTCTGGTTGTGCCTAACATTTGTTTGGAGAAATATTTTGGAGAGGGAAATACAAACCTGAGAGCTGTGCAACTCAAGCAGGACTCAACTGTAAGGATACAGTTACATTCAAAACACCACACTGAAATGAGTGAAGATAAGGATTTGCTTTAGATGTTTATTAATCCAGGGAGATCTTCCATAATAGAAAAAACCAGAGGCTTTAAATTTCCCAGCTCTTCCTTTAGAGTTGCATTATCCTTGAAAATGGAATGGATAAGTGCAAGTTCTAGGAGGAAGATCAGTTTTTAATTTGACATAAGTGTATCACTGAAATTGATATATTGCATCACAAAATGCGCTATCACCACCAACAACAATGCAAAATTGTTTTGCAATTTATATAAATACATTTCTTGGAGCAAAGGAAAGCAAAGTTCTAGATCCATTCTTAAAAAAGATGCTCCTTGCTAAGCAGTCTAGTGACACATGAAAGCACCCTTGAAATAAGATTGTATTCCTCACACCAAGATAAAATTCTTCCCTTGACTTGTGACTTGAAAAATATATTGTTCCAGAACTGACAGTGGTATTAAAATTGGTGATTTCCCCCTATTTAATTGTCATCTGCTTTATACATGAAGCCTTCTCACTGCTGCTGTCACATCCTCTGCCACGAGGCCCAAAATGGATCTTCTGTGCTCAAAGGTTCTCATACATTTTTGGGAGGTGTACAAAGGTAATCTGATACCAACAAGCAGATGGTTCAGAAATGATTTATCAAACTGGGTGTTCCCAAGGAATGCACAGGAGAAGGCATGCTGGAAGTATGTCTGTCAGCTTTTTCTACAAAAATAAAACCCTGTCTGGAGCTTCCCTGGGGGCCAGAGCACACCTGGGCACCGATGAGTTACAGTCACAAACCCCCCAAATAAGTTCTGCTCTGTGTATCACCTAAAGGTGCACAGGAGCTACCCTGGGGCTCCCAGCACCACGAGGATGGATACTCCCATCCAAGGCTTTTATTAGTCAGGCTTTTTCACCTCAGGTGCTTTGCTTTTCAAGTGTCCCTTTGGTACTGGGGTAGGGCTCCGTGTCCCACCTTGGCCCCCCAGGTGCAAGGAAGTGTTTGATGGAAGAGAGGCTGGAAAACCCCTCCTGCTGCCTGGGAAGCACCAGTGGAAGGCAGAGCGTGGGCTGGGCAGCTCAGCAAGGAAACCCCAAAGCACCATCAAATCCTGCTACTCTGCTGATGCAAAAAACCACACCACACAGACCAATTTTCTGAAGACTGCATTTTGAGTATCATAATATATATATATGTGCATTTCATTTTTACAGATAAAAACTCAGTTTATTTTTAACCTGTATTTAAATTTTGGAGGCTTACATTAAATTAAGGTAGCTTGTTTAATATCAATTGTAACAGCAGGTGACATTTTTATATAAAAACAGCCTAAAGAAAAAAAAAAAAACAACCCAAACATTTGATTTAAAAGACCTGACACCAATGATCTCAAGGCAAGATCAAACGCCAATGGATTTTGCTTTTAGAAAAGAAAAAGGGGGCATTTAAGCCAACCCATTCACAGCCTCTCCCTGCTGGCTTCTTCATACAGTGGTTTTGATAGTGGTCCCAGAGGGAACTGTATTTTGCCTCTCTAGCTAAAATACTAGTTACTATAGCAACTTTGAAGGAAGAAAATTGTGGCTTCAAAACTGAAAGATTGGCAAAACTTCAAATACACTGTCTGGATCAGGCAGACAACAGCACACACTAATGCTGCAAGTGCAAAAAGAGGGGGAATGAAATGCAGGAGTAGTGCACCTGCACCTACCATGAGCTGGAAGAAGAGTATTTTGCACACCTGGGGGAAAAAAAATTGTATTTATATACCATAGCCCAGATCAGTCAATGACACTTGTTTTTAATAGATTGCATACGTAGATGTTTCACCCATACACTTCAATTGACCTTAAGAACTTCACATCTCATTTACCTGCTTTAGAGAGGATAACTTTTCCTTGTGCTTACAGTACACATTTGTTCAATTTTCTAGCTTGTACAGTGAGATCTTTAAAAAAAAACAAAGGACACGGAGGGTGTTGCTATTTTTTCTTTAGCAGCAATGAAATATCACTAACCCCTTTTTACATATCCGAATTCAAGTCACAACCAGAGGTGACTGCACCACAAAGTCACCAGGTACAAAACTGCTAGTTCATTTTAAATTAATAACTTGAAATTATTTTCCCCAACACATCCCTTATTTTTTATTTTTATAAATAGCATTTTGCTATTTTGTACATAGGCTAGCAGGCTTGTTTCAATATGAAAGTGCTAATTCATTTACAGATTTATCAGTTATGTAGTGCTACATAAAGTGTCCAATATTCTACATATGAACAATCTTGATAAATGGAAATGATGAAGATTAAGTAAGGCTGATCACCTCATCTTATTTACATTAAAAGAATAGACACCCAGTAGTAGGGATAAAAGGGAAAGAAACTGGGCAAATACTCATACTGCCACAGGTGTAAAAATTAGGTCTGCCTTCTAGCTTGTACTGTAAATGAGACATTTTAAATAGTCCTGCAGCCCATGTCTAGTTGTTTTTTTTCCTCAGAAAAAGAAAAGCTGCCTTCACGACATCCCCTCTTGATTTCCGATCTCCAAAGTGTGTCATTTGAAGCTTTAAATTCAGATTCTTCCTATCTTCAAAAAAACCTCTGGTTTGCTTTCCAGGATCATGTTGTATAATCAGGTCCCACTTCTGGGGCTTGTCCAATCTATTTATAAATTAGTTTAGAGTGAGTTGTAGATAACATGAACCAGTTCTGGAACCACTATTGGGAGGAACACAAGCTCTTCACTACAATCACACAGTAGCAGGAAAAGTGATAATTCAATTCATTCCTGGGGCAGGGCCTCCAAAATTAAATGAAGTTGGCACAACTGGAGCATTGAATTTGTATCCTCCATGCTTTTCAATCATTTTGGATTCTAAAACAAAACAAAACAAAACAAAACAAAACAAAACAAAACAAAAAACAGAAGAAGTTTTAGTGCATGTGTAGGGGGAAGGACAGACCAAGATTCTGTGACTGACCATTTTGAGTCTCTCAGAGATAAAAGTTTAACCTGGGGTTGCCCAACCAAGGAAGCAGCACCCACAAGTGGAAATGTGCCAGCCCCCAAAGAATAGATGGAACTAGAAACCAAGCTGTGTTAACATGTAACACTGACTATTTACATATTTTAACTTCTCGATATTGTTATCACCATACTTTCATGAATTTGCACTTTAAAAAGCCCACACTTTAGCTTTTGGACATGACTGTAGTTTAGAACAGGACCTGAATGAATGCTGCACTTATCAACTTGGTAACAGGGACACAATTCTCTCCAGTTAATGTCAACAAACTTTGCAGTCAAACCAGTAACAGAGCACATGTGCAAAAAAGCAGTACAATGATACTGGCTAAATTTTCAGTGTTCCTATCTCAATTCAACAATATAAGCAGAAATCACCACTAAAGCACCAGAAAAAGCCTTTTTACACATGCTGCTACCCAAGCAGGTAATTTAGACTTTAGGTTACTAGACCACAAAACATAATTCTGAGAGAAAACTACCAAGTTGATCACTTTTCATTTTCAACCAAATCTTAAGATCTTTAGACATCTGAGGTCCACAAATCCATCACTTTAACTACCAGTGATAGTTCAGGGGTCTGGTTTTACCATCCTTCAAACACTGCTGTAGGACAGGTTTTACTGTAAAACTGGTTTTTACAAGCTCTAATACATGGACAACTGAAAATTAGGTTGGTAATTTAGGTTGTACCTTTACTACAGTCTAGATAGTGCAGAAGGTGGTTTGTATTATTCCCAGGCCAAGATAACAACATTTATTAATGTCTTATGTTGGTGTTAGAGCTTTCTCCTAAATCAAAACAGTTGCAATCTCTCTGGGAATACAGGACACCTGATATTATCTAGCAAATCTGCATTTTGGCTCTGTTTCTTTGGAAACAGGCCAGAAAGATGTTGCCATGGCTAATGGAGCATGGGGGGAGAATCCCTCACAGCTCCACAGAAGACAAATCTCTCAGCATGTGGAAATTCTTCTAAGTTACATTAACAAGGGAGAACTGTTTTTTAAATCCTTTTAACAGGATGTTCCCATGTGTGGTAAGTGGCCTAAAAGTAGTATCAGTGTGCTCTGATAGTTGGCAAGAATTTCCCATAAGGATCTGGTTGCTTAAGTTAAACATCACAACTTCTCTGAAAAAAACAATACAAAACAAACAAACAACACACACCTCAAACTTTTTTGTCTCTATAAAATGCAGTAGTATATAATTACATCATATAATGTCTATTGCTTGACAGGGGTCACAGTGAAACTATTTTATAACCATTAAAACTGGATCATTCTGGACACAAACGCTTTGTGAGGTGATTTAGGCTGTTCTCTCATAAAAAGCACTTATTAAATGTGTATTCTTACTACCAATCTTTTTATTGAAAAATTTATGAATTTCTGTTTGGAAATTTCTGTAGCAATTGCTCACTAAGACAGAGGATAGGAGGCTGGACTGATCCCTCAACATTCAGTGTGATATATATTGGCTTCCTCTCAAAAGGGGAAACTTAAAAAAGAAACTGAATACAGATTTTAAAATCTGTATGATCTGTAATATTTAATAGGCTTAATGATGTGGCTTTACAGATGGTACTACTTTCACAATTTAGTATTCTACCCACAGAATCCTTGTCTATCCCAGCTGGACTACTGTCACATTTCCGGAAATAATTTATCAGCCACTTGATGTGCTTGTTAACATACCTGGAGTTCATCTACCTTCAGGTAATCAAATCGATTGTTTTCAAATCCAAGCAATTAAGACAAATATGCTTTTATTTCCCTGGCCACCCCTCCAAGTGTTTCTACCATTCCTCCCACCTGTGGTATTGCCTCCCGGTTTGTGCAGAGAGGCTTTGTGACCTGACCATTTTAAGAGATTTCAAACAGCCCTGTTTTGATGGAGGCATTATCAGGCTTGAATTGTAGGCCTTTGTCCTGGGTTGCAGTGTAGGATGTGCACAAAGTATTTACTCTATCACCATCTTCATGAGCTGGTCATGAGCTGTTGAAACCAGGTGGGGCAGTGTTTTCCCAGGCCCCCTCCCTCTGGGCTGTCTTCTGCTAATGGCCCATCAATGCCTTGTCCATGACTCACAGGTAACTCCCTCCAGGAGCCATCTCTGTTTAATGGGCAATCTGCATTAAAACCCACTGTACGACTCATCATCCCATTGTGAGATGCACCGCCCAGGGAGAGGGGCCAAGCATTCCCACCTGTAAACCCCTCTGGGGTTTGGGACAGCACAGGCAGCCCTTACCCACTGGATTCCCAGAGGACAAGAGCTACCAGAACTTTGTACAGGATCATTGCTTCAACAAGACCACTTCATCTGGACTGCTACCACCATCCTAACAGGGTGTCAGGTTGTATTCTGACTCTGTCAGGGGTCTTCTGTACTATTGCTTTTTTTTTTTTTTAACCTTCTTTCTATTAAATTGTATTTCTGACTTGGAGTCTCTCACTGGTTTTGCTTTCAAACCACTACAGCCTTTTTTGTGTTTTGCTTCTTGAGCACAGCCAGGGCATTGACAGAGCAAAGGGAGGCATTATTGGTATAAAGGGGTGCAGGTACCGTGTGCTGCCCGCCGCTGATCTGCCAGGGTCGCTATGTCCTGCAGCTGCTTCCTTTGTTCTTCATTCAGGCCCTGTGTCAAAGCCTGGTACCACACAGGGTTACGGTTCTGAATTGCTGCAGCAGGAAGAAAACATAAGCAAAAGGCAAACGTTGATTAAAGCGTTCTAGAACTCAGACCTTACTCACTCACTGCCATTTTAATCAGAGTAATATTCTGTTATGGTTACATAATTCAAGACCTTTCAACACTAGTACAGCTTCTGACCTCTTCCCTACTACTACAAATTCATTCAAGCATCTCCCTCTGCTCTGAAAGTTTAATGACAGCATCTCCTTTCCAAAGAAAGAAATGGTTCAAGCACGTATTGGAAAGCCTGTTTGGAAGTTTTGAACAGGTTCTAGTTTACAACAGTGTACACTAAAGTTGAAATGTAACTTGTTGGCCAGGAAAAGAAATACAGTTACTTACTCTGAAAAATTGTTTTAAATATCTGATATTCATCAATAGGGTTGTCTTCATCATCAATAATTGTGGAATAGCCTTCCAAAGCAGTCTCTTCAGCATCATCTTCTTCCCAGTCTTCATCATCTCCATCTTCACCTGCCTGTTTTGCTAGAATTTCTAGATATTCTTGACCATCTTCATCAATATCATCTTCGTCACTCCCCAGCTCCTCTGAGTTAATTACAAACGAAGAAAGGTTTATCTTGAGAACAGCAAGAACAGTTCTTTAGAAATATGGCTAATTAGATAAAACAGGCAGTGGAAGTGGTAACAATACAGTACAGGCTGGAAAGGGGGGAGCTTACTTGACTCAGCCCTGGAACTTAGTTTTTAAGAGGGAGTGGAAAGTAAGTTAGATATTTTAAGTCTGACAACTTAAAAGTTGTCAAAAGACGTCCAGTGTTTTACTGCAGTGCTTCTTTTTTGGAATTGGGGTACTCAGAAGAATTCCACAAAGGAACTCAGTATCTCCATCAGAAAAAAAAAGAAGCATACGAAATAACATCAAAGGTTCCATCTCCATACCTGTTTCCTCATCTTCTTCAGCTTCATCATCATCATCACTGTCATTTTCATGCTCTGCATGACAGGCATATGCTCTTTTCAATCCATTAAATAAAAGGATAAAAGCTGGCAGGATCTGCCCAGCAACTTGATTTAAAACCTGTGGTATTTGCTCCAGATCAATAAGAGCACACAAGCCAAGCACACACATCTTTCTGTCATGAAGTCTACAAAAACAAGAGTAAAAGAGTTGCAAGTTTTGTCATGATTTACAAGCAGGTCATACAGTGTATCCCAGAGAATCTTCTCCAGAAATGCAAACACTTACCCCAGGAAACAGTCCACATCATTAAGCCACTGAGTTATGAAGTGATTGGTGACAGGCTCCACATTATTGGGGAAACGAAGGTTTTCCAACGTGTTTAATAGTAAATGAGGATTGTAATACAAAGCAGCTATGGCAACCTGGAGGCACATGGTTCGCAGTTCACTGGTTTTCACTTCTCTGGTCAGTCTCTCCAAAGCAGCTTCCACAAACAAGGGTATGCACTGGACAGTGACAACATTACACACTCAGTAAATAAAACTTGTCCTTTTGTACTTAAAACAGTGTGGCACAAAACACAGATGGCATAAAATTGAGTCATTTTTAATTGCCAGCAGAAGTCAGATACAAAGACGAAATGAAAGTGTGAAAATATTTAATCACATGGATTTTGTGACACGCTGCACAGCAAGTGTAACTTCTGGTTCTATAATCTTGTGTATTAAAAATGGAAAATAGAGAAAACGTGCACACTAAGAAGTCCAGAAAAATCAACTTATTCATCTCTCTAATTCCAACTGCCGCATGTGCATAACGAAGTCCCTGGCCCCTCTCTAATACATTGATTTGGATTCTAGGAACTTCATTTTAATTCTTCATTATTTCAAAGCTATGAGCTTGACAGATAGAATAATTTTCATTAAATATTCACTAGAATTAACCTAGAATGCAATTACTTGACTTTTTAGAACCAAGATGCTCCTAAGATGGGATTCCTGCAGACTCATGGAAACACCAGAGTTTTGCAGTGTCCTAAATTCTGGAGTCAAAGTGTGCAGGAACTCTCTGCAGTGCTGCCAGTGAGTAACACTGAAGTACAAGACAGGATTATCGATCACACTCATAATAAAACTCATTTCAATACATAATCAATTCATACTACACAATAAAATATTTTAAAAGTATTAGTTTTAGCAACCAAAGGTGTTACCAACCTGATCAATGCCACGCCCTTTACACTGAAGAATAATTACTTCTAACAGCTTTGCTGCATGACATTCTGCATCTTCTCCAGCAACTCCTGTAAGGACCTGAAACACAGCCATTACTGCTGGCGTATCCCCTCGAGGAGTATTCTCTAGACACTGCTTTGCTTTGAAAAGCTGTTATGAATTTACTCCCTCTAACAATGCCAGCATGAACAACCATCAGTGAAGCAGCCAGATCTACAGCAAAGGCTCAGTGTGACAACCAGAAACTGAAAACTGCTGAAAGTGGGCAAAAGTAACCTACATGTACAAATATTCAAGAACTCTGTGGATGCTGGGCCTACCACAGTTACTAGCATCAGTAAGTTACTAGCACTGTAAAAGCATCAGCTGTCATTTTGCCAAGGGTTATTTACATACACAAAAGAAAAACTTTTCTTATGCATTAATGTACTGATTTTTGTAGAAGTTTGATTTACAAAAATGGGATGTCCAGTGGAAGACCATGCAACGCCTAAAACTTGCGTTAAAAATTTACTGTGCTCAGCCAACACCAATCACTAAGTGGCCATGACAGGCTAATTCCATATATAACATTCCAAGAAATTAAAAACACCCTAACTGGCCTGGTTGCAACTTGTTTTCAAACAAAGGCTGGCAAGAATTATTCACTAGTATTTATAGAATACTAAAACAGTTTTGCACTGTAATAGTTAAACATCTTCAAAAGAATTATTCAGGAAATACCACAGGCAACACAGCTGACAGTTCACCAAAGCTCTTATACAGACACCCCACACTAAATCGAGGAGTAGAAAACTGAAATCCCCACATATTACTATTAGAGATGATAAAACATTAATACACATCTTATTAAAAAAGTATAAAAAAGTTCCTCACATGGTGCTAACACTCTGGAAAGCTGTATATTCTGCATTTTCACTGGACAAAGAAAGCCCAGTAATTCGAAGTGGAATACAGAAATCCTGCCCAGAAGTGCCTGGACTGAGTCAGACCAACTGCATTCTGCTCCCAGCTTTCACCACTGACATGGCACAAACTTGGGAAAATAACTTCCTATCCCTGTCCCTTTAACTTCCATGCCTACATTCATTTAGCTAACAGGTGTCAGTCCTTCAGCACACATACAGCAAGTGTATCCCAGCCATGGTGAGGCTACAAAATCCCAGATGAAAGAATCCACTTACCTTTTGCAATCTGTCTTGCATGCCCATATGTACGAAGTGTATTGCACCAAAGCTGCTTTGTTTATTCTGCTTTTGTTGTGTATGATTTATTTTTCCCCTCTGCCAAAGGCATGTATCTGAAATTTTGATGCAATCTCTTTAAATGTTCTCTGCAATAACTTAGTAATTTGGGGAATCTTAGAGGATGTTAGATTGCAAAATGCTTTAAAGAGCAAATGGCAAAAGCTGCTGTGGAAGAAAGTACCCAGTTCAACACTTATTTCTTCAGAGATGGCAGATTTTGTTACCACACAGGAATCTACTCACCTTCTTGCACATACTGTAGATCATTTCAAGATATTTTGTGTCTGACAGAAGTGTATCTGTATCAACAGTAACATAATTATGCAAGAGAGGCATCATATCTGTATTAAAAAGAAGGATGATCACAGTTAGGTATTGTCTGCGTGCTATCAAAATCAGGTTGAAATCTGTGTATTAATAATTACAGTTCTTGCTTAATATTTGCCAAGGTAAGTGTGTGCAAGTCATAGATGCCTTAGTAAAACAAGTCTGGTAGCAGCAACAGCAAAGTGTAACCTCACTTGAGTGTTTTCCTAACATTTCAGTCATGATGCAATTCATTGTATGGCCGAAATTGCAGCCATGAAACCATCTGGCTTCCTGATTTATTTACTTTACTTACCAGTAAAATAATCAAAACCATCCTGCTGGAAGACTTCAAACACAAGAGGAAGAAGCTGCCACATTTGTGCAGAAACCTGTTGGCAGGTCAGACTATGAGCCAGGGAAAAGATCTCCTCGTAGAACTCTAAAACAAATAGAGTCTAGGTAAATATCATGCCAATCCCATGCACTTTTAAAAGTAAGCCAGCAGAAGTACAGATACCTAATACATGCTGCTGCAAAACTGTTCCAATCACTTGCAAACAGATTCCTTCCAGCTGCTGGGTAATCTGGGGAAAAAAAAAAAAAAAGACAGGTAATGACTATTTTCAGTCCTTTGGAGTTGAAATTAAACACATTTTAAAACTGTCAAAGCAGTTTCTATATAGACAATACAGTTTTTAAGAATGATTAGAAATGTCTCACATTTTAGAACACTAAATGTGTAAAAGCAGCACTCAGCTAAGGATTTGTGAGATAGCTTTCAATACAAGGTGTATTGGAAGAATCTCATTATAGGGAATCCTTTAAAAAGAAAAGCCTGACTAACCCTTTGTACCAGTTAAATAAATAAATAAATAAATAAATATCAAAGGAATGAACAATGGAAATTACAGGAGGTATTTCCTGTTCCAGAAAAGAAATTAAAAACAACAACAACAAAAAAAACTCCACCAAAAAATCCCAAACACCAAACCACTTCCCAACCCTAGCTTAGGATGTCCATATGGTATGGAGGCCATCAGTCTAAATGCTGGTCCTACAGATTCAGTCAGTCTTCCAAATTAGTATATATTAGTCCATGGAATAGCTTACAAAAACAGTCATTAACCTGTTGAGAGCATTCACCTTTCATAGGGACAAGTAAAGGCTGAGTTTCTGGTCCTAGCTATGGAGAACAGGATTTGAAACTAACCTGCTAAATACCTTATCTGTTGGAACACTGTTGGTCATCCTGTGTGAGATGTCTCTAAGTATAAATGTTTACTGGTTAACACTTTCAAACTGATTTCCTCAAGACTAGCATATTGTTACACAGACTTTTAATTTAGAAGGCAAGGATTTGCTGACAAACACAAGTACATGAAAAGCTCGATGAGCAGCTCTAGCAACAAGTAAATGAGCTGAGCTGGTCCTTGGTTTATTGTGTGGCAGCACTGAATTCTGCCCTTGGGAATTTGTATGATGTTGTCTCTTTAGTGAAGCCTTCAGAGGCCTACAGTTGATTACCAAACTCTTTAGTTACTAAAAACCTATAATGTATTTATTAAAAGGCCATAGCTGACTTTGTCAAGAAAGATTTTAATCAGAAATAGCATCTTTTGAACTGGCTGTTCTCTGAACAGAGGTGACTCCATTCAGTACACCAAAACAAAATGACAGAAATTTTAATCCCAGAGGAAAAGTCTCCAGGGCAGATGAGGCAGGTGAAATCCCCCATCACTGAGCACAGCCACAAGAGCTGTATTTGCTCACATTGATTCTGTCACAGAGAGCAAACCCAGTCAGCAGAGTCAATGTTTGGAGCTATGTGAAGCTTTATTTGTTTTGTTGGAAGGGCGGACCTCATCAAATCAGGTGTGTGTTACCAGCTGAGCTGACAGTTCCACCTGCTACAGGAACATTGCTTCTGCTATTTGAACAAGAAGCTGGATTCTTATGGGAAATCCTGTGGCAACATTTATGCTCTATTACTGCATGAGTTGCATTAGGAAAGTGACCCACTCTGTTACAACTTGGCTACATGATAAGTACTTCACTATTTTCTGTTATAACATCTTTAGGGCCAAAAGGACAGTTTTTCAGGTAACAATGCCAGGAACACTGTGACTATAAAAGTGTTCTTAGACCATACATATCAGTTTTAAAGTAATTTTTACTTACTTCCTTGTGATCTTCAACAACACTGAGAAGTGTATCAATAGTATTCAAGATTCCCATTGCTGTCACTGCTTTGTCATCACTGCCCTCTTCATCTGGACCAGTCTGGATCACCTGGTTAAATGTCATTGCCTGCACATAATAGCAGAACAACCCATAAATATGTCATTAAATTGTGAAAGTCTGGCATGCTACACAATTTCAGAAGGACTTCTGCTGAGAAAACGTGTACAAATAATAGCAGGTGACTGCTCTGCTCCAGAATTTCTTTTCAGGATGATAAAATTTGAATGTTAAGCCATTGGAGCTGTCACCCTTCATCTACTCATGAATAAAAAGATTTAAATGACATTATGTCCCATGCAGGGGAATACATTTTCCCTTGGTAAGTTCTTCTGACACAAGGTTTCCTCAGTAGCTGAACTAGACCGGAACACTTGGCAGGCATTCCCAGAGAGGAAGCGATAACAATTCCATTTTCACTCCAAGGGCCTTTAATAGGGAAGTACTGAGTTGACCTCTTCTTTTGCAGCCATTAATACATTCTCCTGCAGATTCAACTTTATTTTCACATCAAACTTTTCATTCAAAAATCTACTCTTTAATATTTTAAAACAGACAACCTAAGTGACATTTTAGAGAGTACCTAAAATGTGCTACCAATTTCATTATTACCACTATCAGGAGGGAATATGCAAAGATTTCGCAAACATTTCTAGAATTGTTCTTAGAAATTTCCACTAGGTCTAAGTTATGAAGTCACTTCTGAAGAAAAACTATCTAAATGTAGAAGAAAACTACTTCTATCAATGCACTTTAACAGACTGGAGTAACAACAGTTATTAATTGATGGTCAAACTCAAGTATCAATTTTAAATACCAATTTTTTCCCATATTAAACATCTCCCCAAGCCACCGTAAAGTCTCACCAAATGCTGTGTCATTTCTACTGCAATTGGGGTAACTTCTTCACTATATTCACAGATCATCTTCTGAATCACATTAGTAAGATCATCATTTTCAGTCTCTCTTATAATATGAAGCAAAGCTTGCATTACAGGTCTAATGAATGGAGTAATATATTCTTTAGCTGTAAAACAGGTGGAATGTTTGAATTAACATTCTTAGAAAACCACAAATCAGTGTAAGAACCTCAACCTCAAAGAACTTTATTTAGTGCTTCAGCATTAACATGCCAAAACCATGGGGAGTATAAATCATTATAGCAATACTACCATTCAGAACAAACTTCTAGTAATATATAACAAGAGAATCAAAATTTAAGTATGAAAACCAGAGCTCTACAATCTGAATTCATAAAATGCAAGATTACTGATCAATGCAAATGTTAACTGAATGGCAATGGGTACATATACACCTTTGTCAAACTACCTGAAGTATTAAATATATAATTTATGTTTGCTTTGTGGCTTTTATGCCAGCTTCAGGAATACTAAGCCATGTAAAACCTGCCTGGATCAAGACAGCCTTTTTTTTTCTTTAAATAAATTTTAACATGGACAAATATATGCCAAGACAGATATTGCCACTGTATTTCTGATTCAATTATACATTTTCCCAAAACTGGATTTACTGTACCGTACTGTACTGTACACGAAGCTCTTGTTTACCATGTTTCAATAATCACATCTTATAATGTAAAAATGCAATTTATTGTATAATTTAGTAAAAAATTTAAACTTTTCTAGCTGAAAAATTATAGTAAATGACTACAAGTTACAACTGCAGGAGGGAAATTAACATCAGGAAGGAGGAGAACAAGTCTGCCTGAACATCACAAAGTTAACACCTATTCCATTAAAGCTTCCTGTAGCTGTGAGAAAGGGCTCCTACCTTTCTCTTGATTACTGATGAGAACTTGAAGAGCTATTGCAGCTTCCACTTTCACAGGCATTTCCCTATCATCTATCAGACACCGTCTCGTGAGTTCTAAGGCTGTCTGGAGATTCTGGTCACTTTTAAATTTGACTTCACAGAAATAATGAAGAACCCAGCAAGCCTGGAAAAAAAAAGACATTGAAGAAATTCAGAGCTGCAAAACCTACAAACAGGATTATCAACTATTTGTATACTCATAACCTACACAAATGGTTGAATCTGAGGTGCAACTCCTGTTGAATAAAGATACTGTAAGACTTTTAGTGATGAAGATGTTTGAGAGTGTGGAGGCTGGTCAGTGGGAGGCTGTCCTGCAGACATCACTGGACCAGTACTATGATCTCAGGTTCATCTTTGGCCACAGGTTTTGTGTGAGCAGTACAGTCTACGTGCAAAACACACACAGACCCTACCACCAGACACAGACGGGAAACTGTGCACACAACGCTGCAGCCACTTCAGAACTACACAGGGGCTATCTAGAATCACATGTAAAAACTGGTACAATTCATTATGAAAATGGTGCAGAAAGGAGAGCACCTGTGAGAGGGAAGAAGTGAAGATTTCTGAATTCTTCAATTGGAACAGACAGTGTATCTCACCAGTAAATGCCACACTTTCTTACCCGTGCTCTCATGTAACCCAGCTCACTGCTGAAGAGAGGGAACACATGATTCTGCAACATATATTCCATCTGATCCTTATAGATCTTTTTCTGTCAAAATATGAAGGGAAGCACATCAGTTTAAAACTTCATATAAAAATGAATTTCTATCCCAGTAAAAAAAGTCACACACGATAAAGTGTGAAAAGTGTAACAAAACTCAGACTTTAAACTTAGCCCTTTTTTAAAGTTAATTATGCAACAATGATCTCCTGTATTAGTAATTAAACTTGGATCCTACATGGATTTTAAAAATTTTCAGTCATAATAGTGACACTTTTTCCCCAGCCATTTTTTGACCCCAAGAGACACCTTTCAATTGGCAGCATACTGGCATCAAAAGTAAAAGTGGTCAGGGAAACTGCTTAGAGCTGTGGTCCAAATACAATTCCATGCACAATTCCATGCACAATTCCATGCCACGCATCCATTTGGCTACCATTTTAACTGAGCAACATCACTAATTTCATTTTATTTCCACCCTTCTATACACAAAAGAGTCCATTAAATAAACAGCCTCTCACTGGATGCACTTTTTTCCTTCCTTCCACAAAAAAGGGAATGTAATTAAGTGTAGCACAGAAATGGTGAGTAATTCTCACCAGAAGCACAGAACTTAAAGGAACCTATAACAATAATCTGAACTTGACCTATAAAACTTTGGTAATTAAGTAATTAAGCTGACATTAAACCCAAAACAATTAACTTCAACAGCTTAAAAAAACCTGGCAGCAATTCAGAAACTTGTAAACTCAGAGCTATTTGCATTTCTTCTAAGGCATTGTATGTTAGAGAAAGCATAGGAGAGGCATAAAAAAGGATGAAAAGAACCACCAGATTTGTTCTGCTTACTTTTAGGAGAATTTCAGCCAAAGAACCAATCATATGTAAAGCACCATCTTTCTTGCGAGGATCAGCATTTGGCTCCGTAAGGATTTGATAACAAAAGCCCATTGTCTTCTGCAGGACCTAGATTACATGTAAGGTTAGTCAAAGTATTCCAGTCAATCATCCCAGGTAACATTCTCTGTGCTCTGAACTGCTACAATATCTAATGGTCTGCTCCAAGTCTGGAATTTGGGCAATGTTTTATGTCTTTGTTATAAACACACAATATTCTATCAAGAATGGGTCCTAGGGGAATTTGCAAATACAACAATCAAACAGACCAGTGCAAAATAAATTTGAAAAGTCAATTTTTAGCATACTATGATATGAGAGCAGAAAAGTAAAACTTTTATTAATTGCTTTTTCAGTAAATAAACTGAATTTAGCTAGTGGTATTTCAGTATAATCCTTGAACAGCTTACCTCTTTCCTTTTACTACACGATGTAAACAATAATGTCTGAGCAGCAGTTGTTGGAGAAATGAAGTCTTCAAATA
This sequence comes from Illadopsis cleaveri, assembly GCA_013399915.1. NCBI lineage: Eukaryota > Metazoa > Chordata > Aves > Passeriformes > Timaliidae > Illadopsis > Illadopsis cleaveri. The sequence continues at coordinate 232,914 of VXBB01001981.1, read as the reverse complement.
CATCTGTTAAATAACATTGTAACAGTTATAAATTCTGGTCCTTTACTACAGTTCATGATCCCAATGTATTTAATATGAAAAAAGAGCGCCCTTCAGATGGTTAATGATCCTTTCTTGCTAGAGAAATTCCAAGACCAAAGAGTAACATGTGGTTGGATACATATGTTTCATGTTTTTCATGATGACTGCCTCTACATGTCTAATTTGAAGTTGTGTCTCTTCTTTGTGAGATAAATCTTTTGTAACAGTGGAAGCAGACACAACAGTCAAGTTTTGACATGGATGTTATTTGCTCTACAGGCCAGCACACAGAATTAATTGGGTTAAAAATGCTCAGTTTCTCATTTCTCTGCAGAAGAGGATTATCAGAGCCTTGTGTAATACCTGTAATGTTTACAGGTATGCCTCTGACCTGAGGGATAAAAACTCCCAAACCCCTCAAGATTCCTTGTTCTAGCCACATAAACATTCCTAGTGGGGGGAAGAATTTGTTCAGGGAGTCTGAAGTATTTTTTTTGTTCCCAGCCTCAGAGGACTGCACAGACTTAGAGTAAACTGCAACATAAAGTAGCAGAGCACAGGAGGTGAAATGGGACAAGTCTGGAATGCCAGGCTTACTCCATAATGTGTCATTTACCACTGGGGTAAATCTGCTCTGAACTGTGCCATGGATGAAATTCCCTAAGAAATCCAGGGCCTGAAATATTAGCTGTTGTAAGGCTTTAAATGACATTAAATTTATGTAGTTGTTAGCTAGACCAGAACTGTTTGACTTGTAATAAAAACTTTGTAAATGTAAAACTGAAATACTTTTACAAGTGCACAATCTACTGAGTCGTCGTTGACTGTTGTATCCTCTCTCCACCAATATGTCCACATTAAGTATATTAACTTCTATTATTTGGTTAATACACTGTGTTTATTTTTTTTTCTTTTTTTTTTTAAGATTAAAGCTATCTCTGTTTTCACAAAAACACCCCATAAAATCCCACCTTTGCATGACATCATTCTTTAACATGAGTAGATTTCATATGCTCACCAAATTTCATGCGGATATATTCATATGGATCTTCTTGCCAAAGCTCTTCATCAGCATCTGTATAGCACATCAATGGGAAAATAACATCTTGGATGATTCCCTGGAATAAAAAGAGATTGAAAACAGGTTAGCACTACTAAATCAATCTCTGTATTCTGTCCTGTACTTCACAGATTTTTTCCATCCTGTCACTTCCTAATATAAAATGGTAAATCTCTGTTTGGATTTAGAGTGGATTTATATGGCACTTTACAAAAAAGCAGATCTTTTGTGTTTAGGTAGCTACAATACAACACAAGATACTAGATTGGCTTTGGATAATGGCATGTGGAGATGATTCAATGCCATAAATTCAGCAGCTAACACCATCTCCAAATCTGTTGCGTTGCTGTGTTAGATTTTAATCCTTAATAAATTAAAGCACAAAGGACAGACAGCAATAAATTAGCTGGCTTTGTTCATGTTTCAAGGTAACCTTCACTAAACTGGTTTAAACTCTTTCCACCAGCCATTTATAAGAGAAGTGCCTAAAATGTGAATTGTAGCTAGGCTGGAAACACTGTACAGGAGACTGACTAATGTACTTCTGAGTCATCTAAGCATTAAACCCCAAAAATGGCTTACTTGAATATGAGGCTTCAGATTCTTCCAGGTGACTGCATGAGACACTCCTTGATTGATGTAATTCAGCGTTTGCTGCAGAACTCTAGGAGCCATGTACTGCTTTTCCTTGTATTGATACAGCACCTTCAGCAACACCTAGAGAAATCAGATCTCATCAATACCTTATACTGAGCACAGACCATTTTCACAATTCCACCCTCCCTCACAAGCCCACATAAGAACCCCTCGAAACTGAACAAAACCCCCGTTTATTCATTAGGCTAAAATGGGTACTGACTAATCCTTCTACCAAATGTCACTGTTAATTTTATAAGACAATTTGCAGCTCATATTGGGTGCTTGCACATCTTTTTAAAATACCATCCTTTAATAACACAAACCATACGTGCTAATTCACCACCAACATACCCCAGGGGGCTTGTCCTCTGAGGTTTATTATTCCATCTTCACTCTTTGGGGGCAGAAATTCACACCCAGCCACTGGATCAGAACACTCTACACTCACAGTACTGATCTGTGCCTCTATGCTGCCTCACAGCTGTGTGAGGAACGTGTGTGTGTGTGTGTGTGTGTGTGTGTGTGTGTGGAGTGATCCATCAGTCACTCCCTTTGGCTTTCTGCCCTCAATTCTTCACCTGAGGTGGCACCCAGAACTCCTCACAGGGATCTATCTGTGTTCAACTCCATGGCTCTCCACACATAAGGTCATGAAAGAGACATGGGACCATACCCAGTAATTAAATTACAGCTCACAGGAGTTTTGCATGGGTGATGCAAAGGGAACTCCCTGTAGCCCAATCCAGGTCAGTGGAAACACTGCACCTTCAGAAGCAGCATCACTAACTGGAGAGAAATGGCAAATCCCATTTCCAGGGTTTTTTTGTAAGTCTTCACACAAAACAAGCATTTTTTAAAAAAATCTAAACGCAAAGGGGCCGGAAAGATATCTATAAATCTGTAATATTAACCAAATAAAAATCTGGGGAAAACAAGACTCATCATTTTGGAAATTAATGCTGCTGATACCATTTATTACACAAACACTGAACTGGTTTTCCCAAAGAAATTGCCATGCACTTCAGTTTAAGGAGAATGCACTCATTCATCAAAATATTCACAGCTTTACAAACAGTTTTGTGCTCTAGATGCTTTATCAGTTCCCAAAGTTTGAACTGCTCATGTTTAAAAAATTTCAGGATTTAGAGAGAAATTACTGGTTGGTACCAGTGCCTGAGTACAAGGTTTTGGTGGCATTAGGTATTGAGTTAGGATAGAAATGAAGAGAGCAAAAGTTCAAACTTGCAGCTGTTTTGAGGACTATCCAAGAAGATGCATGTAGTTTCATGATTCAGATGTAGTAGATAAAGATACTAAAAAAATTAAGAAAATGTTTAAGAACTGCAGTGAGGAAAAGCAGGATGGACACTATGGGGCAAATAAAATAAAATTCTGTAACAGTGCCAAGGAACTACAAGGCAGCAGTGTCCAACCAGGGCTTAGTTCTGGCTCAAGAGAAGCGTCTTGAGCAAAACAGCTGCTAGCACAAGGGATAAATTCAGGGCATTCCAGCTAGGCAGCTCGGCCTGGTTTGGACAAGCTAAGAAAATTTAGCTAAAGCAAATGCTGAATGTACACAATTTTTTGTTTTAGAGGGGTGGGGGCTAATCAATGAGAAGTAATTATGACAATAATATTAGCAGCATATTTCAAGTAGTCTCATGCCTTATATTTATCCATTACTCTTTTACTAAAAGGGTGCAAACACTTTGGAGAGTAGAGACAACTCAATGAAATGTATTATCCAAATATTCTTCAGTATTTCATAGATTTCCAATTTATGTAAAGAAACACATCCTACTGAAAAATTTTCCACAACATTTACTTGACAGATTCCATGTCCTGAGCAGAGGCCTAAGATCTATCTTCTGCAGAAAAATAGAAGGCAGAACCTTAAATATAGTCTGTCTTCTTAAACAAGTTGTATTATTGTTTAGGAACAAACTAAGCCTGCTAAAGTATTGATTTTAGCAGTTTTCTCTAAAATACCTGAATTCTTAGAGTTTCCTAGCTGCAATAACAGTATAGATCAAATCTGATTCAAGGAGAATGTAAAGAACAACAAGTACTTTATCAAACTGTTAAAATTATCTTTTCAAAGACTACTTTTGGCCATAGCCTTTTGTCAGAAATTTATTTTATCTTGGAAGTGCAAAGCAACCAGTAAGCCCTTAAAGAACATGCAATAATTATCTGCCTGATGTCACCTAGAGGTGACAGGTGAGCACCTCAGGAAGCAATGCTGACACCAATTGTCTGAGGGGAATGTATTGCCTCACACTCAAGGTGACAAATGTTTTCCATACTTTGGCCAACCTTCAAAAGGCATGGATTTATGAGATACTTTCCCTACATTTCTTCTTTTGAAGCCCTGTAACTTATTATAATTTTATTAGAAATTAAGAGAACTGCAACTGAACTAAGAACTCTTTGTCTGATTCTAAGGCTTTGAAGAAAACATTGTGCACCATGAGATTTTCATTAATCAATAGTCTATTTACATTTGCAACATAAAATAAAGGCATTTATGTACCAAGTACAAGGAAAATTTATAAAAACATAACTGAGGTTTTTAATTAACCCAAAGATTCTTTGCATACAGCAGACACTAAAACACAGCACAAGTGGCAACCCCAAACAGGGAGAGGAGTGGAAAGGGAACATCAGAATTACCTGTCTATAAGAGCCTCTGCTTGAACAGACTTTTGCAGAAAGCAGAAAATTTAGCATTTATAGACTTTTAAGTCAAAAAACTCCTGTATCAGAGTTGAAAAGGTAGTTCTGAAGGTCAACTACACCACATATACCCATCTCTTTCAGAAAGGAAAAAAAATTGGTAGCATTTGTCTGAAGCTTGTCTGAGGGCTTGTAAGTGGAAAGTGGATTGTGATATGTGGCAATTTGATAACTTCTTTATAATTCTTTTTTTTTTTTAGCCCACAGACATCACTACTTTTCATACCAATGTGCTTGAAAAAAATTGTGAATACGAGCAAGAAGCCTTTTCAGCAAATAATGAAAAAAGCAATCAGAAGTAACTCTAAACTTATCCTAATGCTCCCCCGACACTCAGTGTTTCTTACTTGCTGAACACCAACAGCAAAGGCCTTCAGGAAAACTTCAGCAAACTCATTGTACTCCTTGGAAACATTACCAGGGCTTCCATACCTAGAATGAAAAGCAAGTATGTAAACTCAAGGGTGCAGCAATATTACTGACTTGAATATTTGCTTGAGTTTTTTTAAAAATAATAATGGAAGAGAAAATACCTCTCAAAGAGCCTAGCTAAGATATGCAAAGCCCACTTCTTGCATTTCCACCAAGGCAACTCAGGTCTATCATCTTCATCAACCTGAAGGGTTTCCTTTAGGGGAAAAAAGATATTATTTACCAATTTTTCATAAAGAGTTCAAATTATATGTGATTAGAACAACTACATAGTATATCTTGCTTTTAACCTGCCATTTGAACTTCTAGCTTAATGGAAGTATGATGTAGAGCATATCTAAAAATAAATCCCATGAAATATGCCTAAATGATCAAAAAATTTTGGAAACAAGAAGCCAAAATAAGTTCTGCTACAATTTGAAAACAGAACTCTCACACAAGCTACATATTTTCAGAATTGTTTAGTCTGTTTAAAACTCCCCATTTAGCCTAATCTTTTTTGTTTTATATTATTTTCTTGGCATCTGTATAGAAAAAAGAATGCAGAAATAAAATATTAAACTGGTTAATATTCTAATGAATGAAAAATCCTTAAAGACATAAATAGCCAAAAGCCACTTACAGCTGGTACATCCCTATCGACAACAGTCTTCAGGATTTCTATCCACTCAGTCAGGTTTTGCTGATTTATCAACTCCAAAGGTAGTGTGTACTTGTTAAAAGAAAACAAAAGGGGATATTAATTTTAAATTTCTTTATAATGATTTTTTTTACTTTTACAGTTTGAATTTTAGCTTTCAAAATCTTTGCCCACACTTAGCTACCATGAAAGATTAGCAATTTACCTCAAAAACCAGGCTAAAGAACTCAACACAAACTAACCTATATCCTAAATATCCTCAAAGGTGCTAGAGGTCTTTGCTCCAATTCATTGTGCTTATGCAATGCTAAAATGTTACTTAAATGGATATTACTCTAATTTCTGAAGCATTTAACAGCAGTTCCATTCCAAACTGCTATATTTACACTGGTAATTCTCTGTAGGCTGGCCTCCACAATCTGTCCTTGGAAAACTCATTATCTAACTGGTTTTCCAGCAAACACCCTACCTTTAGAGGATGGCATGTGTAAGTTCTATCTAATGCCAACCAGGAATAGCACTGTTCAAAAGTAAATGCACAAGACAATCAGAAACTTGTGATTCATGGAGCTGAGTAGTAGGGAAAATGATTCAGATGTAATCTAATACTGTAATATTTTTGTCATTTACTATTTTAAGGAAAAGCATAATGCTGCAGATTATTGTTCAAGTATATACAAAGTTTTTTTACCTGGACAAGGGCATAAAATATTTTGAAGATCTGTTTCTGGATGAGGACAGATTGGTCTGATGGATCATTCAAGAGCTGAATGAAGCTGTCCTTCAGGACTGGCAGAAAATGTTGCATTGCAGCTATCAAGGGACTCCGCTCCTCTGGTTTCTTGTACCTTTAGAGAAGAACAAAAACAGTTTTGTAGTTCTTTAAATTGAAAAAGCTCACACTGCCCCAGAGTAGGCACAAGTAAGCTATATGACAGCTCATAACAACCTGTGACTTAAAAAGAAACCTGAGCCAGTTCCTATGACAGAATCAGAAATAAAGCCATAGCCAGACAGGGTTACAGATGAGAAATACATTAATCAGTGTTCACAATTCATCAAAATATTTGCAGAAGCTAAACTGCTTCACTGACACTGGATAAAGTGAGAAGTCTCTCACAGCCTGCCCCAATGGCTCTCGTATCTCAGCATTTAATTTGCCCCAAGCCAATAGTCTGATGGAGAAGGTGGGATTCCAGACTGTGGGGCAGACTCTGAGCAGACAACCACCCTTGAAATAAAACCTCAGACCTTCTATGCTGGGGACAGCCCACCAGCTTGCCCATGCTGAAAACAAGGCTCCACTTCCTTTCTCAAACATTTCAAAATTCCTGAAAGGAAATGAAGCCACCTTTTGAAATCTTTGCCCCAAATTTTAACCTAAATTAACCAATTTAAACACAAGAAACTCCTAATTGATTCAAGAGGTATCACAGCAGAGCAGGATATTGTCCATACTGGTGATACAGGGTTCTACAAGGTAGAATATCATTTTATGATTGTACATTCATTTCTTGATTGAGCAATCAATATTTGTCAGACACTTGGACTCCTGTGGGAGATTTCTGGGTTAGAAGATTGAGCTTTGGTTAGGTTTGTTTTCCAAACACATTTTTTGTAGACTTTCCACTAATATTAAATATCAATACTCAGCTTCCTAAACAGTGGCAATTTTCAGAATATAACAAGAAAGACTACTCAGTCTGCTGTCAGATGGCATGTTCTGTAAGAACTACTACAAAACACTGAGCTCCAAAATCCTGTTCAATAATACAGTTTTCATGCATTTTCTGAACCAGAAACCCAAACATTAAGATTAAATGTTGCTCAGGAAAATTGAGTTTCCAATTTTCATGAAAAAAAAAAAGAAAAGAAAAAAGAAAAAGACTAGAAAAAATTACTATGCAAAGAGCAGCCATTTAATCTTGCTGGCTGAATTTGAAGAAAAAAAAAGTGAAAAGCTTCAAGATATGTCTCATGTTAAGGAAAAAAACAAATTCCAAATTTAAATATTCCTACAACTCAGGCAGTAGAAACTTGATCAAAGTCATATCATTACACAGATTCGTGTCCCACTAAACTGACAGAAACACCCTGAAATGTGCTCATTCCTACATGATTCGTGACATGAAACTCACCCTTGCTGACTCCACCAGAAAGCTGAGCAAGCAGGAGCAGTTCCTGGCCTCAGCTGAAGTGTTTGATCAGCTGAGACCACAGACACACCTGTTACCTTATCACACAGTGACTGCACTCACATCCCTGAACATGGATTTCTATCATCATAAGTCACTACCACTGAACATTTCTTGATTTACAGCTCACAGGTCTCTGCAGCATATTTGGTTAAAGATGTTTAAGCTGAAAATCAAGGGAGAAATTTTTTGCTTTCCTTTCCTAGCAAGACTTGCAATTTTCAGCCACTAAGAAAACTCCCACTTGGGATTACAAAGATCTTTATGGCATTCATGTAAAATATTTTTGAGAAACTGACATTCACTGTTTCACACTGATTGATATAAAATTAATGAACTTAGAAGGAAAATTTTCCATGCAACATTACAAATCAAGAACCTGAAACAGAAATGTTATGCCTTCCAATGCTTTGAAAGAGTAAGTTGTGGATTCCATCAGTTCCACTATTACAATTCCCTGGCTCCAGGATTGTCCTTCTCTCTGATCACCCAAGTGATCATCCCAAAGTCAGTTAACTAATTCTGAGCTCCCAACATTCCAGATTTCACACTTTGAAACCCTTCTATGGTTACTGTCACCAAGCACTAGAGTACAAATTTTAAAAGTTTAAACCTGATTTAAAAAAAAAATTCCTATAAAAGTCATGATTTTGAGCAGACTTTCTTACTGCCATCAATCCATAAAAGACAACTACCACGTTAAAGTTTTAAAACACCCTTTTTTCTGAATTCAAACTTTTAATAAAGGCAGTTTTTCTGTAATTTTTAGTGGAGAAGGTACATGACCCAGCATCTGCATAACAAGTAGTCAAGAATACTATCTAAGATTACATTTCCATCACCTTTGTGCAGTCCCATAGACAATTCTACATGGTTACAATATACACAGAGTGTACAAAAAATAGACACCAACATATTAATTCTGCTGGTTTATATGGAGAAAGACCAGAAAGAACTTACTCATAGTTCTTCACAAGTTGATAAAGACAGAGAAGAATTCCAAGCCAACAAGCACTATTGTCAGACTGGAGATAAAATCCAATTTTCTCCACAACTGCAGTCCAGCGACTTGGATAATCATACTTGATAATGTGGTGAATGCAAGTAGTAAGCTGTACTCTGGAAATCAAAAGCACAACAATTAAATAAGTTGCTACTATTATTTTAATAATATTCTTGTATTTAAGCAGCAAATACTGTCCATACTTAGACTTTCTTTTTGTTTAGAAGGTTTAGGTTCTGTAGCTTCTGCTTAATATTCTCCATTTAAAGAATTTTAAATTTCTAAATGCTACACAAGCTGAAAACTGTTTTTCCATCTACATTAATTCTATGTTTAGGATACACAATGTGTGACAATGATGCTTAGCACGTGGGTGATCTTGGCTGGGGAAAAAATAAAAAAATAAAGAAATCCAACAGTGAGAATCTACAGGGGCTAAAACTGTGCACCTGATCAGCTCAGGAGAGTGGATAATGGCTTCTACAATGTTCTCTCGGATGCAGTGTCTGTCTTCTTCTGGGATGGAGTAAGGTGGGATCTCTCCTGGAGCACTTTCACGGTCCGGCCAGTATTGGGTTATCATATTTTTCAAGTAGATAACTCCTGTGAAACAAGAGTGGCAAAACAGCTGACAGCCATTCAGAGCACAAAACAAACACACATCTTGCAAGCAAATATTTCTTAGAACAAAACTGACCAAAATTACAAAAGCATTGGCCCTTCCTAAGTAGGAGAATCAAAATACATAAACCATGCAAGTTATTAACCCAATAATTTACTAAATTTATACTCTTTCATCCATTTAATATAAAAATACTAAAGGTATTGCTTTCATCTGTGATTCAGGTAAGTAGTTGTGGAACTATTTAGCAACACACTTCTGAAAAATTCATTATAATGATTTTCTCAGTATTTTCATTAAAAGTGGAAAAGAAAAGATGATTAATACTAATGACAACCTAAAACATCCCTTGTAAACAAAACAAATATAATTAAGTTTGTGATACAGGAATGAATGCTAGAGAAACAGAGCTCCTTTATAGTCAGGTTATGGGCTACAGCAATTTGTAGCAAACAGGCTCTTGGAACACAGCCTGAATTTACCATTTGACAACCAAATCCAAACTGCTTGTGTGGCAGAATGTAAATCACAGCACTTAGTAAAGTATTTACAACATGCAACAGTAAATCTCAAATGGCAAACTGGCAACAAAGTTACTGTTAATCTAATTCTACATAAAAGTCCATAAAGCAACTTCTCTTCCTAAACTTCACATGCACCTTTTGAAGATTCAGAAACCAGAGGTTTCTGAAGGTGTCTGCAAAAGTCAAGAAACATTCAGCAGATTATTTGCAAGACTGAAGTGATAGAGACTTCAGCCAGCCCTCAGGGGGATTTATCATTAATTGCTTTGCAAACACACACTGTTTGTAAGCTGGGCCTTGAATGAGCCATCCCCACTCTCTACAGGATGCTTTGGGATTTAATTGGCTTATATGGAGGAGGGTGAAATTTCAGAGGTTTTCTTCAAACTTCTTTTTGCATGTTACACCTGTAAAGCAGTAAGCTTTGTGAATCATCATTTGAATGGTGCCCCCAAGCAGTAAGATAAAAATGCAAGCTAAGTTTATGCTACAGCTTAGAGCAGTCTACTACATGGAAGGTCCAAATAAGCAATCCAGATCACATCCTCCTGACCAGTCAGAAAACCCACTGAAGTATTGTACTAAAAACCTCCATCAAGTAATTAGAGCAGCTTTAAGGGGATGTTTGGAGCTTGTCAATAATCAATATCCAATTTTACTGATGGCTCACGTGCAAATAAGCAGGGTTCAAAAAGATAAAATCTGTTTTCTCCTGCTTAGTATGTTTAGAAACATTAGTGCTCACAGTACAAGTTTAAATGACCTCCTTGGACCAAGTGCACCAGCATCATAAACCATTCTGCTTCCCCCAAGAATGTTCACTAGAGATAAAGGGGAAGGAATCATTCAAGAGCCAGACACACCTTTTCTTTCTGTCTTCCTTACTCAGTGCATGGTGCCAGATAAAAGCTTGTGATGACTAATTTGAGCAACTCCCAACTTCTGAGTGCTTGACATTAAAACCATTAGAATTCTTTAACAGTATCTGCATGTGTACTTGTGTGTATGCACCATTAGTGTAGATACAATGAACAAAATATATGAAAACTTGCCTGCCTGTCTCACTGGTAAATCCAGTTGCTCGGACATAGTGATCTGAAGCAGAGTTGAAACAAAGTTCACTGATTTATGAGCCTATGGAGAGGGGAATTAAAAAAAAAAAAAGAGTTAAGTTTTAGAATACTCCCATTAAGTTTTACAATATCTTTATAATGATGTAATGCAATCAATAGAATACCAGCAATTCAGCCAGTTGCACAGGAGTCAGCTAATCAGCCAAAGCATTCCAAAGTTTTGTGCTCACTGTATTTTGACGACAGCAAGGGGGAGGAAAAACCCTACTGTTTAAGGTAACAGAGTTGAAGAAATCACTGAACAGGAATCAGCCTTCCACAGCCACCAAACATGTTCCCCATTCAGAACAAACACTTGAAGCAAGAGCACCTGAACAGCCCAAAAAACCCAAGTGCAGCAAGTTTACAGTGACCTTTAGCAAGGTACGAGTTCATTATATAATAAGCTAAGAAACAGATGGGAGCTGTGTTTTAAAACTAAGTCCAACTCCTACTTCATCCTTCTGAAAAACCAGTTTCAAGGGACCACTGATGCACTGTTGCAGCAGCTGTCCACAGAACCCACAACAGCAAAGCAACAGCAGGGAGATCCAAATGGAGACACATCTGCAGAGTAACAACTTCCCAAAGATTTGCAGGAGTTTCACTTAGGAAGAAAACAAAACATGTTTTTTCTTACCCTAATGAGAACTGTCACTGATACATTAAGGACTGGATTGCATTTTCAGTGAGGAAACAAACCTTATCATAACACTCTTTACCCACCTTTCTCAAGCATCAAGAACTCCAGACAATAAATTAATTTTGCTGGGAAAAGTGAGTTGCAATCCTTAAAAACTAACTCTACTTTTCTTAATTGAAACCCAGTATAATTTTCCTCAAGATGAAGAATCCTTGGACATGAGTTACAGTGGGAAATCCCTATTTTATGCATGGAAAAAAAATTCATGAAGGTGGCCAAGGCCTGGAACACTTAACCACAAAAGCTGTGGGACCTCATCCTTAGAGATATTCTGTTGGACAAGTCTGCATCTACCTGATCCAACTTTCAAACAGCTTTGCTTTTCTGCTTTATCTTCACTTCCATGGCAATGTTGTTTTCTATGTTCTTTGCAGTTCCCCTATCAAAGACAACTGCATGGATTCACATAATTTAACCTGTTGAACTCTGAGGAAAACACCTCTTACCCACTGGTAACTTTCAAAACCATTGAAATTACACTATTTATGAAAACCAAATGGCTGCCTCAGATACTGCAGCAACTTCATATCATAAAGAGAAAAAATCAGAAATTATCCTTCCATTCATTTAGTAGGACCAAAAGCTCTTCTGACAGTATGAAATGATGTCAGTATTCCTCCTAAGTGTGTAATGTTGCTCAGCTCACTCCTACAGCACCAGAACATTCTCTTCAACTCTCATTTTCCTAAGTAAATATCTCCAATAGGTTCCAGTATAAATAAGTGTAAAAGGGAGAGCCTGGGACATGCCATTGGTACTCAGATTTGGTTAGTGTAGCTTGTTTTCTATCTCCTGTTCTTTAAAACAGACTTCAAATGAAGAACAAACTTCACTTAAGAATCTGCCCAAAATGTTAAAACACTGTTGTACACATTCATCCTGTGCACTAAAACTCTACAGGCTCCCGAGCACCCAGAAGCATCTGGTCCCACTGAAATGTTTATTTGCAGAGTGTGATTTTATAAACTGAGAGTAACTGACACTGCAATATGAGGACACGTCCTGCTGACCCATGTCCCTCTAATATTCCCCAAGTCCTCAAGAAGCAAACACACTTTCAAATTTAAAAAAAAATAAAAAAATAAAAAAATAAAAAGAGCAATTGTCTTCAACTCCCAAGTAATGGTTGAAAAAATAAATTTAAAATAAAATTTACTAGTTGTGTTTGATTTCTCCTGCAGCTCCAGGTCCGTTAAGTTCCTCTTTTCCTTAAGGAACATTAATAGACACACAGAGTCCTGCAGCACATTCCGAATGACATCAGACCCTAATTCAGCACAGCACTCAATTATATGCTTAACATTAATGTCAGAGGAAGTGCTCCTGTATTTAATGTGTTGTGAACCTGAAGAAAGCTTTCAGTTTCAATAACCTTTAACTCACTTACAAATAAGGTCATATTAGTCTGCATAAAATGGACTTAAAAGTGCAAACTGATGTCTTTCCACAAGGGCTATAAGCTTAACAGATACCTTTTCTATAGTGAAAATTTGCAATGTTTGCAAAGTCAGAAGCATTTAATCCTATAATTTTAAAAATGAAGGATAACTTTCCTTTTTCCATGATAAATGACCGCTATTCTTGTAATAAAACCCATCCATTTCAGCAACAAATATGGAAATGTTTAAGGGCTACTAAGGAACTAACGGGAAACCAAAAGAAATTAAATTAAAAAATCTTATGTCTAGAAACAAAAACTAGACAGCAGTGCACAAAACTGCCACACACTGAAATTTAATAAAATACCAAAGAATGTTTTCTTCATTTACAAAGACAGGACTGAGCCTGTGTCTATAGCACGCTACAGAAGTTCCCTAGAAATATTAATTCTATTACTATGTGGGATTAATATATTTTCATTGGGTTCTTTGAACTATAGCACGCTTTAAGGGACAAAACTGAAACATCTACACAATTATCTGGTTTTTCTAAAATCTTACAAGTGTCATCCTTATTAATATCTGAAGCATTAGACTCCAACCAACCATGAGGATGAGCTGCTTTATCACCTTTAGTGGTTCAAAGCAGATTCAGCCAAGATATAATCTGTGCTTTTAATACAAGTAAAATACCTTGTACTTGCCAATCAAAGCCTGCTCTTAATCCCCTCCATTAATACCTACATTCACAAAGAGCTACATTAACATTTCCATGCATTCTCTGTGGAATATAAAGGACTCCCAAACTCTTCATAATGACCTCCTCCCTAAGCCACTGAAAGGCAGGTGATTGCAGAGAAACTGAGATGTAGGGATGAGTAAGGACAGTTCCGTGAAGACAAGTGTGTACAGAATGCTCAAATAAAACACCAAGTACTACAATCACCTCTCACGTGCTCCCTTGCTCTGCCTCACTCTTAAAAAGAACACCCAATGTTTTACTGGCACTTGGAAAAAACCAACTGAATCGAATAAGACACCACCATAGGTGCCTTTTTGTATCTACAGCATTAAAAAACACTGAATCCACATTTCTTTCAGCTATTTCCATCTTTAATAATTTTACTCCCCCAAGAGGGCTGCCTCAGGACAGCATGCTCCTCTTCACTGACTGCACTGCTAAAAAAAACAACCATACGAAAACCCACACCTATTTTAGGTTCACTTTTGAACTAAAATCAGGATTTCACAATGGTCACTATCACACACTCTAAACTGCATGAAGAACAGAAAATTTCCAAGATTTTAAAGTTTTGACATTGGTAAAATTTTGACTTTTATTTTCCAGCGCTTAACTCAGCATTTAAAGAAAAACAAAACCAAAACTCATCCCAAGTCCTTCCCCCTTACAAAAGGTCCAACATGCCATGTCACTGGTATGACTTTGCAGTCTAAGAGCCAAAGAATTCAGGGACTTTTCCCAAGAGCAATCTTTGCTATGCAGCCTGGCTAGCTGAGGAATGTGTTCTATCAGACCACAAACCTTGCAACCACTATCTGTTAATACCAATCACTGCTCCAGAACACACAATCTTTTTGTACAGCCCATTGCAGTTTTTCCTAGCAGGGTTGCTTTGTTAGACATGTGCTAAAAGAGACTTTTGAGAAAAGTGTCATACCAGCTCATAATCCAAAAGAGGAATGAAGTTCAGAGCTAACATTGTAAGAGACCAGTTCATGGCATGTGAACTATGAATAGTTAATTACAGCGTGGAAAAACACTTTTCCTCCAGTAATGATACTGACTGCAGTAAGTTACGTTAATCTTTAATGCTGGAATATTCATCTCTCACACAAAGCCTGCATGTGTCTAAATGATAAAAACAAGTTTCATCCCGGGTAAAAAGACCTCCATGCATTCTTTTCAGACATCAGGAAGCTGACATACCATAACAAACACACTACAACAGGCACCTCCTTTACTGTTGCCCAAAAAAGCAGAACAGATGAGCAACACTTACTATATGCTGCTGAACTGGAACCCCAGGTTATTTATATAGCTATTCAAAGTAGCACACATGTGAATAAAGGCTAACGTTTTAAAAATAAAGTAGATGAAAAAATAAGAATTCAATGCTTTTCTTCCATTCCAATTTTGAGGGGAAAAAATCTACATGCAATTTTTGATGTGGGCCATAGCAGGACTGGGTGCACAGAACTATTACACTGAGATGAAGCTGTTTTCTTATAGAAAGGTAAGGTCAGGAGCTGTAAGGCCACACTGAATCAGCAAACTGCCCTGTAGCACTCTTCTAATTCTTTTTTAAGAACTCAGCAGGTGTGGAAGCCATTCTGACCTCAGGTTTTTGCAAGCTAGTTCTGCAACCTCTTATGCAGCTACAATGTATATGCACACCTCCTTAACATCCACAAAAGATACACACACACCAGTTCCTGCAAACATCCCTGATACTCCTTTCATCACTGTCTGCAAGTTTGAAGGACTTTTTGCTCTACTGCTGGCTGAGGAAAAAGCAATGTGCTCCTAGCAGAGGCTTGCTAGGCACACACAGGAACTGTTTGCTCAGTCATGAGAAAGTGGCAAGTGGCCCTTTCTGCTCAGATTTTACCTCATGTTGGGCAACTCACACCAAGAAGGAAACTTCTTCCTAGTGCAGCCAAAGCTCCCTCGGTTCCTTACTGCCCCCAAGGGGATTCCTAGTGTTGGACCAGCTTGGGCACATGCAGCTTAAAACACCCTTTCTGGAAGAATCCCTCATCTAGCACACACAGGAATATACAGATGGAAGATGGGGGAAGTGAAAGTAACCAAGTACTTTGGGTAAAATGTCACACCAACAAACTTCAAAAGAGAACCCATGATCTGATAATCAAAGCCAAGAAACTCATGCTCTGTTCTTTTTCTCACACTACAATATAGAGCTGTAGATGGTTACACAGGCAGACCATGTTAGAAAAAGTTAAAAAAAAAAAAAAATTCAAGCTGGAGGTAACACTCTAACCACCTTGCCCAAAGTATCCATAGCATTCCAGCATTTGGAAAATCCTATCTGAAAGACTCCATGTAAGAAGCTTGCTTCTTCCCCTCTGACAACCTTTTGCTTCTGAACCCTCAGCAGCTAAGAGTCCAATCATAATGCAACCATTCCACCCTTCTGACATTTGTAGCCATTAAGCAGGCAGTGAAAGGCACTGAACTAGGCCCTACTGCACTGTTAAATCCATGATGATGGTGGCCAGCCAACAAGATTTCCTCTTTATCCTTTCCCTGTCACTCATATCAGAACATGAAAAGCCTTAAATGTAACTTCTGAAAGCCACTTTCCAGGACAGCATCAGGATGTCTTCCTAAACAAACTCTGTTGAGCTCTGAGTTACAAAAATTATGAGTTATAGGGGAATAGTACTTTTTTCCCCCTAAACATTGTCAGATGCAAAACTTGAGTGTTAGTCTAAAAAGATATCTTAATAACTCACACACCAAAGTTAATCTCAGAGACTTACAAGACACACACCACAGTGAAGTTATAAATTCCCTGGAATTACAAAGAAAAAACCTGCAAGGAAAGTATTATCTAGCAACTGCACCTTTATAAATATGTTGATAATAAAAGATGAAACAATACTCTGTATTGTTTTCAGAGTGTCATTCCACAGCTGCATAGTTAAAAATATCTATTTTCATCACAATTTCTGAGAAACACTTTACACATGAAGCACAAACACTATTTCAAAAGGCAGCAATGTCTTCCTGAAGCTCTGCAGTAGCTTACTTGAAGAGTCTGGTTCTAAGTCCTGGTAAAACACAGCTTTCCCCTGTGAGATAGGGACAGGGATAGGTGAACATCTCAGGGTACCCCATTAGCTGAAAATTCTCAGACACAAGAGCCAGTGATCTCATTCCCTATAACTTCTTTTCACAGTGAGAAAAGTAAAGACAAAGAGACCAAAATACCTGCTTTTTAACATTATCTCAACTCTGAAAGTTCTCACAGCCTTTTATGCAATACAACCTGATAAAACTTAGTGAAAGGAGAAATAAAGCACAGAATAATTCAGGACTTAGCCAAGGTCAAAGGAAAAATAATAGAGCCTGGACAAATCAAGAATCATACACTCCAGTCCCCTTCTCCAGTCAGAAGAACTTTGTTGATTGATAGGATATGGTGAAGACAGATCCAAATATTTGGTTAACTCTTAGCTACTTAGATATCTCTTGCACTAATCAGGAATATCAATTACTGACTGATGAACGGTCTTTTCTGGTAAGGTAAAATGACCATTCTGCTGAAAGCCAGTCTCATCAGCTCAACAGAGGCACTTCTGACAAATTAAAGGTAAACTGAAAGGTCAACCAAGGACAACTATTAAGCTATAAAAACACCTGTGCAGCCTGGCCATGTGCAAGAACAGTGTTCAGTGCTGTTGTGATCTCATCTTTACAAAGAGACCCCCATACCTGTAATAAAGTATTAACTGGTAACACAATTGCTCTAACATTCAACAAATTTAGACCAGCATCCTGCAAGATAATGCATAACTGACTTCAGTCAACCTAAGTAAAACCAAGACCACGCATGTGAATAAAGCTATATGTATGTATAAGTGCTTGCAGACTTCTGGTTTAGCACATATTTCTATCGCAAAATATCTGTGAAAGATTAGTGATGCTCCATTTCCCACAACAAAAAATTCTTACATGCTGGTTCAATAATATCTGGTGTTTTTAAAGGGGCACAGATATTCAGATTTTATGCCAATTTAGCACTTGTGTAGTACACGATGGACCATGGAGTTTTGATTCCAAAGTGAGAACAAAAGCCAGTGGCCAGCGAGCACGATCCTTCCTGCCAGAGTTTGCCATTTGCTGAGGACCCCAACTGGCAGTGAACATTAATTTCCTGCACCTTCAGCAACTCAATACCTGCAGAAAATAACTAAAATAGATTTTAAGCAAGTTACTACATATAAGTATTGACATCTATTGAACACAAAAAAAATGCACTTTGGGGCCAGCTTAAGATTTCATAGATATTACTGTCTTTGTTGGCCATCACATTTTTTGCATTTTTGATTTAAATAACAAACATTAACATACTTTTTAACAGAGTACAGGGAAAAAACAGGCAATTACTTTACACAAGCCTCAATTAGTTTTTGAGTCGTTTTAGAGCTATCTATTTCAAAGGTACCTAATATTTATTTGCCATTTACTTATTAAATAACAGGCAGGAATTACTTTTTTCTTTTCTGACAAGCTATACCTTTAGTTTTTGAATTTTTCTCCACTGCCAGCAGAACATTTGGCCCATCTTTATCTAAGCTCTGCTGAACATCTGTTGCATTACATGAGTATTGTCAGGCCCAAAGTCTGCTTAAGAGCAAGAAGAGAAAATGTTTGTGGAAAAAGCCAACTAAAGGCAACACAAGAGCTGCCACACAGGTTTATCCTTCACCTCCTCCATCAAGACATCATCTTTTCCCTGGGTCAAACACTAAAACATTTTTATTCTCCAAATGTCTACAAGCCCCGTGGCTGTGTCTCATCCATAAAGTTTTCACCCATCAGGTGAGGTTAAGCAGAACAAAAATATAATCTTCTTCCCAAGCTGAAGTCCGTGGAACTGGGACCTGCTGGGTTTTTACATCCCAGTCTGGCAGATGAGCGCAACGCCAGCGGATGACACACCTGGGCTGGGAACCCTGCCTGCCCCCCGTCCCTCGGACACGTGTCCGTATCCACCCAGGAGCACACCTACCCCGGCAGCCCTGCTGAACCCGGGGCCCACGGGATTTGGAACACCCAGCACCGCCAGGCTGCCAGATCTGATTCTCAACTCCGCCCAGGCCATCAGATTTGATTCTGAACTCAGCCCAGGCCACTCTTACAGGCTGCACTGCTTGCGAACTGATNCCGAGCGCACATGGACCCGCCGCCTCCAGCGGCCGCCGGCGCGAAAGGAAGGGAGAGCGCCAAGAGCCCGGATAGAGCTGCCCCCGCCGCCGACGGCAGCGACGCCCCTTCCGCNTCCGTGGAACTGGGACCTGCTGGGTTTTTACATCCCAGTCTGGCAGATGAGCGCAACGCCAGCGGATGACACACCTGGGCTGGGAACCCTGCCTGCCCCCCGTCCCTCGGACACGTGTCCGTATCCACCCAGGAGCACACCTACCCCGGCAGCCCTGCTGAACCCGGGGCCCACGGGATTTGGAACACCCAGCACCGCCAGGCTGCCAGATCTGATTCTCAACTCCGCCCAGGCCATCAGATTTGATTCTGAACCCAGCCCAGGCCACTCTTACAGGCTGCACTGCTTGCGAACTGATGGGGCTCTTGCTGCCTCTTTCCCGCCGACAAATTGGCGCTTTCAACACCCACAGACTGATGTCGCTTACATGGTCCCAGGCAGGGCTGTGTCCAGCCGGAGCCACCGAGGCCCTGCGCAAGGGCGGTTTTAAAGCCCCCTCAGCAGATCCCCGTTTTCCCGGCTGAGCACGGAGACAATGGAGGCAATTTGTTACCGCCGAGAGAGGCATGGGGGCCTCGGCCGCTTTCTGCCGCTGCCCCCCACCCGANGGCAGCGACGCCCCTTCCGCCGCACGGCCCGGCCCGCCCCGCCGCGGGGCGCCGCGGGAGATGCAGTCCCGCCACGCCGGCACCGGCGAGACGCGCTCGGGTACGGCCGGACACCGACACCGGGGAGATATGACCGGGATACAGCCGGGCACCGGCACCCGGGGAGATATGATCGGGGTACGGCCGGGCAGCGACACCCGGGGAGATGTGCTCAGGATACGCGGTCTCGGCCCGCACAAGCCGCCTCAGGGGCTCGGCCCCGCTCGAACGGCCCCGTCACGGGAGCCGCGCTCCGGCACCGCCCGCTCCTCTCCGAACTCCTCGGCCGCGCCAGGGTTGTGAGGGATCCGTTGTTTTAGCGAAAATCCCTCCCTCGAAAATCCCTCCCGCATCCGCGCCCCATTTTCGGACAGGCTCGTGTGGCTCAGCGAGGAAGGAGGGGTGCGTGGGGCCATGGGTTTGCTTCATCGTGGGCACGGGTGCCTGCCGTGCTGGGTTTTAGCGTGGTGGGAAAAAAGAGGAGAACGAAAATCCTGAAGATGTGTCAGAGTCTTGTCAGAAAATCAATATAAACAGAGCTGTCGCTCGTGAAAGGTCTAGGAAATGTGTCTTATGAGGAGCGGCTGAGGGAGCTGGGGGTGTTTATCCTGAGAAAAGGAGGCTCAGGGGGGACCCCATCACTCTCTGACTCCCTGAAAGGAGGCTGTAGCCAAGTGAGGGCCCGTCAGTCCTGCTGTGCCTGCAGAGGAACCGAAGAAATGGCCTTAAGATGAGACAGGGGAGATTCAGATTAGATGTTAGAAAAAAATTTCACTGTCAGGGTGGTCAGTCAATGGAACAGATTGTTGCCCAGGTTCAAGAGGCATCTGAAACTGGACCTGGGAGATGTGAGTTACTGGGTTAGGGGTTACAGGGGCAGTGCTGGGTTGGATGGAATGATCCTGCAAGTCTCTTCCAACCATGACAATTCCATGAATCAATTATTCTGGAGACCTTGGCTCAGTCACAGAGTCATAACTGAACTGCTTAACTTGGTGCTCTGTAAGTCACTTCTGTAGGCTTCATCCTACAAGCATTTGAGCACTGAAGTAATTTCACTTCCACGAGTAGTCACGATAAAATGAGCAATGCTATTTATAAGTTAGTGAGTTGTAACATTTAATTGGCACTATACAGTAATTCACTGTCATGCCTTCGTTTGGGGGATGGCGTGCAGCGATGTACTTAAAATTTTGGGAGTTATTTTTATGAGAGAATTTATTGAACAATCAGATAAAACCATCAAGAAAAAAAAAATCCACCAACACCTCGGCCTGGAATGACTCTGAAGTGAAGGCACGTATAAAAGAAAAGCAGAAATGCAAATACAGAAAATAACAAAATTTAAAAGTGACACAATTTAGAAAGTTGATAAAGTGCACTATCTCTTTACAGTTAAGTTAAACAGTTTCAGGAAATGTAGGTTTATCTAGAGTGTTTTTGCATATATGGAACAGCATAACAGACTTGCTTTTGTACATAATTTTCCCAAATTAGTGACTTTTCCATGATTGTCGCTGGACTAAAACCTGGATTTCTCAGTTTCTCGTGCTACTCGTTTGTTGGTGGGGGGTTTTTGTTGTTGTTGTTGGGTTTTTTGGTTTTGTTTTTGGTTTGGTTTTTTTAACATAATGCTAAAAATTATGATTTACACTTTGTAGTTTTTTCTCATTACAAGTGTGCAAATGAGCAACTAATTTATGAAACTAAACTGTGAAGCAGCAATGAATGTCTGCCTTTCTAAGTAAGCACAGGAGATGTATGGGCCCGGATGACCCAAGTGGCAATGTGGCATAATTTTGGGACATGATGTCATAGGCTGTTCTTTTATGAGTTGCCCAGATCTGCAGTCATACTCCAATTCTAGATGTTACCCAAAATGTTCAAAAGAAAAAAAAAGTAAAATACTGTAGATTCAACACCATTACAAAATGCTGCGACAAAGTCTTTTCCCTGCTTTTGTGTCACAGCACGGATAACACGATCAAATCTCAGTGCTCTTTGTATCAAAGGAGCAAAGCAATAGTGCCCCCAGCCAGGGCGCTTGTTGGGAGTTAGATTTGTTTCCTTTTTACTTTTAGGATTCTTTCCCATAAGTTGCTAGGACACTAACTACTGGGTACTTATGGATACTTAAGCAAAACCAAAAGCGGCCGGAGGGGAGGAGTGTAGCACCTGGCTACACCTCTTTTGTCTCTGGGAATTTCCCTCGGCGGAGGAAGATACCGTGAGGTTTTTTGGGGCAGGTAAAGGACGGGGCTGGGGGCAGCTGCTCTCTCCCTCTCGGCATCGGAAGGAGGAAGGCCAAGCTTACTGCGGGGTGAATTCACTGTCACCACTAGAGCCCAGTGCTAGGGGTCTGCCACCATGTGCTCGTG
>VXBB01001981.1:110105-210399 GCA_013399915.1 Illadopsis cleaveri | reverse complement strand
TTGCCTGAGAGCTCCTTAATTTCAAAATTATAATAATTTGGAGGGAGGGGGTTTACATTCTCCGTTCCAAGGGAGGCTTCTGCCCTTCCCTAGCAGACACCTGTCTTTCAAACCAAGACAGTGCTAAGCTGATCCAACAACTTATGAAACAGAATACATCTTCTCTAAAAATAAAAATTAAGTACTTCAAGGGACAGAGGGCTTATAACCTGCTGGTTGTGCATAATGCTCTGTGTCAGATGTACAGATGTGAAATGCTGCAAAGACAAGCACAATGGGACGGCAGCCATCGTCAGCAAAGGTGCTGTGGCTCTGGAAGCTTGTGACAGAGCTGTTCCTGTTCAGATACAAAAGCGAGGAGGACAAAAAAAAAAGAAAAAAGGGCAAAAGAATTTGTAAGCAATTGTCCACTGAGTACTCTGAAAAAGAAAACCTTGTATGTCCAGGAATGTTTGCATTGTCCAGGACATTGGTACTTGCATCTTTCCTTGCCCAGTAATAACAATAGCTAACTTCACCGCAGGATTAATTGCATAAATGACTCCCAGAAAGCAATAAATGCAGGGTTCAGTCAAGATGGACATTTCATGTCAACAGGAAGCCAAATTTAAGAGGAAACATCTATGAGGTTAGAAAAGAATTTCTCACAATTCTGAACAATTTGTTGGTGGATTACATTTGCTGTGGGTAGTTTCGTGTTAGAGAGAGATGAAATAGTAAAGCTGGATGAAAACTGACACACCAGCAGTTTGAGTGGAGCAACCTAAGAGATGGCAAATGACTTCAAATTACAAGAAACTTCTGAGCTGCCAGCATCCTTAACACTGAAATTTTGATTAAATAAATATACCCACTTTCATCAGATACTTTCTTTGAACAGTATTAGAAGGACAAAAGAGACTTTAAGCCCACCCATCACAGCACAGCAATTAGTGAGGAGTTTGGCCAAACCTGTTTAGCAAACAAAGGGGACATGAATAAATGTCTTGCAACAGATGAGTTGATAGAAAAATTTAATTTTGAAGTCAAATTTCAAATCACAAGAGTTAACATTGGAAAGAAGTGCATCCTTTGGCCAGATAAGCCTCATCAAATTCTTGTTCTCAGAAGAGAAAAGAAAAAATGTATGTGCTGCAGGGATTAGCTGCTCAGAACTGTTCTCCGTTGTGCAGGAATGCTTATAGACAACCTCAGGCTGCTGTGGGAGAACGGAGCCTCTCAAATTATCTCGGAAAGGGCAATGTGGTATTGCACAGGCCTCAAATATTGGATGCAAATCGGTTTCAATTACTCCTGATGCTCTCCTAGACTTCTGTCTTGGGGTCTGCAGTCATGTGTACTTTCCCTGGAAAGCTGGAACAGTAACAAAGACAATGTTTTAAGTCAGCTTTAATAAAATAATGTGCTCCTTGGAGCTGACTGTGGAGCACTGCTTAGCCTGTGTGCCTTTCTGGGGTACCATTCTCTCTACTGTCAGTGAAAAGCCAGAAATCATATATAAAGACAGCACAGCTATCAAAGATCTCCACGTTTGGGTGCCTTTACCAGGTGTTGCTAAAGAATTGTACATAAATTTTTATGCCATCTACATATTCCAAAACCCTCCCCCCAAAGACAGTAACTGATAAATGCTGCTATCAGCTGTTCTGTACTGGAACAGATTTGACAGCAGCCAAATTAACTCCAGCTATGCAGAGCATATTCCTGCATCAACAGCATTCCAAATGTCAACCCAGGATTTGGAAAAAAAAAAAAAAAATTTGCACATGAAGGTACTTAACCAGTCCTACAGATACAAAGGGAGTTTGGACAGGAATGAGTGGACGAATCACCAGCACCCAAAGTTTTCGTGGAACTACTTTTGCTAAATCAAAGATGGCAACAGGAAGTAAAAGGTATGCACAGAAATACTGTGCTGGTATGCAAAGTTTCAAAAGAACGATTTATATTAATCTTTAAAAAAAGATGAAATGGGATTAAAATATGAAACTACAAAATGAAACATGCTAGTCAACATATTTTGATGTAAAATCATCAAACAAGGGTAATTGTTTGAGGAGTTCTCTGGTTTGGCTGGGGAAATGGTACAAAATAAGTGCCTTTCTTTGCTTTAAAATATCGTATTAGGCTATGACCCTGAGCACACACTGAAGGGATTAAGGACTGGCTAAATTACAGTTCTCAGTTAAAAGGTGATAAGTGAAGAGTGATTATTTAAGAGGCCAATTTCTACTGGATGTCTACTGATACCACTACCAGACTGTATTTGATACTTTAGGCAGTTTTGAAATAAATACAAAAATCACTGCAGATCATTTTGAGAATGACAAAAATTAGCAAAACAATCCCATGTGTATGGGACAAGAGTGTAACTTGAAAAAGAAACAGAAATGGAACTTTAACACAGCCAAACCTGAAGTTACACACAGAAGAACAGAAAATGAAAGATTGGAATGATCATCAGGGATACCATGGACATACAGGTTGGCATGAGCTCCTAGCAGGATGTTGTGGCAAACCCACAATCTTTGAGTTGAAAACCACAATCTCTGAGTTGAGTTGATGTCTGAAGAGGGGGAGTGGGGAAGTGGTTTGTCCCTCTCTCTGGTGGGGAGAAATGGATGTTCCACTGCCAGAGAATAACACCAGCATTTATGGTTTTTAAGCATTGTAATGCGTTAAATACCCCCCAAAAGTGGTTTGAGATGAAGAGTTTGTTCTCCTCATCTGTATGAGACCTACTTGAAACGTCTGGTCAGGTTTAAGACAAAAGTTGTGAGGAGTCTTGGTTGCTGTTTGTCACTACAATTGTGCTGAGGTGAGACAGAGATTTAGCAGACAGAGTAAGGGTGGTTCCTTGCAGAGTCCCTGATCTGGAGCTGGCTCTAGCCAAGGGATCAGGATGCCATTGCATGCCCAGCTCATGGTTTCACAGCTCCCTTTAATCCCCTCTAGTCAGCTGGAAGTTGACTCCTAAGGAGAACTTTGCTGAAATTTCTTCAGAATTTTGTTCACTGAGGAAGGCACTACACTCCTTTATTCAGCTATGAGCTCAATAGTTGCTTCACCCCACCAAAAACCCCAGGAGCCATCCCCACCCCCTTCAGCCAGATGGCAAGGCTGGAGCAGATGCTAAACCCCCGTATCCAAACAGGTTTCCCAGGGGACAGATGCTGAAAACAAGATTCGGCCATTAGCTGGTTGAAGTGTCTACAAGTGAACAGCAGGAGTAGCAACACTGAGATGGAGCAGCAAAGAAACAGTCACTGTAATTGAGCCAGAATTATTAAAGTCTTGAGTAAATGTCAAGGAGATAGAGCTTTCTTAGAGCTTTAGATGACTGGTTGATTAAAAAAATTAAAAACACCCCAACAAATGAACAAACAAAACCAGTAAGTAAAAAAATCGCTGATGTGTGATCCTTTGGAGATCAGAAAATCTGGACATCTTGTTAATAAACATCTCTTTAAAGATGCAGGAGTCCCTGATCAATTCTTACTTTTATCAGTTAACTCAGGACAGCAAGGTGAGGAAAACCAGAAAGATTAGGAAGACAGTAGTGAGTACTGAACATCTCTTTAGTGAATAAAGTTGTAAGAGGAACAAATGTCTTAACAGGTGAAACTAGAGGGTCACTGAAAAAAAAATTCCCCGTGGCACTAATTGGTACTTTCTTTTCTCCAAGTGAGATTGGGTGCAGTTCTGGAAGATATGTTTTAGTGAAAACACAAGCTGTGCTTCAGTCAAACCAACAAGATTAGGGCTTTAATAAGAAATGTGCATAAAACTTGAACAGGATGTTGGACTAGATAATGTGATGATGAACTGCACAGTGGTTTGGGGTTTGCTGTTTGCTGTCAGGTTAGATCTATCTGCTCCTGAAGGCTCGGCTTGCACTGTGTGGAAGTCCAGCTAATCCAGCCCACAACCTGCTTCAGGCCCTGAGTGCCAGACAGAGGAGCAAGAATGTCTGTAACCTAGGGCAGTTTCACCTCCTCCTCCTCCCTCTTGCTGTTTTCCACCCTGTATATTTATATTTCATGGCCCTGAGGGAAAATGCCACTTACAGAGCTGCAGAATGGTGGATTGGTGACACCCTGGAGAGATAAGCAGCAGACAGCAACTGGTACTCCTGGCGTTAAGATGACACTCACAGTTCATGCTCTTTTTTTTCACACTTTTGATACAGTTACACAGGCACAGAAGTTACAAAGGCATCAGTGGAACTGGTTATACTATTGTGAAATGAAAAAAAAAAAGTGCTGAGGATCACAGAATTACAGTGTGACCTCAGAATCACACCCATGATCACGGTGTTCTCCAAGAATATCTCATTATATGCTTTATGGGAGTTGATTTATATTGTTTTTGCAAGGAAAGAAGTATGCCCTTTCCTTACTGTTTCTTAAATAGGACCCCAAGCTTATTTATTTTTTATGATTATTCCTCAGATGGACAGCTGTGACTCTAATGTAATGTTGACTTTATATTTTGAGGAAGCAAATGTAAAGAAAATTTTAGTATAAGGGGTGTGTATCTATGAATTAGTGTTCAAGCAGATGCTGATTTTAAAAACACAAGCTTTCTAATGCACATTTTACAGCCAAGATGCAACATTAAACTGGAATTGTTCAGAAAGAATTGTGAAAATACTCAAGCTGTGGAACAGGTAAAAATTTCCAGAACTTCCAAAGAGTAAAAAAGGATACTTAAGCTATAACTTTAATTGTATAATTAAATATGTGTGTGAGGCTTATGCAAACTATATGTACATTTATCAAGCTATAATATTTCATTCTATTAAATAAGACAGAGAGCTCTGTTTAGAATAACTTTATTCTTTATAATCCTATTTTGTTTCCATTTAGATTGATTCAATAATGAGTACAGTAGAACAGGACCAGGATTTTATTACATTAAAAATTCACTCAGAATAAATTGTCAGCACGTAGGGAGAGCTTTTCATATGCAAGGAACTACAAGCACACATTAAGAATTTCAGTAATCTAGTAACACAGCATTCAGTTTGTGAACTCATGCCATTCACACAACTCCAGGCAGTCGCCTCCAGGACACACCTGTGTTTGGAAGTGTGCCAGCATGGCTCCTCAGGAGCCTGTGAAGCATTTCAGATCAGTAAAAATGGTTGACCTCTAGTGATGACAACAGTCTTAACTGTACATTTGGGATTTATTATAGATTTATTATAAAAAAGAAAACACATTTTGGTTGTGCTGGCATGGTACGTTATTCCTTTTTCTTGCTTTTCCATCTTTTCCCATCTGCCTTTTCCTCTGCCCTCTCTAAACATGAGGAGACAAACAAAGTACTTAGTAAAGTTTCTGTATTTCTGCATAACACAGAGGGAGCAGGTAGATAGAAAAGGAGTCTTTTATGCAGGAAAAATATAAAACCACTTTGGTTGCTTTGCAGAATATACAGCTGAGGTAATCACAACTGTGTTAGCAGGAGAGGTGAAGAATTGGAGCTACAGAGCCAAGTGTGTTTCTTGGGTCTGGCTACAAAGAGAGGAGGCTGACTGAGGCAGGGTGAACTCTCTGTGTGCTCAAGAGGAAGCTCAGTAAAGGCAGGCATCAAAGAAAGACCCAGGGGCATACAAGGAAGTGCTCACAGCTCACTGGGAGGAAAACTGAGATGAGATACAGAGGTTGTGAGCAGCAAAATAGCCAGCAAGTTTACACAAAACTTGTTTATGTACTAAAATTCTTTTAATACATAAAAGTACTAAAAGAAACATGCTTTCCTGTTTGATTCCTGATTCACTAAGTGAATCACAGCTTTTGATTAAATAACATATCATAAAACTACCTTACTTTTTCATGAAATAACTTTGCTATTAGAAATATTTCTGTAAATCATAAGTCTTAGATAGCTGCTTATGTTAAAGGAGTCAAAAATAACAAAATTAGGGTTGACAAACATGGAGCTATCCTAGACAAAGCAAAGATAAATAACAGAATTTGAGTGCATTAAAAATACATTTTTATAAAATGAAATAATCTTAACTTTCTTTTACTTGTATTTAAGAGGTTATCAGATTAGCACTTTTATTGGGACACTGATAGTTTTTATTCCTTGCAAAGCTTTACAATTCAGTATTGCTGTCCAAAAGGGCTTAATATGCTTTCTATTTGGTTATATTGTTTCAAATACCAGTATTTTCTAATGTAACAAAAGCAGTCGTAATGCTGGAACGTGCAAAGGTAGAATTTATGCTGACCTGTGTATAAAGAAATACAGATATGAAAACAAGCAATGAAATTGATCGCTTCACTTCAGCTGGGACACAGTCTGTGTTTCCTGGTGACTGTGGCTGCACCGCTAATTGTTTATGTAGAGCAAGGTGCAACAGCAAGAGTAGCTGCTCACAAATCCACACTCCTGTGGCTTCCAGGCTCTTGGTAGCCAACAGCTGGATTAAAACTCCAGTACCTGCAGCGCCAACGCAAGGCAAGGCAAGGCAGGAAACACGAGAAATGTATTGCCAGTGCCCATGTCTTTGTCTGAACTAGACTATGTGTCTTTTCCAGGTGTTTTGTGAAGTAACAAGGTGAGAAATACTTGTCCCTCATTTCACCTTTGGAAGGCACATGAACGATGCAAGCAGGACAACATCATGTTCTCAGGATAGCAAGGAGCTGTGTCAGGTTCCTCTGTGCACTCCTCATAATCCTTGGCCCCTGCTGGCCAGCATCCTGCTGTTCCACTCCTGGCCTTTCCCGAGCTGAAAGGATTTCTCACTTCAGAATGTGAAATGAATTTTCATTCATGTTTCTGCCAGGTTGACAAGCTAAGATAATTAATTGCTGTAGCTAAATCAACGTTAGTGTTTATTAAAGCATTTGGATGATATTGTAGTGCCAGTACAGCAAGTAATTCCGCACAAAAAAGCAAACATGCTGGTTCAGCTACTCTAAGGATTTCTACAGAATAATAGCACACCAGCTTCTTGTGGTTATTGTAACTCCACTTATCAGTCTTCCTATGGACTCTTTTTATTTTCTCTGTGTTAGTCTTGCTCACTCAGAAATGATTATGCCATACTAGTTAATAATGTCTTACTCAAGCACCTGACACTTCTTTTCTGCAGTCACTGGTTTTAGCCAATTTTGTTGCAGGGAACAGGCCAAAAAGCTGATCCTGTGGTTTATCCATAGGCAAAAGGGCACTACTACTTCATGCAGTAGAAAACATGCAAATTTCTTTATTGATATTTGTAGATCTGGATTTCTGCATTCAGCCAAGGTACCTGACAGGAAACTTCTATAGGACTGGGTGCATAATGTTCAAAACTGAAATGATGAGGTTTCCTACACAGAACTGCCTTAGGTGAAAAGAGTCGATTCTTGTCAGACTATCCCCATTTAATCTCTAATCCTGATTAACAACTGACTTTGTGATGCTCCTTTATTATGATAGTAAGTGGTCTCAGTCATATTATAGCTTTTTCATTTAATTTAATAATTTCCCATAGGAATACACATACAGCAAATCATTTCTCAGAACATTGGCAGCTTTTCTAAAATGTTTCAATTAAATCACGTTTTGACCCTTCTGATACTGCTCTGAATCTTAATTATTTTCCATTGCAGACTACTGGCTTAATGATGACCTGAATATATTTCTTAAAAACTAACTATGGGTGTGGCTGCATACAGCAAGGGTTTGTTCCTTGTTACCTGGTTATTGGCCCATTCTTTATGGTTGTTTTCTGCAAGCACTTAGACCTTAGAGGCCAGATCAGGACAAAGTCTGAGAAGACATTTTGTACCTCACAGAACAAGCAATCCAGATGAAAATATGGCATGACATTTGCACATATTATGACTAGACCATGCATTCTTAAATTGTCAATTGTGAAACACGTTGTAACAGGAAAAAAAAAACTTCTTCCCTTCTAGTTTCAAATGCAATTCATGCAATTTATCTGAAAGTTGCAGGGAGTCTTTCAGATATATGGGAAATATTTAGAAGTTCTAAACTTTTTCTCTGGAAATTTTGCTTTTTTAAAAAGTAATGCTGAATTTTCCTTCTTTTCCTTTTTTCTTATTCTGCTTTGTTCTACAACCTGTTACACACTCCCATACTACCTGAACACAGTTCCCCATCTTTCTTTCCCCATCAGAATTGTTGTTCCACATTTTCTTCCTCAATCAAGTGCCTATCATGTCACTTTTTTCCCAAATATTTGTTGATCTGCACTTCCTAAGATCCTAATTTTTTTCTTCTCTAACTCCTTAAAGACAGAACAAATTTTCAGTCAAAAGCAATGATCCTCTTCAGCAACAAAAGCAGCTGTGTTTGTGAGCACAAGCAGTGAACGGCTTGGATTGGCCAACTGCTATAATTTCGAGTTCATTGATGATAAGAAGAGATTGAGAAGCAACACGAAAAGCAGCAGCACTTAAACTGTCAATTTTGGAAGAAGGTTGATTAAACCAGTACCCCTGACATTTTCTCATCTAGCTTCTTTCTTAACATTAGGGGACAGAGTTAGGACCTCAAATCAGGGCAAATTAAAATAAAAGGAAGCTTTCTTTATCACAGCGCAACCTGCTTAGCCTACAAACAAAAATGCAACAGAAAAACCAAACAAAATGGAGAAAGGAAATGTCAACAGACAGTTGTAATGATATTTTTAAGAACCTGGCAGCAAGAGGAGATCATTCAGGTCCTGATGAGTTCTGGCAGGAGGTTCCACTTGAGCCTTTTTGAGGACAGCAGAAAAAGCAGCTTAAAAGAAACTTGATTTCACTCTGCAGCATTAGTTTCTGTCATTACTCCAGCAGATCAGACATTGTCAAACCTACACACCCCAGCATGTGTTCAACACTGGGAGGTGGCCTGAAGTTGATTCTCCAGACCAACAATCTTTGTTTAACTGAGCCGAAACTTCAATTCCACATTTGTAGAAGCAGAATCTGTAACAGCATCTAAAAAAAAATTAAAATGGGTCTTTGATCAGATTAAAGGTGGTGTTTTTATCAGCACAGAATAACTTACTTTTGGAAACCTTTGCTCCCCAGACAGACATGTCCAGCTACACTACATCACTGCTATCGATTAGAGGGAATCCTGGGCGGAACATATTCCATTTAGCAGGAATACTTGGGTTTTCATCTATGTTAGCATCAACTCAGCTTCAGACAGGGTATAAATCTGATCATTACATTTAATCCTACCCTAGCACTATGTATGAATCACGACTAATGGGTGTATCTCGGGATAAGGGCCTGTGCATTCTCTACACAGAAATTTATGACTGTGATCATTATCACAAGCAATAAACACCAGCTTATAAATACCTCAGCTGCAGAGCAGAGCTGCATGGCTGAAGACTTGTGCAGCTGCTTTTGAGTCAAGCAAGGACTCTCCCTGCAGCTCCACATCCCACTCTCCTCTCCTGCTGCCTCCCTTTTGGCCTTCCCCTATCACACTCTGTTCTGCTCTGCTCTGTGTGGGCTCTGCCGTGCTCCACAGGTACCCCCAAGAGCTTTGAAGGAGACTGAGCTAGAATAAGGTGCCAGGAATATTTTCTTGCTTTGAAAATACTTTTGCTTCCCTTGCTACCTATCTTAAAGAGTTGACATTGTCTGAGGTCTTCAACATATTTGCTCCCTGAGCCCATCCCAGAACTCAGATGCTGTAGGTTGGACTAAAAGCTGGGATGAGGTGATTGACAGGGAGGTGGAGTTGTTCATCCCTCGTCCTGTTACAAACAATAAGTTGGTTACTGCTGCCAGGAGGGCACCTGAGGTTCTTCGTACTGTGATGAGAACTCCCTCTTTTATTGGTTTTTTTAATAAGAATTTTGACTTTTTAGAGGAAGTGCTTTCCAAGGCTGGGGAAAAAAATAGAATTAGAAGCAAGGTCTCTGAAGGTTGGAACTACATTTAAGGAACGTGACAGAGCTTTCGTGTTCCTCAGTTGGGGTGGCATAAGCTTATTACAGGGTATGTTTCACTCTTAATATGCAGGAAGACAAAATAACCTTTAATTCCTGGTTTTTGCTTTCAAATAGAGGATATGAGCAGACTGACCAGCAAAGTTTCTTTCTCCATTTCATGTACTCCACTGACACATGCAATAGGGAAGAAAAAAAAAAGAAAAAAGAAAAAAGAAAAAAGAAAAAAGAAAAAAGAAAAAAGAAAAAAGAAAAAAGAAAAAAGAAAAAAGAAAAAAGAAAAAAGAAAAAAGAAAAAAGAAAAAAGAAAAAAGAAAAAAGAAAAAAGAAAAAAGAAAAAAGAAAAAAGAAAAAAGAAAAAAGAAAAAAGAAAAAAGAAAAAAGAAAAAAGAAAAAAGAAAAAAGAAAAAAGAAAAAAGAAAAAAGAAAAAAGAAAAAAGAAAAAAGAAAAAAGAAAAAAGAAAAAAGAAAAAAGAAAAAAGAAAAAAGAAAAAAGAAAAAAGAAAAAAGAAAAAAGAAAAAAGAAAAAAGAAAAAAGAAAAAAGAAAAAAGAAAAAAGAAAAAAGAAAAAAGAAAAAAGAAAAAAGAAAAAAGAAAAAAGAAAAAAGAAAAAAGAAAAAAGAAAAAAGAAAAAAGAAAAAAGAAAAAAGAAAAAAGAAAAAAGAAAAAAGAAAAAAGAAAAAAGAAAAAAGAAAAAAGAAAAAAGAAAAAAGAAAAAAGAAAAAAGAAAAAAGAAAAAAGAAAAAAGAAAAAAGAAAAAAGAAAAAAGAAAAAAGAAAAAAGAAAAAAGAAAAAAGAAAAAAGAAAAAAGAAAAAAGAAAAAAGAAAAAAGAAAAAAGAAAAAAGAAAAAAGAAAAAAGAAAAAAGAAAAAAGAAAAAAAAAGCTGGCTATAAAGGGGATTTATTAACTATTAATTAAGAAGAAGAGGTGCATCAGAATTGAGAATCTGGCTCTTATTTTTATCACTTGGAATAGAAATATCATAGCTTTCTGTTTCGCTGTGTTCCTAAGTAATTAAGCAGTAACGAAAATAGGTGCACACCATTAAAAACTTGCACTTTGTACATTAATCTGTGTACAGTGTATTGTCTGTACATATGTGAAGTATGCAGCCAAAATGTACATCAAATGGACAATAGGAGTTAAGAAACATACCTTCTATTAAAAAAACAGGAGAGAAGCAAATCTGAATACTTATAATCCCTGAGCTCAGATTCAACTCATTTTAATGCTCACAAGTTCTGCTCTTGCTGTTTAGTAATTTTTTCAGCTTCTGTCCTTGAGCACTGACTTTTATAAATAAAAGCTTTCATTAACTCTCCTTTGGGCTCCAAGAAATTTTTAATCCTTCATTCACACAAACAGCTACAAATAGGTGCTCATATCTATTTATCACACTAGTTGGTGACATTTTTCTATTAATTTTGATCAGTGCATTCACATTCTACCCTAAGTTGTCTCCTGTGCAGCTAGTTATTTTCCAGTTACATCCCCAGATTCCTCACAGAAACTGATGAAAGTATGAGCTCAATAAAACACACAAGCCCCATTCCAAGCACACAGGTTTATTTGGTTTAAATTAGAATTTAGATAGAATGGCAATAAATGTTCAAAGTTTAATTTCTTGCCATATTTATAAAAAATAAAAACGTTTAAACAATGCAGTTTGCTTTGTGGTGGTCAAAAATAAGACAGTAATAAGGGGAAAAAGGGTTCTGAATCTGTACTTCT
This sequence comes from Illadopsis cleaveri, assembly GCA_013399915.1. Taxonomy (NCBI): domain Eukaryota; kingdom Metazoa; phylum Chordata; class Aves; order Passeriformes; family Timaliidae; genus Illadopsis; species Illadopsis cleaveri. Next base: position 198,742 of record VXBB01001981.1, on the reverse strand, counting down.
CAAGAAATTATACGTATGATTTACTTGTTGATTAATGTTTCTGGGTTTTATCATTTCCAGCTAGAAGCTCCCAGGAGCAGGATCACTCTCAGTCTCTCATCCTCCTTCCTCTTGCTGACAATTATCATGACTCAGTTCACAAAGCATCAGCAGCGTTAGTGACTCAGCCATGTGACATGAGCTCTCTCAGTCCATCGAGGAGTGATTTAGAAGAGAGGCAAACACAAGTTTCCGTGCTGAGGGAAGACAACCCTTTCAACCTGACAAAAATAAAGCATTTCATTCAGCTACCCACAGAAGGCAGTGACTTCATGGAGCTGATCACTTAGCTGCTGCCCTGATAGATGTCAACCTATTTCATTACTTTCCAGCAGGTCAGAAAAACATTTTTCTTTTTGGTTCACAGATAATTTGAAAGAACTCATACTCTGAGTTTAAGGTGTATTTTCCAAAAACCATTTAATATAAAGCTTTTGGCTCATTCTAGTCTCTAAGTACAGAGAGAGAGAGTGCAGCTCCCACTGGTAAAGTCACTGAGCAAATTTCAGCTGGAGATTGGAGTCCTTCTCTCATTTCTCTGCTGGACAAAGCATTCTGCAGCGTGTGTTCCCTGTCAGGTGGGGCTTAGAAAGATGCTCCAAAGACAGGGCAGGTTTTGTGCTGTTTCTTAAGTTATACATTATATATAGGGGATGCTTTATATATTAAGAGAATAAATCTATTTTCAGTCTGGAGCTATGGTTCCCATTGTGCTGTGGAGTGAAGCTGTTCCTGGCAGTGCTGATCTCAACCCTGTGTCAAAAATTTCCTTGATACCCACTGAGTTCCAGCTACCAAAACTCTTCATCCTCTGAACACATACAGGATATGGCCTACGGCAGTATTTTTCATTCTTTGCCTTCTTTCCAGTAAATAAATCTAAGTTAATCTTCCAAATAGAGTTCCTGAATTATTTTATTTACAGAGTGAGCCCTAAAGAACATTGCTCAGATGTGTCCCTTTTTTTCCCTGAGTGAGTGCAGAGGTTCTGTTGTCATTTGTTAGGTGTGGATATCTTTGCAGGGGACTATTCAAATTATCAGCAGATACTGAACACCACTGACAAAAGTTTAGTGAAATAGACAAGACATTCATAGCAGTACCCTCCCCAGCAAGGGGAAACATGAACAGTGATGAACAGTTTAAAAGTCTGATGGTAATCCAGTCTAACAAATATAATTTGTGCAGTACATATCAATTGCAAAGTGATCTAGGCTAATGAATCCTTAAATTTCACTCTGACAGCAATTCAGAGAGCTGGAACTCCCTAACAGGGAGGTGATTACAGTTATCTTCTCTGTTTTTAATGAGACATATACTAACACTTACTGAACTTACTGCAGAATCAGCATCCTGGGAATCATCTGCAGGCCACGTACTTTCTACTAAATGGAAGGGGAAACACGGAGCAAATCTGTATTGTTGAAATTGCTTGTTGGGCGTTTTACAGTGGTGTCTTGGACAGGGGAACTGCAGAGAATTCAGCAAGAATCAGAAGTTGTTTGGCCTGTGTGTTTCACCTGCATTTACACAGAGGGCCTACACCATACAGAGCAAGTGAATTAGAAATCAAACATCCCCTGGAGCAAGATCTGCCCAGCTCCTTGGCTCTGAGTGGCTACTGAACAACAGCCACACCAAACTGGGATTCATCCCCACTGAACAAACAATCCACCTCACTGAAATGAGAGATGGCCCTTGCAGCATTTACCATCTACAGTTTAAAATTGTGGTACTTATTTTATTTACACCTTTCAGTCTGCATCTTTCCTCTTGTGTTTCAGGATGACTTGGTAAAGATTTCTCTGCATAAAGAGAGAATCCATTTGATGCTTTGTCAGAAGTTAGTCAGAGACAAAAGAAGTCCCAGTGTTTGAACCATTTTACCTGGAGTTTAAGAAGTAATGACCAGAAAGGGATGACAAACATGCTGTGCATTTACAATAGGGGGAAAAGTGCCATTTTCTACAGTGTCAGCAATTCCCATCTTGCTAGTATGTACAATTTTCTAGTAAAAGGGTTTGAAAAAACAAAGGACTCCCTCATCTGGCATCAATGCCCAGAGCAGCAAGTTCATAGACCTAACCAGCTTCTCAGGGCACTAAATTCCTGACTTATCAATTGCAAATATTAAAAGAGGTAATTACATGATTTAATGAAGTAATTTTAAATAATTTGATTCTAAAAGAAATAAATTCTGAGTAAATTATAGGTTCACATGGAATCTGCTCATGATTTGAAGCTTTATGTGGAATCTGACCACAATTTATAGCTTGGATTATTTCCTGCCACAGGATTTGGTAGAGGCTGTACTTGTGTAATAGCACATTAGAGAATTTAGATCTTAAATGAATCATCAACTTCCTGTAGACACTTGCACTGTAACACCAGTGAGTTTTGCACACGTAGCAATAAAGCCACAATTGTAAGAGCTCTGCTGTGTGCTGACCTACATCTTCCTCATGGCTTTGGAAAGATCTGTGATCTCAGGAAACACAACTTGTAAATACCACTGCTATGAAACAACTGATCTGCTGCATCCTGTATGACCAATTTAAGAGCTGTTTAGTCATGGTATAAAGGTGGAGTAATCAGACAAACGAGGCTGAAGTTAAGTCTGAGTATCCAGCTCTCCCAGGAGTTTCCTTTCTAGAAGACCCTAAGGAAAGGATGCAGATCCACAGCAGCTCTATCAGCCAACCCGTCTGCCCAGAGTCTCATGCAATGTGTGTTGTCCGCAGGGTTCCAGTGTTCTCCCTGGAGAACTATCCCTGTAACACTCTGTGCTGCCCGGGCACTTGGAAGGTTCAGGGATCTCCTGCTGCCAGAAGATTGCAGAGGAAAAGGTGCTTCGAGGTCACACTCGGTTTGAACGCCACGGAATCTGCGAACACTGGGACATGCCCCTCTGGCTTTTCTGCGGGATTTCAAACGTTCTTACTGACAGGAACCGACGTGAGGAAAATCCCGTGGCTGATACAGGAGTTCTCCTTCTTTCCGGCAAATAAGCTTTCTTTTCGAACGAGAGGAATAAACACAATAGGGTTCCCCTTTTCCTGGAAGCCCGGCACTGTTCCAGCGCCAGAGGCGCCGCGGGGCTCCCGCCTCCCGCTCGCTGAGGGGAGATCCCGCTCTCTCGACTGATGTAAAGCCATTACCGACGGGTTTATCCCGCTGCTCTGTGTGGCACGATCGGCCCTGGAGTGTGTCCAGAGAAGGGAAACGAAGCTAGACAAGGGTCTGGAGCACAAGTCCTGTGGGGAGCGGCTGAGGGAGCTGGGGGTGTTGAGCCTGAAGAAAAGGAGGCTCAGGCGGGACCTTATCGCTCTGCTATTCCCGAAAGGAGGCTGTAGCCGGGGAGGGTCGGGTTCTCCCAGGCAACCAGCGACAGGACTCGAGGACACAGACTCTAGAACTTCCCCTTGTGTACCAGGGGAGGTTCAGATTGGACATCAGGAGGAATTTCTTCACAGAAAGGGTGATTAGACACTGGAACGGACTGACCACGGACGTAGTGGAGCCACCGTCCCTGGAGGTGTTCAAGGAACGTGACATTCAGGGCCATGGTCTAGTTGACACGGCGGTGTTCGGTCATAGGTTGAACTCGATGATCTCAGAGGCCTTTCCCAACCTAACTGGTCCTGTGATTTAGGTGATTTATGTGATTTAGGCGATTTCTCCCCGGCCGGGGCCGAGGAGCCGGGATGGGACACTGCCACCCCCACACCGTATTTACCCCTAGTGAGCGCATCTCTGTTACCGTATATACCCACACTGGTACGCCCACAAGCCGGCGTTACCGTATTTACTGCCACTAACCCGCCACCTCATTTCAAGGACGTGGAGCCCAACACGTGCTCCCGCACACCACAGCAGAGCCGTAATGCCCCGAGAAAAGCGCATGCGCCGTGCGGCGGCGGAGGCGGGAGCGCGGCCGCGACCCGGTGGGGTGAGGAGAGGAGGAGCGGCCAGTCCCGCCTCCTCCTTGTCCTCCTCCTGCCCGCGGCTCCCGGTGCTGCTGGTCCCGCCTCCTGCTCCCCGCGGCTCCCGGTGCCGCCGAGGCCTGCCCCGGCCCTGACTCGCCGGGCCCCGGGGCGTCGCGGAGCCATGGCGCAGCGAAAGGTGGCGGAACGCGGGCCTTGCCAAACGGCGGCGGCGGAGAGCGCCAGGCACCAGCGGCAGCTTCTGGAAGGTGCCGGGGGCTCGGGGCGGCGGGAGCGGGGGTGACCTCGCCCTGGCATCGGACGGTGCCCAGGGACGGTGCCCGGAGCGGGTGTCGGTGCCTCTCGTTGCCTCGGGCACCGGCCCCGTCCCCGTCCCGCGCGGGCTCTGGGGCGGCCGGGCCGGGCCCCTCACGGTGCGTGTAGGGTGAGGCGGCTCCCGCCCCGCGGGGGCCAAAATGGGGCACCGACCCCTTTCTCTTTTCCCGTGCATGAAGGAACACGCGTGGTTTCGTGTCTCTGTGTGTGCGTGTGTGTGTGTGTTATTCCACTACCGGCACGCCTGAAGTATAGAAAGTGGAAGTGGCAGGAAGCGCAGTGGGATGTGGGGGTTTTTTCGCCCTGTAAGTTGCTTATTTGTTTATTTATCTGTGGATTATTTTGCTCCTTGGAGAAGCTGTTGTCAGGATAACCACGGTTGCAGTGCAGTGGAACAGACTGCCGAGAGAGGGTGTGGAGTGTCCCTCACTGGCGGTACTCAGGAACCGTGTGGATGCAGTTCTGTTNCGTGTGTGTGTGTTATTCCACTACCGGCACGCCTGAAGTATAGAAAGTGGAAGTGGCAGGAAGCGCAGTGGGATGTGGGGTTTTTTTCGCCCTGTAAGTTGCTTATTTGTTTATTTATCTGTGGATTATTTTGCTCCTTGGAGAAGCTGTTGTCAGGATAACCACGGTTACAGTGCAGTGGAACAGACTGCCGAGAGAGGGTGTGGAGTGTCCCTCACTGGCGGTACTCAGGAACCGTGTGGATGCAGTTCTGTTCCATGAGCTCTGGGATGACCCTGCCTGAGCTGGGAGGTTGGACCGGATGACCACTGTGGTCCCTTCCAGCCTGACCGTCCTGTGGTTCTGTGGTTGTAACTGCTTTGTGGATGCTGCCTTTGGCCTCGACTGACCCAGTGCACACCTGTGGGGTCGTGCTGACCTTAAGCCTAAAAAACCTTAAAGCCGATAAAATTGCCAGCTCGCCCAGCCGGCTCCGTTGGTTTCGTCATCCAGCCGCTGCATTTCACAACAGTGAGGTGGCAGCGTGACCCGCTTGAGTGTTGTGTGTTGGCATTGTAGTTGTGCCAGCGGCATCTGCGATGGGAAACACAGCCTGGGCTCTTCATGTGCTCTTCAGGTGACCCTGGGTGTGAAGCTGGGTGAGCCTCAAGTGCCTGAGGAGAGAGTGGTTTAATACATGCACACATACACACCCCGGTGTGGATGCAGAGAGTACTTAGTGTTCATTTCAGTTTTAAATTCTTAATGTGTGTATTGTATTTGTGTTAATCAGTATATTGCATGATGTGGTCATTTTGATAAAAATCTAAAGTACAGAAGAGGCCTAAAATGTCATTTTGTCACTTACTGTACTCCTATCACTTCTACTACACAAGGATTTAAAGAGTAATAAGCATTTAGGTATATATATCCACAGGAGTGTAAAATATGTGTAATTCCCAAGACTAGGAGCTGTGATCTTTATATTACAGGTTAGCATGTGTATGTTTATGTAGATGTTCTCCTAATGAGTGTGTCTCACCTAACTGGCTGTGTCTGGTTGTCTTTCATTAGAGAGGGGAAAAAACCCCAAAATCTGTTAATGAGCAGGTTTTAAGGTTATGTTGTACATCCTGGATATTTAATTTCAAGTTAAATCTTTAGTTAATTAGACTGGCAGAAGATTTCTGGCAAAAAGGAAAACATATGTATGGCTTACGTGTTTTAGCTCTGTTTTTTTCTCTTTACAAATGTATTTATTAATTGAAGCTTAAATTATCCTGGATCGTAGCAGGTGACTTCTGTGGGATGTTTGCCAGTGTAAAAACTTCAAAGTTGTTTGAAAGCTTTTAGGGAATGTTAGCAACATGTGTTATTGAAAGCATTGGTAGGAAGATGTCCACAGAGAGTTTACTTTAATATTCCCTGAAAGGATAAGTTTGAAATCTGTTGTAAGTTGTGAGAGATTGTTTGTTCTTGTTTTGTTTTGCTAGTGCTAGGTTTTTTTTCTAACTTTGTTTCATGTTTAATTTCAGGGAAAGCTCTTGCAGAAGGTGGATCAGCTCGGACATCGCTTCTTATTTTAGTGTCCATCTTCTTATCAGCTGCTTTCCTTATGTTCCTGGTATATAAAAATTTCCCACAACTTAGTGAGTGAGTATGTTATGAAAGCTTAATTTATCAATTTCTTTGCTTTTCAGTATCAGACTGTAGAGGAGCCTGCATGGGGATATGACATAAACTCGGAGAATTGTTCTTGATCAAGGTTTCTGTTGCACAGTGGAGATCCCGTGTTCAGAGGTGTTATCAGTGGTAACTGACTCTGTTCTTAACCACCTTCAGCTGAGAGCCAGAGTGCGTTTGGTTCAGGCTGAGTTCACTTGAAACTTTCTTGTGCCTTGGTAAAACTTGAGGCTGTCACCAAAAGGGGAAATCCTTCTTCCTTCCTAGCTAAACTTTGCCTTCTCTTTTTCTCCTTCTTGTTGCACCCAGTACTTGTGTTGGGATGGCAGGCAGGTCTGCTTGTCTGACAGTTTCTTTTTCACTTTTAGTAGTTAATTTTCTGTCTGATTAACTTGCTCGACAAGGTCGGTTTGCAATGGGCTGATACAGAGGAAGCAAAGACACTCAAGTGTGCAGCCCAGGGCTGCACCAGATTAAGGTGTGACATGAGATTTTGCCCTTAGAGCTTTATTTGTTTGTGAGGTGAAGTTCTGCCAGTCCTGCTGCACTTCAACTGTTGTGACCCCAGCACTGAAGCAGCTGCGGTTGGTTTTGGCTGAAATGTTGGCTGCTTTCACTTGCCAAGGTTTGGTTTGAGCAATATTTTCTATTTGATCAGTACTTGGTAAGAAAAAAAAACCCCTAGAAAAGGAGCACATCCTTGTACTAAAAAAAAAAGATTGCAAATATCTAAAATTGGGGATTTTCTAATATAAACCACACTGTAAATATTAGGTGTTCATCTGAGAGTGTTATTACAACAATAATCATGGTTTGTTTGCTGAAGCTGTAATTTAGTGATGTAGTGTATCTAATTATCTCTGTATCCAGTAAGTAATTCTACTATACTGTTTGATTATATTTCCATCATTCCTGCTTTTTTTTTTTCCAGAGAAGAAAGAGAATGTATAAAGGTTCCCAGAGATATGGATGATGCAAAGGCCTTGGGAAAAGTCTTGTCCAAATACAAGGACACATTTTATGTTCAAGTGTTAGTGGCTTATTTTGCCACGTACGTTTTGTATCCTTGTTCTGATATAAAGGGCAGTTTGGATGTAGTCATGCTTCTCTGAAAAGATGAATGAAAAATACAAATTGATAAGTTCTTGGTCATGGGTGAAGTTTAACATACCTAGGAGTGTCTACAAAGAGACACAAATGTTTTAAAATCTTGGAAATTTAAAAACATTCCTCTGTATATGAGGCTTGGTGTCACTTTAGTGTTATGATAACTTTTAAAATAAAGTGAATTTTGAGGTAGAAATTACTATTGGTTCTAAAGAAAACTGAGACTACTGCACTGCTTTTCCTTGAGACATTCAAAGTTCCATATAAGGGTAATTTTTAGAATATTTAGCAGTATTTCTGAAGGAAAGTATTTTAAACCATCTTTCATCTCTGCACTGCCCAAATTCAGAAAACCAAATCTCTGTTTTCATTTAGAGGAACAAATTTCTGAAGTACTTTCTGTCCAGGGAGACACAAAGGCTGCCTGTGTTCTGTGTTGACTTCTTTTTCCTGAGTGCTGAATATATTAATTAATCATTAAACACACCCTTAACTGGAACACTTAACTAAAGGTTATTAACTTTTAAGCTGTAGAAGAGGTTGGTTTCACAGTTTTAAAGCAGGTGGCTTTTGTAACTCAGGAGGGTCAGCACTGAACATGCCATTGGAATTTATCCTTCTGCTCATTCTTTTAAAGTATTCCACAAAAAGTATTTCATGTTTCCCAAATTATAGATCTAGGAAGAAAATGAAAATGTTCTTTTATATATTAACAAGGAGTAGAATAAATTGGCTCTTTATTGAGCTGCTCTAGCAGTCCTAGATGTGATGACCTTTACTGTCTCAGCAGCAGACTGTGATCAGTTTCCAGGCAGGGTACAGTTACCTCTGAACCTTGACATCACTTAGCAAAAGCTGTACTGGCTGTAATGCACTGGGGAAGAGTTTATTTGGGTTTTTAATATTTCAGTCAATTCAGCTGGAGTACAATAGTGTGCAGGGTTTTTTTTACTTTATAACTTTTCTATCCAAAGTGGGCAATGCATCTTAGTCTCAAGTATGCCTAGCAAGCCTTAAGTCCAACAACCTGCTTGCTTATGCTGCAGAAACCTCATTCTTGCCTTCTAAAAAATTTCTGACTGAAATTAGTGATCAGCTATTGCAGTTAGTGATTACACCAAGCCCATTTGTAAGGAAGTAGTAGCTGCCTTCATACATTTTGGTCTTCCATGAAACTTGTGCTTGTGGGCTTGGACAGGCCTGTGAACTTTCCAGAGAGAATATCTGAAATTGCACATCTCTAGTCAACAGTGTCAAATCAGAAGTGTGTGTTTCCTGGAAATCACAATAAATCCTCTGTGGCAGTTGTAGCACAGATAAAGAGAAAAACGTTGTCAGCTTTTATTACTTTGTGACTTATTGTTTGTATGTGTAGTGACGGATCTGCATCTCATTGCTCTGTGCTTGAGCTCCTTGTGCTGCTCCACAAAAGGTTTCTTGAAGTAAGGGTCTTGAGAGGCCCTGCCTATTTATGCTTTTTCAAATTGTAAAATGTATCCTAACTGCTTATAAAATTAAAAAGTGTGTAGCTTTTTAAAAATGTGTTTTTCCTTAACTAAGATTTATCCAGCTTGCAAACATTTGCTATTCCTGGGTCTATATTTCTCAGTATCCTGTCAGGGTTTCTTTATCCCTTTCCACTGGCCTTATTTCTTGTTTGTTTGGTAAGTATGGAAAGTAGTGAGGGCATATATTTCTTTCTATCCATTTGGAATACAACCAAGCATCTGAGCAGCTTCCTGTTGGAAATGATCAGTCTGAAACTGGCATACACTTCAGTTTCTGATGAACTATTGAGTTCTTACTCAGCTCTGCTGCAAGAATGGCATTACCCACAAAATTCACTGTAGCATTGGGTGAGGATCCAAAACACTGAGCTGTTTCTCCAGGTTTTCTTAATAATGAAGACATTAGAGTGGGAATCAGCCAGAGTTTCCTTTACTCTAAATTTGTTTAGCATCTGCCAGAACCCAGTTGTAATTTCACAACACAATTACTGTGGTTTTATTATCACACTGCAAAATATATCTGTTTTTTAAGTGGCTTAAATGTGCAGGAAGCTTTGTTTTAAGATTTGAAATGTATGTTATCAACAAGCTTTAAAATATGTCATGGGCAAAAGATGCAATCATAATGAGCCTTAGTATTGAGAAGATAGAGAGGGTCCTGTTCAGTTTTCATGTTTGAATTTCTTTAATGGCATTGTGCCTCTTACTTGCAAAGCTTTCACTGTTCAAAGTCTTAAAAACTGCAGAAGCACTCAATATTAACTGATAAGTAATCAATGTTGTCTGCTTTGAGTGTTGAGATTGATCTAAATGCCTTGGAAATAAGCTGTCTTGGGTCAACAACGTTCTTAGGGAGTGTGTACATACTGCTGGAGGAGAGCTCTAATGGAAGGCTGCATAGAAACATGCTCTAGCTAGGCAGTGTAGTTAATAGGGACACAAGGCTGACATTAATTAGAGTTTCTGCTCATTTGTTGTCTGGGTTTTTTTGTGTTTTTCAGTGCTCAGGACTTGGAGCTTCATTTTGCTATATGCTGTCATACCTAGTGGGACGTCCCGTTGTGTACAGATATTTAACAGAAAAAGCAGTAAAATGGTCAGAGCAGGTAAGGTTTCTAGAGATACTGGAACTTATGGTACAAAACGTGTCATGGAGTAGCATGGAAAACTAGGATGAGTCTTGTGCTCATGTATCCAGTTACACAGAAGGGATTCTGGAAGTAGTCCTGATTTTATGGTATTTCCCATGAGAAAGTTGTTCTTATCTAGGAGGTGTTTGCAACTGATCACTCCCCTGGTTTATTTAGTGTCAATAGGAAACCTCTCCAGCTTCAGGTAATTTCAAGTAATTTCTCTCTAAGCATTAGCACTAATGAAAGCTGGGTTTGTATTTTTGTGTTGGAGGGAGGAGGAGATTGGAGGAACCTACAGCTGAATGTCTGATTGAAAAACTTTGATTTGAACATGTTATTGTAGCTGGAGAATTTAGAAACATTTTCTTACAGTATCTCATAACACTAGTTTCAGTGAGTCTTGATTGTGAGATGAACCTAAAGGTTTTGCAGTACAGAAATACAGTGTGAGTTGTACTTGACCTTATGTGTCTTTCTTTGATACTCTGAAACATTTGAAAAAGTATGTATTTTTTGCAAGTATGAAGCACGTGTACTCTGTTCAAGATTTTTTCGTATCACATAAAAATGCTTTAAACTTGTTCCTCATTAGATAAGATATGGAGCTGTGTCTGGCACAATTGACCTTGTTAGATTATGCAGTACCATTTGACTCTTGACCCAAGTAAATCTTAATGTTGCAGTATAATCTTGAGGCTATTCTGAGTAGCAAATGGTTGCTATTGCCATTAGTAGAACTGAACATGTGATTTAAAATTGCATGTGCAGCTCATATCTCACCGTTTCCAAGTTAATTGGACTCTATCATGCTTATCATGCTTGCATATTGAGGTTAAGGCATTTTATATGCAGCATTAATCAATATTTAAATATTGGCCGTCATTAAGGTTTAAAAAACCCCATGGTGCTCCTGATTTTCATGTTATAGTAAAATCTAAATTTGGCTAAAGCTGCAAACCAGGGTTGTGACTGGGGTGAGCTGCCATGGGATATTTCAGGTGGAATTGCAACCAGACCAGGTTTGTTTTCAACTGTTTGAGGCTTAAGCTTAGTGCAGGTCTGCCAGGATAGGCCAGAATTGTGGATGCTTGGTTGTCCTTGCAGCTGAGCTCAAGGTTACACTTGTGTGAAAGGGCTGATGTGCTAGAGACAGGCTGGAAGGAGAAGAGGCTTTGTTGTTGTAGCATTGGTGTGAGGAGCTGGGCTAGACCTGAGAACATAATTAAGATGTATGAAGTTGGAGCAGTTGTTGCTGCTGGGTAAATGTTAATGCTGGGCACTGTAACCTCTGGGGAGACAGGCTTTGGAGCTGTGCTGGGAGCAGCCGCCTCATGAAGTTCAGAGCCCTGACCTGGCTGAGTTTCCAAGTGAGGAATGTAGCTGTGTTTCAAGCCTGATCACAAGTTAGGTCAGAATGGGTTGGGAACAAACTTCGTTGCCAGTTCCTGCACAAGCTCTGGGAATGGGATGGCAGGCTGGCTGTGGTGACTGGCCCTGCCTCTGCCTGTGACTCCTTTGCTGCTTGAGTTGGCTGAGTCAGTCAGACACATCGGCACTGCTCTGCCACACTGAATCACCTGTTCCCAGGCTGATCTCAGTGCTAGTTAACAGCTGATTGACTGGGCACTCTTCTCCACATCACACGTTTTTAACTGATTTTTACATTTGCAACATGTAAATGTCTACAAAAGATAGGGGGAAAAAACTCTTCAAACCTCTATGGTTGTGTATTTTCAAGGCAGGGATTTTTTTTAACCAAATTTTTGTTTGTTTTATTTCTGTTTTGGCAGGTTGAACGCCATAGAGAACATCTCATTAACTACATAATATTTTTGAGAATAACACCTTTTCTCCCCAACTGGTTTATCAATATCACATCTCCTGTAATCAACGTGCCATTGAAAGTGTTCTTCATTGGCACTTTCCTAGGTAAGAATTGTGGCTAGTCAGCCACAGTTTGGGGTGGCCAGAAGAAGGGGTATACACTGCAGCTTTTTTAATTGGCATGTTTTTGCAAATACTTTTAAATCTGATTAGGAAACAATCTAGTATTTTTCCTTTATGAACTTTATGAAAAAGTTAATTATTTTTCCTTTATGAAAAACGAGTTTGTAAAGAGAGAACTTGAAATCTGCAGAGTCTAAAGAGCAGAGATTATTTGCTTAGTCTCCTGTATTTGAATTTGCATTAAAAACATAAAGAATGGTTTAAAACCAGATCTTTGGATAAAAGTATTTCATCTTTGAATTCTGTATTTACACCCCTCTTTTTTAAAAAAAGTACAAGACAACAAAATCTCAACATTCTAGTGTTAAAATTTGGATGACTAATTTTTAAGGTTTTTTTGCCCTAACAAGCTGTTTTTTCATCCTTTCCTTGCTCCAGGTGTAGCACCACCGTCTTTTGTAGCCATTAAGGCAGGAACAACGCTGTACCAGCTTACAACAGCAGGGGAAGCTGTTTCCTGGAACTCTGTTTTTGTTCTCATGATTCTAGCCATCCTCTCCATCCTACCAGCTCTCTTCCAGAAGAAACTGAAGCAGAAGTTTGAATAAGGCTCAAACTGGACCACAATTTCCCATACTTCATCTCAGGATCAGCACTTCTGATATTTGTATATTTGCTTTTCTATTGGATCTTAAGCAGTTAAAGGGGAGGCTTGTGATTGATAAGAATGTCTTTAAATGAACACATGGCCTTAAACTGAAGGAAATGTGTTCAGAAATGTACTGCATATAGTTTTGTAACCAAACTCCAGTGTTTTACTTTGGGAGGGTGTGTGTGTGGCCCTCAGAACGAGGGAAGTGAGAGCACAGATGTAACATTTTGCTCTAGTTACACGTAGAGCAAAAATTATGATGTAGACACAAACTACAGGTGATGCTTTCTAACACTTGCAGGAAAAACCCCTGAACTATTCAGTCCCACTTTGTAACATTCTCTGTAGGCTTGCATGTGATCTGGTCTGAGTGCATTTCTCACTAACAATATTTCCCTTCTTTTTTGCCTTGGGGAGTTTCAAAGTAATAAAACGGTGCTCACTCAGAAACAAAGGTTCTTTGCAGTACTTCAACTACAATGTTATTCTCATCCTTGTTTACTTCTATTTATTAGTGCTGTATTTATGGAATTAAATACTTGAACCTACATCTGCTTTACTTACTGGATTAACAAAGGCAAAGTGTCACATCATTCCCTCTTGGTCCATGTAAAGTTTTATTCTGGGAGCAGAAATAGGAAGGGAGGGAGCAGCTTAGAATTCTCATCTTGGCTAGCTGATGATTTTTTAAGTTCTAATTTTCATTTTTTTTGATGTTAATTATTTTGCCAATATTTCACTTGCATAAATTTATCCTGCCAACTTAAGGAAGTGATGGCATGATTATATAAAACTTGTAGTTCTCAAGTGATTTAAAAACGCTTCAGCAGTGTAATATTACCATTTCTCAAGCAATATGTTAAGAGTATACAATTTCTCATTGCAGCTTGATTAGCTAAAAGAAATGTCAGGTACACAAACTGGTGCAGTTCCTATCAAACAGCTGATCCCAAATAATGGAGCACCACGGAGCAGCAGGCCCTTGTGTGGGTGTATATAAAAATGGGGGTTCCATTTTCTGCCAGGCAGTGACTGGCAGTGGGTAACCAGCCATGGCTCACCTTCAGTAGCAGTCTGTGTATTCTCTCAGTAAGGTACCAGATACCTCCCCCTGTGCTTCCAGCTGTGCTAGTCTGTTGTGTTGTCAGTGGAACCCCCTCAAACAAGGCCCTGCTCAGTGAGGAACTGGGGAGCACATTGGTGTTTTAACCAATGAAACCAGTGCTGCTCACGTGGTTTAAGCTGATGCCCCTGCAGTGTCTTGCTGGACAGGGACTCAGCACATCAGCAAGTGCTCCAGTTCCAGGGTTTATTAGTCTGTGTCCTCGTGTTAACTCATGATCATATCACAGATCTTTGAGATACAAGAGAACAGTCCATCAGTGTGATAATCTAAAAGGTACTGACCGGTACCTTTAAAGGGTTTATTCATTTTTGTAACATAATATTAATTGACTGCTTTGTTTCATCACAGTATTACTTGTAAATATACAGTAAATATTATTGATATACCGTTTGTCTTTTATTTAAATCCAGGCTGCACAGTAAATGATATTTTTTACATAAGTGTATAAAGGAATTTATATCAGTTCTGTTTGCAAGTTTATTGTAAGATCATCCAGCTTCAGCGATTCTTTTGTTATTTAGAATTTACTCTAAAAGTGTGCTTTGACATTTAAAACTAAACAGTGATTACTTTTATTGCTGCCATTCTAATCTCTAGAGCTCCTCTACCCAGGGGATTTATTCCATAGTAAACTTGGATGTGAATTGAGCCATGTGAGCAAGTGTCCCCCAGACTACTGAGTGTGAAGTTGCTGTAGATTTACAGACTGCTTTTCTGCAGAGTTAACTTTTCATGCAGATAAACTCTCAGAATAAATTACCTACTACTTACTTTCCAAAGGCTTTTCTCAAAATTTGTCTCAATTCCTGGTCAGTAACAGGAGCTGTTGTAAAATCCCCCCCGTGCTGTGTGAAGCCAATGATTTGGTGGAACCTTGTCACTAAAGAAGGAGCTGACCTCTCTTTCAATCTAAGGTGACTCGTGCTATCACTTGACATTTTCACTGAGTTCTGTTTCACTCTGGAGACGGGATCAGGCTTTGTTACTGAAAACTTGTTGTGTTTCAGCCACAAGACTGGCCTCCCATCACAATAACTAAAAGCCTTAAGACCTTAAAAAGGTTCAAAATAGGGTTCTTTACTTTTTCAAAACCTTAGCATTTTTTTAACCCATTCCTTCTGTGTTAATCTTCAGCTGCCAGCAGCCTGAGGTGCTTTCCTATCCTATGAGGACTTCTGAGGGTTGTGCAGGGTAAGGCAGGCCTTGTGGAAAGCAAAAAAAGCACTGTGCTGTGGGGTACTGTACTAGCCTACTCTTTGCTTTAGGGAATCCAGCAGGTGATCCAAGAGATAGCCATAACATTCTGACAGAAAAACAGTGGCTACCATGAAACAAACCAGGACATCATAAAGATGTAGCTTTGTTTTTTAATTGCAAGGGATTTTGAGCTGTTAGGTGACCTGTTTATCTTTTGGAAATTTTTTTGTGATACCTGCATGACATCATTACTAAGTGTCTCTTGCCATTTGATAATAAAGCTGTTATATAAAATCTGAAACACTGTATTTTTTGAGTATAATGAAGCATGCTGAACTTCCCATTAAGCCTATTTTTTTATTAACCTGTTTAAAAGGTGTATTTTTAGTCATTGATTAAAAATTAAAAAAGCTGATTACATCTGTAGATGAGATTAATTCTGTTTCTACATTTATTTCTAAATAAGTAGGTAAATATGATTCCTTTTCTCTCTGAAATTAATTTTTCATATACAGCAGTAATTTTGAAAAGTTTGGTTTGCACTGGAAGGCAACTGGGCCTAACTTCTGTCTCTTCAAATACATCTGTTTGCATAAAGTGCCTCTTTTTGCATTAATCCCTTATGGAAGACCCCTGTGCCAAAGTTATTTCAGCTTCATTCACCTTCCCTTAATATTCTGTCAAGGCCAGTTTATGAAATGCTTTTTTTTGCCTTGTATAGAAAACTTGCTGAAAGGGTAAGACAGAAGAAGTAAAAGTCAAAAATAAGAAGCTTTTGTTAGTGAATGATGCTGTTATGGAAGGTCAAAACAGGTTTTTTGTTTTTAGGCTGCTGAAGACTTCAGTGTGTTTCTGAGAATTTTCATCATGTGTAGTTTCCTTCTGTCACAGTGTGGGGTTTGGGAACCCTATAGTTTAGTATGGCAGTGCTAAGAGGGAAATGGAAAAGGATTTTGACAGGAAAGCAGGATCCAGAGCAACTTTTAGAAATTTCCATCAAAGAGAAGTAAACACTCCAACTATTTTTATGACCAATTGATGTCTTGCAATGACAGACATTTATAACTCTCAGCTGGCAGCTTTATAGCTCCAAAAGCTTCAGCTTTTGTCACCCAAACTGAAAGAAGTTACAGCCTTTTAGTACTGGCAATTAATATAAATAATGGCAGAATGTATTTACTAACATACCATAAGTCCCAGTGCTTAAAAATGCTCCACCTAGTGTGATAATTCCTATTTCCTTGTTTTATAGTACACAAGGAAGAATCTGGGTCTGGATTACGAGAGCTCAGTTAGTGACTGGTGTATATGTGAGAAGCCTCATAAAAGCTCCTTTCTGTAGATGGTCTCCCAAGCACAGAGGATTCTGCTCCTGTGCAGCTGTGGGATTTCAGGGGTCTCCTCATAGTCTTAAAAGGTTTGTAGGCCCTGGTTGGCCCTCACGAGGGCTGGGAATGCTTCAGTGGGAAACAGCTTTTAAAATGCTGCCTCAGAATGGACATCTAATGTTACACTCATAACTCCTGATTTTTCTTTTACAACCTGGCCTTGAGGAGTTGTATCTAAAATCTGGAATTTGCAGTGTTTACTGTACTTGGAAGAGTTCCATGTCATGGAGAAGTATTCTGAGCAGATCACTGAATCATTCTATGTTTGACTCTTTGTTCTGTGTTAAACTGATTTCTCATGACTATGAGAATGATAAACTCCCAGTCAACCCTGAACTTGTGCAGGATTTGCTTCTTCAACTGGAGTACTGAAAGAGCTGGCTGGTGTCATCATGAGACCTCTGTCAATGATTTCTGAATCCTGGGAATCTGGAGAGGGTTGGAAGCTGGCAAATATTGTCCCAGTTTTCAAGAAGGGCAAGAAGGATGACCACACAAACTACAAGCCTGTCAGTCTCTGATCAATGCCCGATAAAATCCTGGAGAAGATTCAGTAAAGTTTTTGATACCGTCCCTCACAGTATCCCTCTGGAGAAAATGCCCAGCACTCAGCTGGGTAAGCACATCATGTGACAGGCGAGTGACTGGCTCATGGGTCAGGCACAGAGGGCTGTACTGACTGGGGTGACATCACCAGTGAGTCCTGTCACTAATGGGCTTCTGCAGGGTTCCATCCTCAGCCCCATTCTCTTCAACATCTTCAATAATGACCTGGATGCAGGACTGCAAGGAATACCAAGTAAGGACTGGAAGGAGCACTAAGTTTGCTGACTGTACTAAATTGGGAGGAGCTGTGGATTCCCTCGAGGGCAGATGCCCTGCAGAGAGACCATGACAAGGACTGGGCAATCACCAACCATATGAAGTTTAATAAAGACAAGTGTTGGATTCTGCATCTTTGTATGGAGCAGCTCTGGATGTATGGACAGACTAGGGAATGAAATGCTGGTGAGCAGCACTGTGGAAAGGCACCTGGGGGTTGTAGTTGTTGCTAAATTGAGCATCAGTTCATGGTCCTGGAGCTGGGGAGAAGAGGGACAGTGCTGCAAGGGAGCTTAGGAGATGTTCTACACCCTGAAGTGTCCTGCTCTGAGCTGTGCCCTGATGTGTGAGGATCTGTGTGTTAGCTGATCCGGTGTGCAGGCTCTATTCTACAAGTTTGTTGTGGAGACGTCACACCAAATACATGGTCAATATGTTGCAGCCAGATTCAAGTGTCTGGTTTTGCAGACTGGAGAGGATTGTTTAATAGTAAGAGCCACCGACTAGATTTTTGTTTTCTTAAAGAATCCAGGGTAAATATCTTAATCCGAGTCATTAGAAGACCCCACGTACAATCAACACCCTGACAACTGGAGCAATTTGTTTGTGTTTTCAGCTCTGTTACTTTTCAAAGCTTAGCTCATCCTGAGAAACAGCTGCCCAGAAAAAAAAGAAATACCCCATTTCAGGCTTCTTCAATTCTCTGAGCAATGTCGAATGGAACTGTAATTTGCTGTTGTGTTTTCCTATTGCTTAGTAAATAAACTCTTCCAATAATCGTGACTGGGATTGCTGGCAAAGTAAATCTGAATTAGGTAGTATGAGGAACACTCAAGATATCTTTGCATCAAGTTCTGTTCCTCACTATTTTAAAGACTTCATTCTCTTTGACTTAAGGTTCGAGCTTGAAAATACAAGTCTTTCCCATAGAAAACAGCAGGTGAATCAACACTGATTGTCTTGCCAAAGACAATGAATCTTTTAAATCTCTTCCTATTTACTAATAGGTCTTCATGATTCTCCGCTAAAGAATCCTGGTTTCCACAGGATTCACAATTCCACAGATTTTCTCAATGTCATAAAGAATACTTTCAAGAATTCATAATGTTGTCTAGAGTGTTGTTGCTTTACTCAAGGACATCTAAGCCATTTGCAAAGTTTCCTGACAGAATTGCCATATTTTGGGTGTTTCCTGTGGTGGGAACATTGGTCAAGACAACCGACAGATTAAAGCTGACAGATTAAGCCTTTGAAGTAGATGTCACAGATGTCCTTTGTGGTCACTAGGCAAGAGTATTCCAGAAATGAAATAACTGAGGAGGAAAAAGATACAGTGGGAAAGAGAGTCATTGACAAAATGGGAGGAGAAAGCTCCAACTTTTCAGGTGCATCTGCTGGAGGCACAGATTTGAGAGGGACTACTCTGTAAGTTGTCTTAGAAGGCAGAGAATTTATCTGACAAAACAGGAAAGAACTTTCCACAGCAAAAATTTGGGTTAACATTTTGTTGGTTCTGGTTCACGCAGTTCCACCCATCTTGTCCCTTTCTGGTAGCATTTCAAAGCAAATCTGAGTTTCTTAGTCTGAGAGTCTCCTTTTAAAAAAATATTTCTTGTTGCTTGCCCTGTTGCATAGCGAGGCATGTGTGCATTTAAATATTGCTGCTCAACAGTATCTCTGGTAAACCTCTGTTTACTTACTGGCCCTCTAACTTTATTTACTGATTATTTACAAAATACATGGTTATTTCTGGAACAGTTAAGGTGCAAGAACAACTTTTTATTTCTTCATTTTACTCTTTATATGACAACCCCCCCTGCCAATATCTGTGCTCTTTCCCCAGACTTTGTTGCAAGTGTCAGAAGAGACCCTCAGGCTATGTAAGGGTTAAACTACAGTTCAGGCTTACTCAAAAGAGGTTCACCATGTGCTGAATACATTGTCCCCTGCCACACTGAAAGCAGATTGAGAAGACAAATGTGCAAAAAATGGCTAGAGGAACACAGCAGAGTAAGAGCAACCAGATTTAGCTATTTCTGTTCTCTTTTGTGTCTTCCACACACCACCAGGCAGGCTCAACACAATCTAACTGTGCTTTTTGTAGAGTAAACTTGAGCCCTTCACTCTAATATTGCTCCTACCCTGCCATCTTGATTGAAATCTTTCCGTCAAGTTAAACAGTGCTTTAAAACTGACCTCTCAGTCAAATCTAAGCAATGCTTTCCTTCACTGATAACCCATCCTCTGGCCCATACAGTCTTACTCAAATGAACACTGATAGCACCAGTGCTATCCTAACAGTTTTTCCTGGTTCCCAGAAGGATGTCCAGCTGTCCACAACTCACTGGGCACAGTGGCCTAAGACTTTAGTTGTTATACTGCAAAAGGCTGTAAACCATTGGCAGTGAAATCTTCTTACATGTGCTGCTGTTTCTAGTCCCTACAGACAACTTGGTCTGTCTTGGCAATGGAAACTCAGATAGGTGAGGTTTCCTATGCTTGGCAACGTTTTAAGTTAGACTGGTGTCTGATCAATTCAGCATTATGGATGCAACCTTAACTACTTGGTTGGTCCTGGATAATAATCATTAAAGGCTGCAAAGTTTTAATTTTTCCTCTTATAAGCCCTACAGGATATGGAAGGATTCTGATGTAAATGCCACAAATAGAGAACTGAGGAGAGGAAGAGGAACTGCTTATAGGCCTAATTTTAGGCTAGCAAGACCATCCCAGGTGCCTCTACAGCCAGAGGAAAAAAACACTCTCAAGGCAGAGCATGAGTTTGTGTCACTTGCCCCTCAGTAGCTCTGTTCAGGTCATCCTTCCCCATACTTCTTTCCACGCTGAGCCAGAGGGGGGAGTGGATTTCATTCTGTGCAAGCCCAACTGTTAACAGAGGTGTGTGTGATGTTAATCCAAATAGGAAAAATAAAACAACCTTAGAGCCAAACAATCTCTAAAGCATTTCCCTGCCCACACAGCTGCTTCACAAAGCTGTGGAGTCACGACAGCCACCGGGGCTGCGGGGATGGGAAGATAAAGGTGACAGGAGGGCATGAGCCCAGAGGTGCTTTCAGAGCACCACCAGGCTGATCCGTGTCCTGAGCGAGCAGCGCTGGCAGCGCCTTCCTGGCTCTGGGTCTGGTTCTGGGCTCCTCAGTACAAGGGACATGGAGCACCTGGAGCGGGTCCAGCAGAGGTTACAAAATTGAGCATCTCTCCTGTGAGGAGAAGCTGAGGGAACTGGGCCTGGACACAACAGGTTGGACTCGATCTCAGAGGTCTTTTCCAACCTAATTGATTCTGTGATTCTGTTCAGCCTCGAGAAGAGAGGACTGGGAGAGGACCTCATCAATGCCTGTAAATATCTAAAGTAGAGGTGACAGAGGACAGACCACGCTCTACTCGGTGGTGGCAAGCAAAGGCACAAGAGGCAACTGGAAGAGACAGGAAGGTTCACCTGAATGTGAGGAAGAACCTCTTTACTGCGCAGTGACCGAGCACTGAACAGGCTGCCCAGATACGATGTGGGGTCTCCCTCACCGGAGATATTCAAGAACGGTCAGGACGGAATCCTGTGCCATGTGCTCTGGAATGACCCAGCTTGAGCAGGGAGTTCGAACCAGACGCCCGCGGCGGTCCTTTCCAGCCTGCCCCATCCCCCGACTGTGTGCGTGCGGAGGGGGCAGAGCCCTTCCCGCGGCTCCCCCGGGGCACGCCCGCCCCCTCAGGCAGCCCGGGCCCGGCCAGCAGCAGCATGACGTCACCCNCCTCCCTGCACCGCCGCTCCCCGCTCCCTGCCCCGGGCGCTGCCCTGGGAGCCCGTGCCCCGCCGGGAGCCCCGGGCGCTGCGGCTCCCCGGACGTGCGGGAATACCCGGCTGGGCACGGGCCGGGGTCGGCACAAGTGACCGAACTCCACAAAAGCCCGGCAGAGCAGCGCCGTGAGACCGCCTGGGCAGAGCGCGGGTTGTGCGGTGCCATCGCTGTAGATCGTCTCAGCCTCAGCGACGATGTCCTGCACTCTCCTCGGTTCGTTGCGTCTATCAACTTTAGCCAGGCGTTTGAGACACACAGGCGCTGTTAAGGAATCTAATTTGGGAGAGAAAGCGAAGACCATTCGCGTGTTCAGTGTTACCTTCTTTTTGTAGCACAGGGTAAGAATTCTCCTGCAGCAGTATCCGAAAAGGAATCGGATTATGAAGTGATTATTCTGCTGTTAGGTGAGAATGTTCACGCGAAATACACAACCAGACCGTATCAATCTAGACCACACCACTGTGTCAAACCACTGTTTTTAAGGTTAAAAGTCAGTTCTGTGTTTTAGCAGCACCTCGCTTTAGTTTTAGTCTCATTGTATTGGCCTCTGTTAAATCAGTGTTGCTTAGCATCTCTGGCTGTTCAGAAAGATGAAGGAATGTGGTGGTGAAAACCTGACCTAACATCAGCACTGATTTTGTGTACTTGAGCTCTGAACTTGACCAGTAATACATTTTCTTGCCCCCAACCTTGCTTTTTTAAATAAGTTTGCTTTTATAAGGTGTCATAAGGGTTTTTTCACATCACTGCATTTAAGCTGTCCCTCACTAAATAAATGCTTGTTCCTCGTAGAGTGGAATTAATGTTGTTAGAACTGACTTCTTGCATTGAGCTCTTCTAAACTTTGGCTATTACAGTAACTCCATTTTCGTTTAATGACTTCAGACAGAATTCTTCACCTGTCCTTCATGCTGAGGAGTACCTTACCCTAAGAGAATTCATGTTTGTCTAATGTCAAAGTGGCTGTAGGCTACAGTTTGAGACTTGAGGAGTGAGTACAGTGTAACAGTCTGTTCTGTAATGGCATTGCAAATTACAGTATCAATTTGATTTAAGAAATGTAAGAGAACAAAATGCAATGTGATTTCATTGAGGGATATCTGAGGATTGTTTAAATTAAATGACGAATGAAGTTTATAGATCAAAAACAAATAACAAGATGTTAATTTTGTGATTAATTTACTGTAAACCTATTTGTGTAATGTGGTGTGAGGCTCACTCAGTTATGCTCCCTGTTCTTGATAGGCACATGAATAATTCTCCTCGCATAATTCAATTTAAAACCAGCAGTGCATTACTTTGGGCTAGCTATCTAATAGTAAACTGGAAGGTATCACTGCCTTTTTTTGAATACTCTGCCAGATTGTGCAGGTCTGAAAGCTGGAGCATGATGTTCTTTTTGTATTTGCTTTCCTGGTCAAGGACTGTATCTTTAGTATGTAAAACTGTAATGTGTGATATGACCTGGTCTCTGCTGTTCCACCGTCGTTCTGGAATGGTGTTACTTGTAACAAGGTGTGGGGCTGGGAGGGGAAGAGGTTTTTTTTTATGAGGGAGACGGATTTTTACGTGGTTTGAGAAAAGATTTTAAAAGAAGGTAGGGGAAATTTCCAATAATGTCGCGGCATAAGGGCTAGGTGGAATTGGGGTGCGTTTTCTTGAGTTTGTTGTGTTATTAATAACGCATGTTAGTGTGACTGATAATGCTTTCAAACTGTATCTTAGGTTATAGCCTCCTCCAGTGTCCACTGATAAAAATGGAGAGGGCCTCTGTCGATTTCAGTGGCTTTTGGATAAAGCTTGGAAACACTTTGTACTTCCTGGAAGCCTTTCTTGTTTGAATGAAAGGGTCATTGTGCGCTGTTTTTTTCCCCCCCTCCCTCTGATTTCTGCGCTGCAAAATAGCTTCTGAATCCTCGCACTGTTGAAACAATTGGCTCCATAAGTGCCCATTGTTGGGAGCGAGGCGCTGGCCCTGGGGCCGGGGCTGCGGGGCCGGGACGCTCCCGCTGGAGCCGGGCACGGCGGGTCCCTCCAGGGCTTTCCTGCGTCAGGGCTGCCGGAGCCAGCCTGGCATGATGTCATCGCTCCCCTCCGCCGCAGGGAGCCGGCCGCCGCTGCCACGGCCTCCGGGGATGCTCCAGGCACACTTTGTTCTCGGCAGGCTCACGGAGGCGTGCGTTTCAGGTGTTCCGCCTTAATATCGGGGGTACGGCGTTTTCCACAGACTCGGAAATGAGGCGTAAGCACGGGAATTGGTGCTTGGTCTAGTTACTTTGTTTGAAGAGACACCTCTTGATGGCGTTTTCCCTTTGTATGTTGGAAGCTTACTGAATAGCACAGCTGTAAATGCTTTATCCTGAAAAAGTTGGCCGGCTGATGGAAGAGGCACAGAATATGTATATATGTTTGTTTTCTTTTAATGCAGTGAGAAATCGTGTATTTAGGACTTGTAGTTAGCATGGGTTAAGGCTCTATTGCTAGGGCTTTTTTATCCTTAAATTCAATTCTGGGCATCCTTTCTTATTTTGATAATTGTGTTCCCACTGGGTGACCTGTTAAAGGACATGGAAAATATTTGCCAGGTGTTAGTAAAACAGAACAAAAACCCTAACACTGGATGAAGCTTAAGCTCCAGTGTCAGCTGCTAAGCTGGGTGAGACAGGAGCTGGGGTGTGCTTCCATGTTTCCAGATGGTGTTGATACGCCAGAAGTGATGACAGAAATTTTTCATTCCACTGCTGAGGTCTGTCACAGGTAAATTTCCTTCACAGCACAAACCACAGAAGGGCTGAGGTTGGAAGGGACCTTGGGCAGTTGTCAGGTCCAACCCTGCTGCTGAAGCAGGGCCAGTCTAGGGCCAGTTACCCAGGAAAATGTCCAGGTGATTTTGGGTATCACCAAAATTGGAGACTCCACAACCTCTCTGTGCAACCCGTGCCAGTGCTCAGTTACCCTCACAGTGAAAAGCTGTGTCTTGTTGTTCAGATGGAACCTCTTGCATTTTGGTTTGTGCCATTTATCTCTGGTCCTGGCAGGGGATACCACCTGTCCCCTTCATCTTTGCGCTTTCTTTTAGATATTTATATACATTGGTAAGATTCTCCCCTGAGCTTTTCTGTTCTGCAAGCTAAACAGTCCCAGCTCTCTCAGCCTTTCCTCCTGTCCCTTATTCAGGATTGTGGCCTCTTGCTGCACTCTCTCCACCATGTCCATGTCTGCCCTGTGCTGAGGAGCACAGAACTGGGCATAGCACTCCAGCTGTGACCCCTCCAGGGAAGGATCACCTCTCTCAGCCTGCTGACAATGTTTTTAACTAATGCACCCTAGGCTACCATTGGCCTCCTTTGGAGCAAGGGCACCTTGCTGGCTCTTGGTCATCGTGGTGACCACCTGGAAATTATGAAAAACATTGCCAAAAATCTACTGTATGTAATATAATGTATTGTAATGCTGCAACGTTATGATGGGGTTTCTTAATTTAGATTGTATGACTGTGCCATGGCAAGGTAATGAGAATGAGGTTGAGGCTCGTCTTTCAGCTGGAGTCTTTTATCTGTTGAGTTAATCAGATGTGATCTGAATGATGGTGGGAAACCTTGCGCTATATGGAACTGTTGGGATTTTAGTGGAAAAGAACATGGAACAAAAGGATTTTGTTTTCTTTTTCTCTTCTGTGATATGTTAAGTTCTTAGCAATCACTTGTCAACAGTGTTTGTTTATTATGGAGTGGCAAAGCAAAGCATCAACTTGCCATTGCCTTACACTTATGTGAAATTGTAGTCTTGGGGTTGCTTTTACAAAATACAGAACTCAGATCCAAATATCTGAACCCATGTTCTAATTAAAATCTTCTGTTGAACATACCTTGGTAGTCTTGAATGTCGTATCAAAAGATGATAATAGTTATTTCAGAAACAGCAATGTTACAAAGGAGAAATAGTGTAAAAAAAAAAAAAGGCCTGTGATCCGTGAAGAAAAGATTGATGATTTAATAATACAATTATTTTTAAAACAAGAAGAGTAAAACCAATGACTGGTCTGTCACCTGTACTTTTTTCCTGCCTTTCTTCCCAGTTTGAACTGTTCTTTAAGGTTTGGTCCAAAAATTACTTTGTTCTGTAGGTGGACTTGTGTTCCTTTGCTCAAGTCCTTAGCATGGTGCTTTGAGTTGTCCACCTGATCATGAGCTTCATCCTTAGAGGAGAGTGAAAACTGTGTTAGATGAAGCCCATTTGTCCAGGAAATGTCTTTCCTGTAGAGACTGTTAATGAGCCTTTGTAGAATTCATATTAGATCTGCTTTCACTCTCTTATATGATGATGTGATACAATTTTAATGATTCTTCCTCTGTCATACCCTTTTTTTTTTTGCATTTTCTTTTTAATGGTGCTGAGGCAAGATCTCTGTGCATGTAGATTAAGTAGCATGACATGACTGGTTATGAGTAAGTCATCTGTGCTGCCACAGGAGCCACTTGATTACTGCTGGTGTGTGAAAAGAAGATGCTACCTGGTGTATGGTATTCACCTAGCTCCACTCAAAGTTATTCTGACACTCTCATACTAGAGAAAGTGTTTCTCCTCACCAGGAAAACAGAAACGTGTCTCACCTCATTTCTCTGTCTGTAATTGAGGTGTCATTATTTTTCTATTTTGCTGGCCTCAAATTTAAAATGACAACTTATCTTCATGCATTGTTAGGGGTTGTTTTAATGGAATTCTGTATCGATATAAACTTAAAAAAAATACGTGTGTGATGATACGATTGAAGGCATTGGCCATATATATAAGCCAATAAATTGCTTAGTGTTTTGGAATTAGTGCAGTAGTTCCATTCTGGTAGTCCATGAAGTAAGGCTGTTATTGGCACCTGTGTTCATTTCCAAGTTCAACACACTTAAATACTTGCAGGCTTTTGTTTTGCTGCAAAGGTATTTATAAGGGGTAGCTCAAGGGAAAGAGGAGGAAGAAGAAAAGCAAACAATTTAAATCAACAGATATAATTTTCTCATTGACATTTAACCTATTTTGTAAGTTTCTTTTGTTAGGCATTTTAATCTCAGAATTGAGACATTTGGGGTTGGAGCCAGCCGTGATTTTTGCAGTGGCGCCCTTCTGCAATACTGTTTTTTCCTTGGGTAAATAGCTTGTGAGTAAATTCCTCTATCTTTGCTGTGCTAGTGGTAGTACCAGCACTTGCTGCAGAAGTTAATAGCATCAGTGGGAACTATAGCTTGATTTTACCACAGGCTGAATTGTTCTGTGATCGTTGGGTTTTGTTTTTGGTGGGTTTTTTTTCCCCTTCTTCCTCTCTTTGTCCATGTGGATGGTATCCATGCAAGCTTCCCACAGTTCCCGACGGTGTGCCTCTTCCCTTGGGGATTCATTCCGAGGCTGAAAGGGAGCTTTTGCAGTTCCTTTGTTTCTCTGGGATTGCTGACAAGGTGTTCAGTCCGTGGGAGGCCCCTGCAGCGGCACCGAGGCTCACAGCACACCTTGTTTCACGCAGGTCACTGCGGACAGGCAGCAGATAGCAGCAGCTTTTGGCTGGGCTTACACGGGCACATGTGAAACGTTTTAATCCAGATAATAGCTTATTCCACTCTTCCCTACCCCCTCTATCTTTTCCCAAGACGCTGGAGCTGTTTGCCGTGTTTGAGTGCCAAAAAGGTCTTTTGTCTCTTTGGGAACTGAGGCAGACGTGCTAGGGTAGCTGATATGTAGAATAAAGAATGGCAGAGCTGATGTAAGGGGGAAGCAGCTGTACTTTGCTGAACTACATTTGAAGCCACAGTTTATTGGTGATGTTTCTGTAATGCCAATCTTGTCATTATGGTATTCGTATTTGAGGTCAATTGAGCTGTGTGCTTTATGGAATAATCCCCTCAAAACCCACAAAACTCTTCAGTCTTCCACCCTTCTGTATTCAGTTGTAATTTTGGTTTTCTTGGAAGGCTCTTTGGCAACGCGTGAGGAAGGAGAAAGGTTACAAGTTCTTGATTTGAGAATAAATCTGAGGTGCTAAAACAGCGTCTAAAGAACTGAAGTTTACAACTCTGTTTTTTAGGCCTTTTAAAAAAGCCATAGGAGTTTCAACTTACTAAGGCAGGACATACAAAGATGGGCTCATTTGGGTGTTTTTTTGTCATTAGAGTTTTTTTTGTTGTTAGTTTGTTTTTTTCCCAGTTGTTTTTGGGAATTTTTGCAATTTATTTTGCAAGAGAGGCTACACAAAGAGCTCTTGAGTGGATTGTATGGAAAACACTGCCATTTGCAAATAACCTTTTTCCCAATTCTTCATATTATAGATTCTGAGGCTGCAAAACACCACAACTGGTTTTTATCTGCCTTTTGACTTAGGGAAGTCCTACTTGAGTGTCTTGGTAATGACTTCTCATACTTATCTTTTGAATTCCCACTAACCTGAGGGGCTCATGTAGCAGAAACGATGCACATGAAGTGACAGTGTCAGAAGCAATTACTTACTGATGCACGCTGTGCAGTAATTACTCTCTCAATTTCTTGACAGCCATTTCAAATTTGTGGTTTGTAGTCAAGTTTGCAGCGAACTGGAATGCTGTCCCTGTGAGGCTTAAAACATTACAGCACAGAGAAGTTATCAAGCATTCCAGCACAAACTGATGAATGATGTAGAATTTACTTGGAGTGTTTCTGCTCAAGGCATGTTTCTTAGTCTTTCCAGGAAAATGCTACTCCGCTTGTGGTTTGACGGGCAGGAGCCCATTGCTTTCCAGCTTTCCTGTAGAAGTGTAGAATATTGACTTTTTTATTTTTTTTTTACTGGCTGTATTGTCAGCCACAGTCAGGTACAATGTGTACATCTGTACTGAGTCATTTACATGTGGGTACTGAAGCATTTTGAGAAAGGAACTTCATCTCATTTCATGGGTAAGCGATCTGGAGACAAGTAACATGGCAGGCAAAAGGAACCTTTTCAGAGGAAACAATGTTTCAGTATCTCAGTGAAGAAAAAAGGTTGGTTTTACAGAAACAGACGCTCTTTCACGTAGCTTCAGGTGAGTTTGGGAAAGTTTTTTTTGCAGTACAGGCATAAACTTTTTGGAGCTTTTCTACTATTTGTGTATATTACTTGTTATTCCTCCTTAACTGGCTATTTTCAGCAAGCTCCCTTGCCAATTGTTGTTTCCTAATTTTGGCCCTCGAGCCCAGCAATGTCCTACCGAGCTGCCATTAAAGTTGCATTGGGGAAAAGATAAGTCCCTTAAGTCAACAAAGTTGGTGCCAGCACAAGGCTGTCATGTCCCTTTCTGTCTCTTTTATGTGTGGGTTCTGGGAAATGTCAAGTGAACTCCTTTTGAAATTGAAATGTGAAATAACCCCTTCAAAAGTTTTGCTGAAGACTGGTAAAATTTCTGTTTACCAGTATCTTGGTTGTTTCTCAGAATTCTTTTGGCAGAGATTTTGTGGCAGTGCAGACCAATCCAAGTGTAAGGTGTTGTGGTCTCTCTTTCCTGTCCTTACTGAGGTCTTTGTTCATGACTTTGACCACAGTGGTGATACACAGTTGTTCTAATCAGATTTTCATGTTGAAAACATGAGGTTTTTTTTGTTTTTAACTAAAGATGAATCTTGCCTTGTGGACCAGAAAGGTAAGCTTTGATAGCTTGGTAGGCTTATATGTAAAAGGGAGAGAGCTTAGGAGGCATGGGTGGTGAGATGATAAGGAAGGATACAGCCAGAGCAGAGATAAGCCTTGGAGTTTGTCATATCTGTTAGCTGTCAGCACATCTGATTAATTTTCTGTCATTAGAAATCACTCCTGTCAAGCAACTTGACTTCCTTACAGGGCATATTTTGTTTTATTCAGAAGGGGAGCAGTCCTTATTAAGGCAGGTTACTGCAAAGCACTATTTTCAAAGGTTAGATAGTAAAGTGAAGCATGCTGGCCAGGACTGGTATACTGAAATGACTGTGTAGCTGATCTTTCTGTGTTTTTCTGACCTCTGTATTTTCTAAACCTGCTGAAAGGCTTCATGTGTTCTTTAAACTGTGTTTTTTCTTTTCAATGCAAAACCTCAGTGATATCCTGGAAATACTTGGTTGAAAGACTGGACAAGTCCTTCAGTAAGGTTTGATCCTTATGCTTTTACACAGATGTGTTTCCATCAGTCCTCAGAGCCAGAGGGCTATGGGAGCATAAAAAGTGGGGACAATTAACTGGATGGGATGTGTCACTATGAAAGAGGAGACCATGGTTGTTGGGAAGAGTTGTTTGGAATGGTCTGTGCTCAGGTTTTCCTGATGAGTCCCACCGGATCTGCCAGTCCTGGTGGGGCATGAGGAGAACAGCTGGTTTCTATATTAAATATGCTTAAAATATGCTTGTCTCCACTTCTGTTATATATTTCTAGTACATGTAAAAGAGTTGTGTTCTATTCTGATGGTAAGCCACCCTTTTCCTTTCTTAGTGTCTTCTGTTGCACATATTCCAGATCTATTGTGTAATGGAAATAGTGTGTCCCTCCTGACCCCCGTGGCTGAGAACACGCCTTTCATTGAAATTCTGAGGCCTGCCTCTGTTGTTTAGTTGGAAACAGACCTAAATATCTTTCTGTAAGTCTTTTTGCTTGGGCTAAAACAGAAAAGTGGTTTAGTAAAAGAATTCTGATTTTAAGACCATTTCATTGAAAATTTCTGCTAGACAGTCTTGGTTAAAATACACTGTATTTTATATTGTCCATCTGTCTTCCTGTATTACATACAAAGAAATGCAAAAAGGAAAACTATAGGAAAGAAAAATGTTTAGGATGTTTTTAAAGATGCAAGCTGAAGACTTTTTCTTGTTTATTTTTTTAAAAGCTGCTTTAGATTCTTGACGGTTTCTTCTGCCACTGCCCTGTCCTGCCACTTCCTTGTCCCACCTCTTCCCGCCTTCCTTGAAACAGTACCAGAACAATAAAAACAAAAGCTTTTGGTTTCCTGACCTTACAATCACAGAATGCAGATGGTCTCAGCTGTTTTTCTGTGATGCTTTAAGTTCATTGTTGCAGCGTTTGAAACGATTCCCAAGTGTGTGTGGCAGTATGTTTTGTTAGCAACTAGATGAATGCTGAAACTTAAATGATGAATGGGGATCTATTAACTCCTAGATTTTTCGTTTGCCATGAAAGGCTTGGAAGAATTTACCTATCAAAGGAATAAACGATTATTTGCATCAGGCAGAATTTACACTGAATAACCAGTTAGCAAAATGACCTTTTTAAAAATTTATTTCATTTCACAGTGAGTTTCTTTGTGTTACAGGTTTTGAAACATTACTATTCTTGAAGTTTGGAAAGCGAAAGAAAATGGGAAAACAACCAGAACTTTAACGGTCAACAGATTAGGGTTAACTCTCTTTTTTGTCTCTCACCTTTTTAAAGTCTCCAGTAGGAGGAATTTTATTGTCAGTTGAATGTTTAAGGGCGTATGTTCTCCTTGGATCGGGATAAGGGATTGTTACAAGCAGCTATGGGTTCCCTAGATGACAAACAGGAAAAAACCAAACCCAGAGCCTTTTATGACTGGTTATTTTCTTTGTCTTTTCCCTGCTTTCTCTAAAGCAAGTCCTTCAGCTTTCCCAGAGGAAGGATGACACTATCCACATGCATTTCACTTGCCCTTGAGATCCATACCTGTGTGTTTGTATCTCATATTCACACCTTTGTTTTAGAAAGACAGGCAGTGAAGTTGCTTTGCCTCCAAGGTTTTCTGTCAGGGCAAGTGGTACAGTAATTTTATAATGAAGGTTTTAGAGGAAGTCCCAGCTGTGAAAATCAGATGTGGTAGATCTCTTACAAATCCAATGGGATGATGGCTGCTACAAACTGCCTGAAACACCTGTTTCCAGTTGCTTCAACAGCAGTGCTACAGTAAAGTTAAAGTGACCCTGAAGGTTTTTCTCATGGATAATTTAACCTGCTTTAAAAAGTGTTCAAGTCCCAATTCCACTACCAAGTTAAGTGGCCTAACCACCACTTCAGCCTGTGCTTTGCCAGGTGGTCTTGCCAATGGGGGAAGGGGGGTAGGGAGTGTGGGACAGAGAGTTTGTGTTTCAGGATAAAAGGGAAGAATTCTTCTTTGTGTATATCCAAGTGAGAGGTTTGCTGGAGAAGGGAGTTCTCTCTAATGAGAAATACGTGCAGCTCTGTTTAAGGAGGAGGAACTGGAAGGAAGGAAGCAAGTCATAATCTGAAAGCATTTGTCTATTGATGGAGTGGCTCTTTGCTTACAGATTTGGCAGCTGCAGCTTTTCTTGAATCATGGTTTTTATTCCAAGAATTCTTGTATAATGAATTTCTTACCTTAATTTGCCAGACTTTGAATGTTTATTTCCTGCATTGTAGAGAGGTGCTTTTTTTTCTCCAGTTGTATATGGTTTAATATTTGTTAAAGAAGGAATCAGAGTTTTGTTCTGTTTTAAAAGTAAACCTTGGCTAATTTTTACTGTATTAATAGCTCTTAGTGTATGTATTGAAAGGATTTTTCTTTAATATTATAATAGGGTGTCCTGAAAAACCAGGATAGTGGTGGTCTCCAGAAGGCTTGGCCTAGGGTGGTTTTTTTTTGTTTTGTTTTTGTTTCTTGTATGTTTTTGAAAGGCTAGATTGAATCAACAGATTACCATCTCTTTTCATATCTATTATGGTTCAGGCCATATAATTTAATTACTTTTTTGATTATCCCAGTTTTCTCTTAAGACTTGAAAATAGAATATTTTACCATTTTTGTTGGCAAGTTAAAATAGGGTGAGTCTTATTTTTAACCAACTTCTTTTGCCTTTACTTTTAAGAAACTGATTTTGGCTTGGCTGTCTTTCCATCTCTTCATTCATCTTTAAGCACCTGTATTTGCTTTCACAATGTAACCAGGCCAGCTCCTGGTCATGTGTCACTCTGGCAAATCAAGAAGTCCTCACACAGTGTAGGTACCATCTCTTTCCCCCAGTGCCTCCCTCTTCCCAAATTGCCTTTATTTACTCCATACTTTCATCTTTTCTAGAGTGTGGATTTCAGAAGTGTGTGCACACTATCTGTTTCGCCAGGCAACTATTTTTATTTAGACTTGGACCATGAATTTTGGAGCTAAAGTAATTTATGTTTGATAAACATAATTATTTACTGTAGTATCTGTGGCCTTATTTAGTGTACTGAGCATGTTTACTGGCTGAACTGGGAATCCTATTGCTGTTTATGACATTAGCTGCTGGTTTTGGATTAACCTCATTCTAAGTGTTACTTGTATCTTTGGAGCAAAGGCAAATTGTATCTTTGGAAACCTTTTTTTCTTTGTGTTAGACACCTTGACAGGCATGGTTTTGCACTTAAAAAGTTCTCACCCAAAACCCAAGAATGAGAAAGGATAGTTTGAAAATAATCTATGATGGCTGTTTTCACTGAAGTAGGGCTTTGTGCTATATAGCACTTTTAAATTTGAGGCAGAGTAGAGTTAGGCTGTTCTATGAATGGTGTTTGTCGTTCAGGTGCTGTTCAAGTCCCCTTGTTGTGTGAATTTTGCCTTGCAGCCCTCAGCTGTGGAAACCTCTGCTCTTTGGCTGTCATGGCCAGCTCGGTCTCCAGTCCCCCACCCTGCATGAGTTGGGAGGGTTCTCACCATTGTCAGATTCCTTGACCTGTGGTGCAAAAAGTGCAAAGGTAGAGGGTATGGTTGTAGGGTCTTCTCAATGCTAAATCCATTTTCTCTGGATTCTCTGTGCTGAGTAATACAGGAAAGCTGCCCTAAGTGTATGGCTCATAGTTTCTGTTGCTGGTACAAATCCTCATTGTTCTTACTCATTTGTTAATTACAGCAATATGACTGTTTCATGTTGAAGCTGTTTTATATTTAGTTCAAGACATTCATTTTAGTGACAGCAGAAATTGATACAGAGCCTCTATATGCAAAAAGATTCCAGTAAGTGTCTTTATGTGGAAAATATAAAGTTAATGTTTTAATTGCATGCTATCTAAGAATTTTTTATTTGAAGATGTCATGTATACAATAAATGTACACCAAGACAGAATGAATTGAATTAATAGCAGGCTGTATCACAGGAATTTAAAGAAAGAAGCTGCCTGGCAGGGTGGAAGCAGCAAACCACTTAATCAGAACCAGTCGAGCTTTCTGGGTCTTTGTTCTGTAATTATTTTGAGCAGATGACTGGACTTGATGAACAAATGAAGGTGGCAGTGTTAATGATGCCTTAAAATCAGTCTTGCACCACCATTTAGTTTGTTTATGGGGCACTTTTTCTGGTAACTAGGGTAACCTCTTCTGACTATCTCTCTGTTGTCATAGAGGGAAAATTGAGCTGGTCTACATCTGTGATAGCTGCTCAAAGACTTTTTTTTCTAGCTGGGACACAGGGAGAAGTTCCTGTACAGTTCTTAGTCTTGCATAATTTTTTGAGTTGCTGCACTGCAGTCACTTTCTAAATATTAAAGCCAAATAAATTGACAGCATGCTCAAAAGGCCATATTCAGTTTTCAAGAAGGTTTTGTTTGCAAAGTATCCTTGACTTTTTTTTAAACAAATTTTCCCTTTCTCATTAAGGACAACTCAAGCCACTATTCTATTATGTAAATGGAAACTTCATGACAGTGTGGGATTTACAGAGAAGAATGATTGAGATATTGAAGACAAAAAAAAATCCAGGGTTAAAAACATTCTTTGTAAGAAGCAAACTAGTCACCAGGGAAATCTGAATTGTTAGAATCATGTACAAGTGTTCTTGGAAATTTGCATTAGAAATTTACAAGCAATGCATGTGGAAACATGTTACATCTATGCCAGGTCATAAGTAGGTGAATCTGCAAGTTGTATAACCTAACCATTTTTCTTATTACTGTATTGGGAAGACCCCATTTTTTTTCCCCTTTCTTCTCCTGAAGAGGAATACAGAAGGCAGTGAATCATATTTTTCTCTGGGTAAATCAGGAAAGAGCTAAAATTAGACCTTCAGAGTTCATTCTTTTTATTTCCCCTCAAAGCTGAGGAAAGCTTGGTAGACGGCATTTGCAGATTTTGAAGTGAATGTTTTAAGTTTAGTTTCTGAACCCTTTTTTCCTCTCATTAGAATCTTAAAGAAAAATAATATCCATTGATATGGATTGCTTCATGCTGATACTTTCAAAGCAATGCTGTCCTGCATGGGTTGGAAACTCCTTGAGTTTGTAAGTCCTAATTCTCATCCAGTACAAGTCTCCGTGGTGACATGGCTTACGTTCAGTGTTGAGTGACTCAGGAAGGGCCTGGTAAAAGATAAAATTAGGTGTACTTGTTAGCTCAACGTAGGATACTTGCAGCACATGCATTAGCTGTTCTAATGTGCTGGTAATTACGAAATCCAAATTACAGATGTGTAGGCCAGCATAATTTCAGATGGTGTAAATGAAGTTAGAACTGAAAGCCCATCATGGTTCCATACATTGCAAGTAGTATTAGGAGGCTGTTAGAGCAGTGGTGTGAGCTCCCACACACCTGTGAAAAGGGGCTGGTTTGAGCTGGATCTTCCAAATAAATATAATATGTTTCAACTCTCTGGTCATCCTGAGCAGGTTTGTAGTCTGCTTTATGCATACGATTTAGTCCATCAGGTTCAGTTTGCTGAAAAGATTAGAGAGGGAGGTGTTGGAGAATTACTGCCTCTAATGTGAGATTTGATGTGATTGGTGCCAAGTGTCCCCCGCTGTGGTCTGAGACTGCTCTCAGCTGAGCTCTGCCTTCCCAGGAAGAGCCAGGCCAAGGTTGCAGTCTTGGACATCCCTCAGCCAAGGAGACTTCCTCAGAGGTTGTGTCTAGCTGGTGACTTCCTTTTTGATAAGCAAGCTGACTCTAATAACTTAAATCTTTTATGCATGTCTTCTTAAATTACATGGTGGTGTGGTTTAGCCCAGCCCCACACAGACTCTCACTCCCCTCCTGGGGAATGGGCGAGAGAATCAGAAGTGTAAAAGTGGGAAAACTCACAGGTGGGGATAAAAACAGCTTAATAGGTAAAGCAAAGCAAAACAGGAATTAATTCACCACTGCCCATGGGCAGGCAGGTGCTCAGCCATCTCCAGGACAGCAGGGATCTATCGTGTTTAATGGGGAGGGTTGATAAAGCGTGAAAAATGGGAGAGGAAGCAAAAGGCATTACCAGAGCCAGGTGATGGTTGCTGGTGTTGAAAAATCTATTACCTGGTATGGCAGGAGCCAGCAGGTAGCAAGCTGGGCCTCAGGAGGAGGGCTGGCTTCAGTAGTCAGCAGGTATTAAAACTCTAGTCCATGTTTTCTTCAGCTCACTAGTTTCACACCCTCTGTCTGCGGTTTAGTTTTTGCTTCTCTCCTGTTTTGGGGGATCACCATGATTTAATTAAGCTGTTTGTGTGGCTGAACTGGATTAATGAAATGTTAATCTTTGTTAACCCTTTCTTTATTCTCTATTTGTTTATTTTTAATCCAAATTGTTTCACTGATCCTATTTTCAGTGGGATGCCACAGGGGGTGTTTTGTTTCCAGTGGCAAAGAAATTCTGAGATGCACTGTTTCACTGTCATTTCCCTGCTGGGTCCAGTGCCAGGGCTGCACTAAACTGATGCTTGTGGATTTGTACTGTGCCTGGTGAAATTATATTTCTCTGTGCTTTCATGATATTATTTACATTGCAAAATGCAGTGGGATTCTTACTGTTTTGAAGGTTTGATGTCGACCTGAAACTTCCTGAACTATTGCTGGGTATTTACAGATTTCGTATGTCATCTCCTGACAAATAATCTTATAGTTGTAGCTGTTTGATCATTGATTCTGATTTAAGTCAAAGATAGTTGCATCTTTGCAGTCTGTGGGACAGTTTGCATCTTGATTTTTGTAGAGCTTTTCCTCTGATACAACAGACACCTGAGTGGTAAATGTGTGCGTGAGAAACATCAATGGTGTTTGAAAGACTCCTTTAGTCTTCAGCAGGCAATACCATCTTCCATTAAAAAACCCCAAGGTTTCCCTTTTGCATGGAATTTGTAAAAAAGAAAGAAATACTTTCTAGCCATTACTTCTGCCAAGGGAGAGAAACCATGTGAAAAGCATGATATGAGGATAGCAGTCCTTTTGTAGTTAAGTGTGGGGACTTGCTCTCTATCTAAACTTATGGGATACATCATATTTTTATCAGTGTATCTTCTCTAATGCCTTCATTTTCTCAGTTGTAGAATACAACTGTCCATTTCTGCTGGTGGGTTGGTCTCTTGCATTTGCTAAAATTGCTCTTCACTTTTTATCAAAACCATTTCAATTATTCCTGAAATAATCAGCTAACTGATGGAAACCAAGATTAGCTCAGTTGGTTAGAGCATGGTTGTGGCTTGATCCCTGTATGGCCATTTACTTAAGAATTGGACTCAATGATCCTGTTGGGTCCTTTCCAACTCAGAATATCCTTTTAATTCTGTGACTTTGTAATTCACACAGAGACAGATCTCAAAAGCTTGAGTTATTTTTGCTGCTGGAGATGTGCTGCAGTTGGTGTTTTGCTGTAGCAGCGTCTCTGTTTGAGGCTGATTGTAAATTTAGAAATTTAGGGTTAATTGCTTTTTGCCTCTGGATGTAAGTAAATGTTGTTTGTGGATTTTCCCCCTCCCCACTGCTGATGGCTGTCTAGTGACAATCACTAGAGAGGAGAGAAGGAGGAGCCCTGGCAATGGAAGTACTGGTGCTCAGGTTCCCATTGCTTGTAATGGCCAGAAAACAGGGTGTCCCATGTCCTGGAGTTGCAGAGATCACCTGGGCTGAACTTTTCCAATGTTGATGAGCTGTCCTTGACATTCCCTGCCTTGTTTGAATCAGTATCTTTGGAAGCCAGCATGGCCGAGTTGAAGGCCCAGCAGTTTATGGTATTCCAAGTGTGAAGGCTCTCCCAAAAGAGCTGGCTGGAGATGGGAGGCTGCTGCTATGGAAGGGAGAAAGAGCATCCTGCTGAGCTGGCAGCCAGCATTCCAGCAGGGCAGCGTGGAGAGGAGAGAAGGGTGCTGCCAGGGCGCTCTGGCAGCAGCAGTGTCTGTGCAACAGCTGAGTGCCCTGATGGATGGCAGCAAGGCCTGGGAGGGTTGCCTTATGTTTCTGTCTGAACCAGGACTCAGTGGTTTCCAGAAATCAATTTTAATCCTTTCATTAAATTACAGACAGACTCCAGCTCTAAAAAATTTAAGAGTGTGTTGGCGAGAATGTCTCTTGGGAGGAGATGGTGCAAGGCTTCTTTAAATAGGTAAACATCCATTCAGTGTTAGGGTTTGGGGTTTTTTTGAATCATAAGGGAACAGCAGCATAACGTATTTTACAGTGTTAATATTCTTATATGAAAAGGTCTTCAAGTCACAGATTTTTCTTTTTAATTTCAAAACGTGTAGCCTTGCACATAGGTGAGCTCAATGATTGTGCTGTGTGGTTTCCAAGTTCAGGAAAAAATTGGCCTTCATATATTTTCTCTCCTCTATGTATGTGGGAGATAAAAAAAACCAGCCAAGGAACAAAACAGCTTAGTACATGTCTGAGGTTTTTCCTCAATTATCTAAAAGTTGACATTACATCATCTGCACAGATGTAAATATAGAAAATAGTAGGTGTGTTAAATCTCCTGACATACTTTTAAAAGCTTTTTACAGAGGACTGACTTCACTTGAGTGTATGTTTGTGTCAATAGAGATGTGGCATTATGTCCATTTTTCTTTCTGGGAGATTGAGAGTTTCTTTAAATGCTGGTTTTCATCTTTTTTGGTTGTTTTAGCTGCAGAAATACTGTTATCTTTTCTGTCTTTGGCTCTACTCTTTCACAAGATGGTTATATTTCAGTGAAGTTGCGTTCTGGTTTTTCCTAACTATTCCTCTCTCTATATATTTTGGATTTTTCCAAATACACGTTTTTTTTCTTTCTGAACAATGATATTGAATGATAATGTTGGACAGATGAATAAATAATGTATATGTGCGGTTTCGTACGAAAATTAGCTAAGCAGTTGCTTTTTCAGACAAACAATAAAAGCAATGCCTCCTTCAATTTCAGTGCTAAACTCTAGAGAATTAGCAAAATAGATGTGAATATTTTGGGTATTGTGAGACCTGTCCTAGGTCCTGATTCAGGGTAAGTTCCCTGGCTGAGATAATATTTAAGACTTAGTTAAAGAATATCCACAGTTCCCAGGCTGCTCAGCTGTCAAAGGACTCGTTAAGCATTTGCTGGAAGTTCTGTTTGGTTTGGTGTAATGTGTTTGTTGGGCTCTGTATTGTGCAGAGACAGCGCTGTAACCATCTCTGTGTATGGCTATGTAGTGGAAGTAAGTGTTGTGCCAAATAAAGATTCTAACTTGGCTTTGAAATTGAACTTTTATTACTCTAAAAGTACGAAACAAACCCAACCAATTCTGAAATCAATTTCTATTGCCACGTAATTGCTACATGTAAGAAAACAAGAAAGGAGTTGGAGCGTGTTTTTCTTTTGCAGGTGTTGGTGAAATAGTTCAGTTTATTTAAAGCATATGATTTCATGCAATTGTGCCTGATTGTTAGTGCTGCTGTCAACAGCTGCATGCTCATTTAGCTAATTGCATTCTAGTAATATAGCTGAGCTTATTTTAAGATATGCAGTTGTACGTTTTTGTTTTTTTAAAGCAACTGCTCACACTCAGAATATTTACTGCAGAAAGTTCTGTGCTGTCACAATGAACTGTCATTGCTCTAGGGGAAATTTAAGAGCTTCTACATGAGACTTTCAGCCAGTCTGGTGTATGGATAGCACCTGTGGAAAGTTGGACCATGCCACTTAAATTCATACAGTTCTAAAGGCCTTGAAATGGGGTCAGTTTCGTCATCTGCTCTTTGGGAGTATTTTGTATTTAACATGTTAAATTTTAATTTCACAAGCAACTTATTTCTACTGCATCAGTATTCTGGTTGTGTGTAGAGGAACAATGAGCTTCTCTTACATACTGATTATCTCCTTCCAGAAATATGTACATAAAATGAGAAATTTGTATGAGTTGTGTATGTATAGAAAGCGTGTTAGGAGAGAAGACTGTCATGCATGCTAATTCTGGATATTTGTATGGTTTTTACTGGTATGTGTTAGCGACGTGATCGCAGTCAACAGTATGAAATGTGTAATGCAGTGTTGTTTTTATTTGTTATATAGCTTTATGCCAGTATATACAGGCCTCTAAAACCCGAGATGGTGGCAGCCGTTTCATTTCCAGTGCAACAGAAGGTAAAGGAAAAAGTGTGGGGAAAATAAAAAGCACTTTGTTCATCTGATACTCTTATCTTCATGGACATTTATGTGGTTCTTGATCTTCTAACCTTCTAGACTCTTCCTTCACAGCTAACTTCTTGCCATAGATGGTGGTTATATTTTTTCCTGAGTCTCCAAAACAAAATTAGGAGATCTCATGATGTCACTTGTATGTCTATCTAGAAGTTGCATCATCTTTGCGTTTTGTCTATTTGTGCTTTTCTTCAGTAACAACGCTGCACTGAAACTGAATCTTTAGCTGTGTTTTAATGAGAATCTGAAACATCTGAAGAGTGGCTTAGAAAATTGCTGTCATGACCACAGTTTCAAGATTGCCACACTTAAGGAAAAGCACAGATACCTAACGACACAGAAATGTTACAAAGCTAATCCTTGCTAATATCTGCAGTCTGACTATAAGCTAACAAACTGTCTTGCATTTTCTGTTTCTCTTAAAAGGAGCGTGTCCTTAATTCACTTATCCTAGCATCTACCTGCTGATGTCCTGCTTTTTTGCCCTTGTTTGTGCTTAAAAGGGGAATGAAATATTTACTTCTGTATTTTTCTTTCATGTGCAGGGGAAAACTTTGAACAGACTCCGTTAAGACGCACATTTAAATCCAAAGTTCTTGCTCGCTATCCTGAGAATGTTGAATGGAACCCTTTTGATCAGGATGCAGTGGGAATGGTCAGTATCACTTAATGGCTTTTGGAGTTTTTTTGTTACATTCTAGAGAATTAGTAGAGAAATAAATTAGTCTGCAATTAATGAATCTTGTTTTGTGCATGGTTTTTCCATTTAATAGAATGTAGTGTATCTTAATTTAGATAAAATGTAGTTGTTTTCTGGTCTTGGTGACCAGAAAAAATACTTTCCTTTATGTGAGTTTGAATTTCATTATTTTACTCATGTCGAGGCTGGTAAACAAAATAATTGTGAGTTTCAATAGAAGTTGCATGCAGCCCTTTTGATACCTTCCTTTTGTTTTTCTGATTTAGACCCTTATCACTGTATTGTGCAGAAATGTAACACTTAATAGAATTTAAAGTGAAATGCGATGGCAGTCTGTGGATTCTAAATCCCATTTTCACCAATGCTTCTGCGGGCAGGGGGAGAGAAAAATATTTTTTAATGGATGCTCTCTCCCTTTCCCCTTTTCTGTAGCTGTGTATGCCTAAAGGGCTTGCTTTCAAAACACAAGCAGATTCCAGAGAACCTCAGTTCCACTCTTTTATCATTACTCGTGAAGATGGCTCGCGGACATTTGGATTTTCTCTCACGTTTTTTGAGGAAGTCACTAGCAAACAGATCTGCAGTGCAATGCAGACGTTGTATCATATGCACAATGCTGAATATGACATTCTTCATACTCCACCTACCAATGACAAGGAGAGCTGCAGTGGCACTGGGGACTGCAATGGCACCTCTGTCTCAAAGCTACAGCGATTTAACTCCTATGACATCAGCAGAGACACTCTCTATGTCTCAAAGTGCATTTGTCTGATTACTCCAATGTCTTTCATGAAGGCTTGTAAGAAAGTTCTAGAACAGCTTCACCAAGCAGTGACTTCACCTCAGCCACCACCACTACCTTTAGAAAGCTACATCTACAACATTCTCTATGAAGTTCCTCTTCCTCCAGCAGGAAGGTCATTGAAATTTTCAGGTGTTTATGGACCAATTATCTGCCAGAGGCCAAGCACCAGTGAACTACCATTGTTTGATTTTCCAGTTAAAGAAGTTTTTGAATTGCTTGGAGTAGAAAATGTGGTTCAACTCTTTACCTGTGCCCTTCTGGAGTTTCAGATACTGCTTTATTCACAGCGTGAGTACTTGGGTTTTGTTTCCTTATCTTGTAGTTGTACTGGCACAAGGTCTTATTGTGTCTTGAATTCTAAAAACACCACAAACAGCAGAGTAGCTGGATTAAAGTGGCATGAGCATGCTGTTGCAGTATAGCTGATCTGTGTGCAGGTCTTAAGGTAAAGAAAAGCACTGGAGTTTTAAGGAGAGTATTGCATTGGCTCCTGCTGTTAGACACCTAAACTTGAAACTGGGTTTTCACATCATCTCCTCTGTTCATGGTTTGGCTGACCCCTTTATTGTTGGTTCTGGAACTGTGCTGCTGGATAGAGCAGTTTGCCTTCTTCCATGTTCCTGTCTAGCTGCTCAGCTGAATTCCCTGCCATCTCTGCAGAACTAGCCATGCATTTTGAAAAGATACACAGTCAATTATACATCTGGTTCTGAAGAAGAGTTAATCATGCAAATACAATTTTCTCTTGGAGTACCCCAAGTCACATTTCAGTTGTTCCTTTGAAAGATAAATACCTGAAAAAAGTTTTGACTGCACTGAAATCCCAAATCTTCCTTAAGGCCTTGAAACAGTTATAGCTGAAGCCACGTAGCTAAGGCTTGCTATGGAGAGGATAGGCAGCAACTGAGCTGAAATAGCATGTTTATCAATTAGTGAGTAGTGAGGGAGTGTTATCTGTTTTATGTGTTGAAATTTGTGGATACTGGCCTTCTTACTCCACATCCTGTTGCTCTAACACAGAGTATGTGACATTATGCTAAAAGGTAATTTCTCTGTGTTGTTTTAGGTTTTGGTTTTTGTGTTGTTTTTTTTTCCCCCAAGCTGACTAGCCTTAGTCCAGGCTCACCCATTCAGAATGGTGTGGTTTAAACAGACAGCCTGCATTTTGAACACTACTTTATGGTAGTGATTAGGAAGCTGAAAAGACCCCAATACAAAACCAGGGCTAGTCCATGGTGTTGTTGAAATTTGTTTTCAGTGTTTATTTCCCTTGAGTTGTCACTGAAATACGTAGAACACAAATGGTAACTATTTACCAAATATAACCTACTTCTATCACCAACCTTCTCCAAGCATGAAATACAGATTTTGAGTTAAGTATGTTAAGATCTGTGCATGGACTAAAGCCAAGGATGGATTTGTGTGTACAGTCAGGGTGATTAAATGTCTGTAAAGGCAGCAGGGTGTTGCATCACAGTTGTGTCATTGTATAGACACTGTGAACTGCAAGAGAAGAACTGCACAGGAATTCAAATGCAGTCAAAAAAACCTTACTGAACTCTGTAGTGATTACTCTCTTGGATTTGAAAAAACAAATTGCTCTGCTTCTTGTTCATAGCAAATCTAGAAATACTTGTCTAGCAGACAAACTTCTTTCGTGGTTTCTCCTGAAATGGATTAAGCATTTATATGTTTGGATTTCAGGAGAATTTCTGTGGATACCTGTGTCCCACCAGTGGAGGATTCAAACATCAGCACTTCCATCTGAGGAAGGGTGTGGTTGTGTTGGCCTGTAGAGGTGTCTAGGATTCCTGTGGTGGGTTGGAAGCTCCACAGAAAAGCCACGTGTGCATCACCACGTGGGCACAGTGCTCCTGGAGCTCTTGTCAGGCCATCACCTTTTGAGTGCTCTTTTGTTCCAGGCTGGAGCTCACCTCACTTCTGGGCCAGTCTACTGTATTCTGGTTTCTCTTCCCAAGCCCTTTTAATAGGTTCAGCTTTCTGTCTTGGGCCCTTTCCAGGTGTCTGATCAGTGGCTAATTAAAGAAGCTTAAACCAGCCCTGGAGCACTTGAGTTTCTTGTTTGCAAGCACAGATGTTTGGAGTTCAGAGGGATGAGGGATCAGTTAGGACAGTTTCTGACCACTGTTTCCCTGCCTCACCCCAAGCTTTGGCTGAGTTGGGCTGTGTTGTACATTATGGAGGTGTCTTGTCTCTCTGTCAACTTCTTACCTTAGTTTTTGGCTAACAAGTCTTCTTTCAGCAGAAAAAGAATTTTGGTTATTTGTTTGTTGACTTTTGACCCTTAGGTTTGGTGAACTGCCTGCAGCAGTGCCTTCTCAGTAATAAAGCCAATTTTTTTTTGAAACATAGCTTCTCTTAAGGACTTTCTGAGGGATTTAATCCCTGTGCTTTTTTTTTTGTTTTTTTTATTTGTTTGCTTCTGTTGTTCTTTTCAATTGGAATATGCTCCTAATATATTCCACTCTTTCTTCAGTATGGTTGAGTAACATCTGTTTTTTCCTGTTTGTAAACCAGGAAATATTGAATGGAGATATAGGTGATGGTGCACTCAGTTCTAAGTGGAATCAGAAATTGCTTTACTTTTGTAAAGACTTTTTCATGTTCTTGCATGCACACCAGTGTGAGGTCTGGGTTGTCCTTCAGAATGTAAATACTGAGTGTTTTAATGTCCTTTGAGTTTGTTAAATCTCTTGGTGCTCAAACCCATGACAGC
Source organism: Illadopsis cleaveri (assembly GCA_013399915.1). Lineage (NCBI taxonomy): Eukaryota > Metazoa > Chordata > Aves > Passeriformes > Timaliidae > Illadopsis > Illadopsis cleaveri. Next base: position 155,061 of record VXBB01001981.1, on the reverse strand, counting down.
TGAGGTGACTGAGATAATTTCTTGTTCTCCTAGGTCAGATGAGATTATGATACTCACAGTGTGGATTTAGATTTAGAGCAGTATGTGTCAGGATCAGTGGATTTGTAAGATTTACTTGAAAAAATACCCCATCAACAAACACCCAAAATAATGAAAGACCACCACAATAAAAACCAAACCCTGAACCTCTTGGAGATCTGGTGGAACTAGATGATCTTGAGGGCCCTTCCAACTCAAACCTTTTCATGATTATATATTTCTATGATTTTTGTTGCCAAGTGCAATCCTTTTTGAAGCAAATTATTTTAGTGTTTTAAGTTTCAGTCAGTCCTTGGAGTAGGAGTAACTTCACTTGGCAGTGAAAGTGTTTTGGTTTAAGATTCCTTTGACATGTTTCTGACTTGATGCTTCTGGAAATTCTTCTTTTGTCCCACTGTGTTGGCTCAGCCTTGTGTATTTTGGATCACTGTAAGCCGAGTGTAGGGAATGAATGCCTCAGTTTGATTGTCCTGTTGAGAGACCTGTCTACCATTTGGAAAAATGTCAGAGGCCTGTAAGAAGGAGAAGAATTAGAGAATACTGCCAGTGCTGAGCTAGTGCTAAGGAACTCTGGAAAGAGTCAGTGATGCTGGAGGCCTGTGGGAAGTGCCCTTGCCAGATATTCTGTGGGAGGTGGTTTGCATTCCTGCAATTTATGTTGCTCTTGTAACTGTGAAATAGACTTACTCCTTATCTCAGACAGCACCTAGAGCTCTTCTGAAAAGTGTGTACTGAGTTAAGACAGCTGTGAAATCTGCTTGGAGGTGATTTTTCTAAACAGCTAAAAACAAAGAAAAAGGAGAAATGTAATGCACTGCTGCCACAGACTGTGATCTAGGACACTTTGCTGCCATTTTACAGTATAAATAAGGGGGATTTTTTCTGCTTTGCCTTTGAATCACTCCTCTCCATCTTTTTTTCACTTGTTTAAAATTATGTTCATTCTGGAGATTTAAAGTATTAGTTTAATGTCCTTGCAGTATTAGTCCTGTGCTGCCTAACTCTGATCTCTTACAGAGGACACTTCCTCATTATGCCTTCTGTGATTTAGGAACCTTGCTGCTTGAATCCTGCTGACAGACATAGAACAGGAGATACTTCACCCCACTGCTTCTACTAACCACAGCTGGTTATTACTGCAGTTACAGGGTTTTTTGAAGTGACTTGTGAGTTACTGGGCAAATACAACAGTATTTCCTTGTGAACCATGAAGTAGGAAGATTAAAAGGAAAAACTGTTCCAAAATGTGATTGTATAATTGTTTTAAATTTGGCTGAGTCAGAGGATTTCTGTAGGCACTTGACAGACTTCTCTCTAGCAGAATGTGAAAATGGGGAGGTGGAGTTATGGTTCTTAGAGCTGCCAGGTTCTTCCCTTCCTCTTTTTCCAGGCACAGGACCTCTCAATTTCTTTTTTTTTTTTAAATCTTCTACACATAAGTACTACTGTGTTAACTTTTCATACACACTTTAAGAGATAATGTATTTCATTTATAGCAATTGGTTAGAATAACAAAGCATGCTTTTTCTGTGTTCTTAAGTGGCCATATTAAAAAAGTAGTGGATTTTCTTTTCCTTGCACAGTGATCAGTTAAGCACTTTCCCATCTAACAGTGCCCTGGTTGTATGTCATTATTTCCCTACCAGTGCTTATGTACAATACAGTGCCTAAAGATCATGTCATTGACACCAGAACAAGCACATTCTGATTTCAAGGACAACAGCAACAGCACTGCTGAAACACTTCTTCACTCCTTTAGTCTTTCTGTTGTTGTTATTATTAAATCTTCTGTAATTCTTTGGTATGAGAACTGTGCTGCTTGCTTCTTTAAACCCAAAAACGGCTCCATACCCTCTCTGGGTAGGTATAACTTAAGAAAACATAGGAGTTATTTTTGTTCATATTTTCATGCTTCTTATCTTTGTCGTTGCCTTTTGCCAGTAGCAGAATACAGCCACTGTTACTTGCAGGCTGCAACTGGGCAGGCCAGATCTTTGGGAGTGGCTTATCCATGTGGATATCCACAATCAGAGCACTTTTTTTGCAGATAGCTCCATGGCAGGAGGTAGCTGCCCAGTGGGTAGAAATTCTGAACTATTGATGTTACTTTATAATTGATTTGGAAGGCTGATACTAAAGTTAGCCTAATGACAGAGGGAAAAGTTATATTTAAATTATCCATCAGGATCAGACAGGGGGTTTTGTGTGGTAGGAAAACACTGTTTCTATTTTAAGACTTGTTCTTCCAGATAAAAAAGCTGAATACAAACCAACTTGAATGTCTGTGTATCTATGGCTACATTTAAAGTTTCTTTTAAAATTGAAGAAAATAGAGTATGGAATAGAATCATCTTCTTCCCAAAGCTTATCATTAATTTATCACTTCTTTGCAGTCAGGCTGTGATTAAAGCTGCAAACCCAAATGTAAATGTGTAGGCAGAAGCTGGTGTCCAGGCAGAATAGAGGAGTGCTGCTGCTGATGTTTATTGGTATTTCAGTCTAAATAAGCTTTTGGCAAAAACTTTAACCTGTTTAAGCTGTTCTCATCTGTTTTGGTTGAAGGGTCTTTCATAATGGATCTGCTGTGAGGCAGTGACAGGTAGCTTCATGCAATAACCTTTTCCACCAGCACAGCTTGATATGAAAATTAAAAATCAAAAGCCCAAGTTGCAGAATTATGGGTGATGTTATCAAAACATGTGCTGAGTTCCTCTTGGGATGTGGGACTCTTTTCAGACCCCAAACTCTGCAACTTTGTCCCCAAACAAAATTAACCATGGATGCCAGGAACTGAATTTCTTGGCCTTTTTTTTGCTGTCTGAAGTCTTGAGTGGAGGAGGCTGGCTAAAAGATAGAATCAAAGCCATCAACATGGGAAGTTCACAGTTAAGCTTTATTTTTCTCTAGAGTGTTTAGAAAAAATGTGATTCTTGCAGTTTTCATCTGCCCTCTGTGACAGTGTGCAACAGCTTCAGAATCTTCAGCACCTGAGCCTGCCCATTCAAGTGTCTTTTTCAGTGTCACAGTGTCTCTAGTTCTGTGAAAGGAGAAAGCATGCATACCCCACACCTTCATACACACGTATGAAGGTTACTGACTTTTCCTTGTATTCTCTCTCCTTTCCTGGCTGGAATTGGATGTTGTTGCAGTATCATGAAAAGGCATCCTATGTCTCCAGTTTGTGCTATATTTATAGCCTGACAGAAGGTAGGAATTGCCCTAGTTGTGTGAGTGTTTTATACCCTTCCCAGCCTGGCAGCTGGAAAGCAATTGGGATATTTCAGCAGCTGTATTGGAACACACATCTGGTGCTGCCTCCCCCTTTATGAGATTTCAAAAACCCTTAGAGATGACTCCATAGTTACAGATGAGGAGGGTGCAGTGTTTGCCCAGCAGTGTGAACTGCTCTAGCCACCAGTGCTACATAAAAAGATCTCTTAGTGTGTTGCACAGGTACATTTAATATGCTCCTAAGTTCTGGGAGGACATGGATTGTTTTTACATTGAACTGAGGCTTTGGTTGTACATTGCAAAGGCTAAACAAAGCTGATCCTTTTCATTTTCTGCATAGTTATTTCAGTCACACTGTTGGATTGGCTGCTATACAGCATGTTTTATAGACATTTAAACAACTCTTTTTAAAAATGTTTATCTGAGAGATACCAGATGCCTTGGGTTTCATCCAAGGCTTCCATAGAAAGCCCTGAGCACAGAGAAAAGAAATTATTTTTGATGTATTTCTTAGCTGATTACAATATTGCTTCTGTGTATTCAAACTGGTGTTCCTGGTGACCCTAGTATATTTAGCAGAAAGTGACTTAGCATGCATTAAGGCTCAGTTTGCTCATTTCCATATGACTTGTAGAATGACCTACTTTGGGTTGAGCTCTCTTTGTTGTTTCAGCAAAATGTGCTGGGTGTGCAGGTCTGGGTTTTCATTATGATGCCACTCAGCTAGTACTGGGTTTTGTGGTTTCTGTTTTCAAACAGCTTCTCATTTCTTTAATTTAAATTTGTTTACTTAAAAGTATTTGTGAAAAAAATTTTAATTTTTTTGATCTTTTCCAGATTATCAGAGGCTGATGACAGTGGCAGAGACCATCACAGCACTAATGTTTCCATTTCAGTGGCAGCATGTGTATGTTCCTATCCTTCCAGCATCCCTCCTTCATTTTCTAGATGCTCCTGTCCCTTACCTCATGGGCTTGCACTCTAATGGACTGGATGATAGGTCTAAGCTGGAACTTCCTCAAGAGGTGAGAGGAGCTTGTCTTGATTGATTAAATATTGTCCATGACTATGAGGGGAGTGAGAAGTGATCCAAAACACAAGTGCTAACTGTAACAGCCATTGTCAAGTTCTTGCTGGCTCTGATTTGGGATAGGTCTTAGTTTCTTGGAGATGCTGACGAAAGTCTGGTGAAATAGATAAAGCCCTGCTTTTGAAATTGGATGTTCTGATTACGGTATTCAACTGTAATTTTATGGGAACTGATTTATTGGGACATACAGAAAGATCATTTTTGTGCTGGGAAAATTGTCACAAAAAACTGTAGTGCCAGGAAGTGCACGGAAGTGCAGTGTGAATTCCCCAGCTATGGCCAAAAGGTTGTGGTGGTGAGTGAGCAGAGCTCGACTGGCATCAGCTCTGTGCTGGTTCCTGGCTGTGTGGGCTTAGGCAGGGTTTCCCTGCCCTGGATTTCTCTCTTGGAGTTGGCTTGCATGGGCCCAGCCTGCCAGGTGTCTGCACAAAACCATTTCAGGTTTTCTCCTGGAGTGCCTGCTTCAGTCTGCAGTAAAATGTCAGTGTGTACTTGAGAGCAAACTTCTGCTTATTGGGGTAGTGCTGAGGAGTAGCCCCTGTGTAAAGGAGAAGGAAATGGTCTGTAAAGGTTCTGCAGGTCATCCATGGGGCTGGGACTACCTTCAGACTGCTTAAAGGTTGTCCTTATTTATTTTATCCCGCTGTTCACTTCACAGACACTTCTTATAGGGATGTGCCAAGGGAGTTTAAGATCTGGTTGTGAGGATCAAGGCACTACCCAAGGCAGCAGAGGAAATGTCTGGCCCCTGCTTACTTGTAGGTGTAACTTTTCAGGGGAGGAACTTTGTGGGAAACACCCTACTTACAGGCTCTGGTAGGATTCTCTGCCTTTTTCCCTGACTGTGGGTTTTCTTCTATTACCATTTGCATTTCTGGGACAGCAGAAGCATGGCAGGCACAGGGTTTTGTGGTGGTGGTGGTGGTTTTTGTTTTCATTATCAGGCAGTGCTGCAGCATAACTTGACACAAAAACCCCTTCCTTTTTAAAAAAGCTGTGTGAAATTAAAGACAAGATATTTTTGTGAACCTCCAGTTTGGTCTCCATGCCAACATTGCTCTTTTTCTCAAATCCATATGCTGGTAGTTTTGATTTGTTTTTCCTGGCAAGTTCAAAGTAAAACGTTTTTTTCAAAAATTTTTTTTTTTTTCTATGAAAACTAAAATGTTTAATCTCTTGATTTCTTTGTCTCGCTCTCTTTTTATTTTCCACTGGTATAATTAATAACAGAATATTGTATGTTCTTGCCATGAAAACAGCAGTCTAGTGCCTTGGTTTACTATTTTTTCAGAATTTTGGCTATACTGACAGGCCTAATTAATATGGTTAGCAGACTTTTTAGAGAGAATAGCTGATGAAATAAAATGCATGTGTGGATATGCATGTTAATATGCACCATGGATGTTTTCACTGTTGCCACAAGCTTCTAAAAGACTGTCCTCCTTTTGTGAAGAACTTCGTAGTATTAAAATTACTGTAATATTTCCAACTAAATAAACATATTTTAATTTTAAATAGACATTTTGGTTACTTAAAAGGTAAATAGTTTTTGGAAGAGATTTATCAGGTTATTTTGGAGGTTTAAAGTAAGGCAGTTGGTCTATTTTTAGATGTTTGAAATGAAATCCAAGTACTATTAAAAAGTAATCTGACACCTCAATTTACATTTTGTTTCACAGGTAACCTTTTATGTGAGGGTGGAGGAGTAGATTTTTGATAGCATCTTATAGAGATGAGAATTGTCTAGCAGGGGAGGACAGACAAGACAGAAAGCAGCAGCAGCATGCCCATGTGGTGGAATTTGCTGCAAGACTTCCTTGTCCTTCTGAAGTTTCAGCTTTTCTCTTTCTTATTTGAAGAGTGAGCTCTTAAAGCTTTGTTCACAATGAGTTTGACCTAGCCTGAGAAATCCCCTTGGCAGTCACTGCTGGGTAAGGTTTCTTGTGAGCTGTTGAAGTCCTTTGCATTGCTGGCTGGAGATGGTAGCTGTGGCATAGAAATGGACTGGAGACTCCATTCTCTAAGTGAATAACTAAAGAGTTATCCTCTACCAATAGATTTGTTTATTCAAGGGGTTAAGTAGTCTGGGAAGAAGAGGAGCTCACTATTATTGAGGTTTTCATTGTAGGGAGTTTGCTTAAAAAAATCCAGCTAACCAAAAGAGAAACCCAAACAAACCCCCATAGAACAGCAAACAAAAACTGCCAAGGAATGTGAATGTGTTGTTGTAGAGCAGTAGAAGAGGGCATTTGGATTCCATTATTTGTACTTCAATAAAGACAAATTTATTATCAATGTCAGAGGGGCCATTAATATTTAACATTTTTTATCTCTGAAGTTTGGAATGTAAATCAACCTTTATGAACTCATCGGGGTTATATGAGGAACTCCTCTAGGCTCCTGATACCAGAATTTTCCTCACTTATCACAAAGGGTATACAAAGAGCTCTTCTGTGTTGTAATTTATTCTCAGTTCTGCAAAAAAATATTTTTTTTGTCTTGAAACTGCCTAAGCTGCATCTCTGTTCCTAATCTATTTACATGGATGTGTGGGACACCTGCTGTTAAAGAAAGCAATATCTGATTTAGGCAGGGGCCAAAGAGGTGAACTTTGAGAGATAATCTAGTTAGTGCTTCTCAGTTGAAGGTTATTGTGGAAGAAAATAATATTGCTGTCTAGCACAGCATGGGTACCTCAGTGTCACTGTAGACTTCTTCATTGTGGTTTTGTAATGAAGTTTTAAAAATACTAATTTGTCTTGCTCGAAGTGTTCTAGGCTGATAATGTGAGAATACTGTCTGTCCTAACTCAGGTTTGGTTTGGTGTAAGTCTTGGCACACATGTGCCATGAGGCTTGCTTTGGTGGTAGCCTCCCGTATTTGGGTCACATCTGGTGTTTCCAGGGGATGCTTTACCACATGAGCATGGAAACCCAGCTGTATCCTGGAAGTTAATACTTGTGGCAGGTGATGATTAAAATCTTCAACAAAAAAGTTGTGTTAGTACAAAATTCAATTTTAGGTTATCCCTTGGATACATCAGAACAGGCCCTGATGGAGAATCCATTGAAGACCACCAGTGAGTGGCCTGCAAATCTGACCCTCTGTAGCCCAGTAAAATTAGGAAATGCTGAGGTTTAGTGTGGAGTTGAGTTTCTTGTGCATGTCAGCAGCAGAGTGCTCGTTCTCACAGGTGCTGCTGCTTTTCTGAGGGCTCTGTGTGTGCATGAACATCCCTGTGGTTTCCCTGGCAGCTGCATCAGGGGCTGGTGAGGAACCCAGAAGAGAAGGGGAGGGCATGGGAGAAGCTGTGCTAGAATAAGGTGCTGCAGATGTCAAAGGGGAAGGGAAGAACATGTAGCTGCTTCAGGTGTTGCTGCCAAAAGTGTGCTTTGTTTATCAGTAAAACTGATCAATAAAAGTGGTTTTAGCAGCTTACTCACAGATCACAAACCTAGCAAGTACTGAAGTAAGATTGGGTTTTTTGATGTGTCTTTGCATTTTCTTCTAAAGAAACTTCTGCAGTGCTACAGAAATACATTTTTAATAAGCAAGTTAATCCAGAGCATTTCATGCAGCAGGATTTGCATGTATATCTCGCCACTGTAATTTGGGAGAATGGTAGAAATTGAAATTATTTTCAGTGGAAATAAGCAGTGCTGAGTTTCCAGCACTGGTGAAATCAAACAAAGTAGCATCTCATTAAAAAGCCTGTTTTTAATGAAGTGATTCCAAGGGTCTTGGACAATAGCTTTTTGTGTTAGAAAATTTGAAAGACTTTAAAACATAAAATGCATTTTCTCTGCTAGTATGAGACAGTTTATTTATATTTTTGGTGTTTTTATTTCAGCCATTAAAAGGATGTGATTCAATGCTAAACCTGAAGAAATTCTGTGGATTTTTAATTTTGTATGTTGTTTCAGAAGATAAGAAAGATCTCCTGAAAAGCCTTTTTTCCTTCTGATGCTAACACATCAGACCAAGATAACTATTTAAAGATAATCACTGCTTTGTATGCATTCTCAGGCTATCTGCTGGTGATTTGATCCTTGATAATACTGCAAATTTATTGACAAATCTCAGTTTTATATTTTCTTGTACTCCAGTGTGAACAGCCACCCGAGGAGTTTCTGAAGGCTGCAATGGCTTTGAGCTGTAAACTGTTCTCAGTCCCAAATTCTGGGTTGGCTTGAAGGACAGCAGCGCTGAGAATAAGTGCAGACGGTCCCATTTGCTTAGGGGAGTGGCACAGGAGCATCCTTCAGAATTTAGGAGCACTGTAGATACACTTGCCACAAGTCAGCCATGAGTGTATAAAGTTGCACATCCATGTTCTCTGTGTGTTGTGTGAAGTGAGTGGTTATTTGCAAGGTTGGGGCCATATGCACAAAGGTGATACAGGGTGTAGATGAATGGGGTTTAGTCGTTCTAAAGTCTTTTTAGTGCTGTATTCAAGCAGAACCTAAATAATTTCCTTCTGTGCTTTTGAACCGAGCTGAAAGGAGGGGCATGAGCTTGATGCAGACCCTGCTAGATCTGTGTGGGTCTTTGGCCCTTATTGTACTTGAGGTCAAACAAAAGAATTGCAATTGTCTTTTGGTTTTGGAATGGGTGGGTGTACTCCAGAGCCCACTGAGCCTATGAAAAGTGGTGCTTCAGGGAACCAGGCACTGGCACCAGATATATGAACACTGATTTGCCTAGATTCACATTTCTAAGTTTTGTAAGACTTTCACTTGGACACCCCGTTATTTGGAATGATAAAAGTTTATGGAAAGGACAAGTTTTTAAATTAGGATGTGACATCCTTGTTCCTTAGTGTAGTGTCTCAGGAGAACCTTTTGTTGTAGATGATGTCATGTGTCCTCTCTTGTGACAGTCTGCTATTGAAGTGATGTGTAACTGTTTTGGTGTTTTCTTTGATCAGAAAACTGTTACATGAGCAACAAATAAAAGACTATGACTGTTCTAGAGACCTGAAATACCAAGTAACTAACTTAAGGATGCTCTTCCAATTATATCTCTACTTACACGTGTTGCCAAGTATCTTGTCTTTATATCATTTTAGTTTTGTGTGTGTAAAATAATAAACAGTGCATCCACATAGAGAGCTGTCAGCTATTCACAGCCCACTCAACTGCGCTGCCTCCAGAGGCAAAATAACTAAACCCTTGTGGCCAAAGAACTCCTTTATTTTTCTGCTTTGTGTACTTGCCCAGTTCCTAGCATGCAAAATGCTTTGAATGACCATGATTTTATAAATAAGTGCCTTGTAATTTTTCTTAGTTTTTAAGGAGGAGACCCCTCTATCCTTACTGGCATTCCATTCTATTGGATCTGTAGTGTGGCAGCCTAGTGAGATTTACTGCTCTGGTGTCTGTCGCTGATTTACTTCAGATTTCATTTTTTACAGAAAAATACTGGTTTGGTATCTTTTAAAGGGCTTGTGCATTGAAATGTTTTTGCCATTTCTGTTCCCTGAGGAGCACAGCCTTTTCAGAAATGTGCATGCAGTTCTTGAGGATGACCTCAGCTTCCCTGAGTTCAGAGAGGCTAAAGTCACCTATGGAATCTTTGCTTATGATGCTCTGGGTAGTCCTCTATCTTATGTGTTGTTAACCAAGCACTGGATAACTAGAGTGTCCCTGAAAATATTCTTTACACTCTATGTAGAGTATTGCTGCACACTGACTTTTTAAAAAATGCTTCCATATAGGCCAGTTGCTGGAAAATGTAATTACATGTTGCACAATAAGCAGTCATTATTAGGAGCTCAGAGTATTTAAACTGTGTGTATTGCTCTTAGAGAGGAACCCTGCAGAAGGGAAAATCACATATTGGAAGAATTAACCAGGTGTTAGCCCAGATAATTACAAGCAATTTCAGCAAGCATTGAATTTGGCTTTTTCTTCCATTGGCAAGGAGTTTAATTTCAGTGTGAAGATTAGAATTTCTGCATTGGTAAAGGTAATGTTTGATTTCTTTTTGGCCAAGTGCTTTGTGGGTACAACCAAGCTTATTTACCAAGAGTGATGCTTTCTGCAGAATCTGATCCAAAAAGGAAAGGAAGTTGAATGGCATCAATTAAAGGAAGTTGTAAAAGGAAGTAATACAATTAAACTGTTTGAAGAGTTTCTTATTGAGTCTGTCTTGCCATTTTGCAGACTGCTTGAGGCAAATTCAATGCTTTTTGTTTCTCCCTCAGCACTGATTGGTAGGCATTGTGCCTGGTTTCAAAGCTTTATTTCTCTCCTGTCTTGAAGTGCTTACAGTGTTTCTGACAAATACCAGCTGACTTGACTTCTGATCATCAGGGAACCATGGGTGTAGTGGGAGTCTTGAAGCTCCTGAATTCAGATGCTTGCTTCAAATGCTGCCTTGGAGCAGTGCTGATATATTAGGGAAATTTCAGCAATCACACCTGCCCTGCATAAAAACTTTTTCTAAGGTGCACTAGAAACTGTTTGAGAATCAATGTGTTAATTCTCTTTATTGACCTTGGATTCTTATGCAGCACCTAATTCAATTTGTGATTTAATTTCCAGTAAAGGATCTATACAAGAGATATTAAACTGTTTCATATGCATTCCTTTGAGCATTAAAAATCAATCTCCATATTAAAATGTTAGAACATTAGGAAATAGAGAACTGGAATTATACTTACCTTTGTAACTATGAGTATTATTGTAGCAGGGCATGACTTGGACTAATTCAGTGCAAGCTAGTGCAATAAGTCCAGTGGAGTTCTGCTTTAAGAATTCTATTTTCAGTTTACATGTTGAAGCTCAGTAAGATATTTGTGTTTTAAAGAGAGTTGACATTCTCTGTTTTATAGAAACCTGTCACAAATACTAAGTGAATATTGTCATAACAGTTTACTTAAAGGAACAGGTCTCATCAGGCCCACCTTATTCTAGTCTACCTATGATCAGACCCACAGCAAACTCCTAGCAGAACTCCTTGTGACTCTGATTTCTGGGATCATTCACCATTCATTCCATGTGAGGTTGATACCTTCTACTTATTTCTTTCCAGTTAAACTGTGGTGGTGCTTCCATCCTCCTGCACTTACTGAATCATAGGGAGTAACTGGAGATGTCAGATCTCATGGACTTGGAAAGTGTTTTTGCTGCCAAGCTGCAGTGGGGCCTGAATTCAGGCGTGGCTCCTAGAATAATGCCGTGCAGTTAGGTTGGAAGTACCCCATAATCTGAGTGAAAGGATTTTGTATAGTGAAGGTTAAGCAGAGTAGTGACAGTCCATGTTAATTCTGCAGTGAAGAGAAACTGAAATGCTTCTACAGAAGAGCAAAGTTACTTCTCTGTTCTTAACTTCCCAGGCAGATTTCACACATGACTGGGGTTCTTGCTGTGATGTGTGTAGTTATGTAATGTCTTGAAACCATTTGATTTTGCAATGCAGAAGCCAAAAAGGGAACCTTCCTCCTTGCCAAAGAAAGAGTGAGGTAAACCTTGAAAGGTGCAGAGCTGCTTTTGATCTTGCTGTGGAAGCCACATAGGTGGTTTTTCTTTTCTTTTTTTTTTTCCCCACCTTGGTCTTTTTTGGTGGTAAATGAGTTGGAGATTGGAACTGAAAAACAGAATGGTAACTAGTTCATTTCATTTTTCCCCTTGGAAACAAACTTGCTTATTCAAAGAATTGCCTTAGTTGTCAGGCAATTGCCTTTTGTTGTTTACAAAAAAAGAGAAGATAACTTCATTGAACTTCTGCAGTGTCAGCACACCTTTTAGATTGAAATTTGCTACATCTTTTTGAGAAATGCACTGATAATCTGAACAACAGGCAGTCACCTGCTTATGTATAAACATGTTGTCTAATTCTGTAAAATAGAATTGCATATATCCTATAGTCAAAATTTAGCTGTACATGTATGAAAAAAATCACACATCTGTACCTAATTCATGTTATAATCTATTTTGTACATAGTAATTGTCTGTAAAATCAGTTTCCTTTCTCAGTTACGTCTTTAAAAGACCTGGAAATGTAAGTCTTGTGTTACATTCGTCAAAGCCAGTCAACCAACGAGTTCAATTATGCTTGGGGCAACTCTGTTTTGCAAAATAACCAAACAAATGCAAATGTATTTGAATCTTAAAATAAGCACAAATCCCTAAGATTAATAATGTGCTTAGTGATGTTGTAATGGTGTCCTGTTCTAAATTAAATCCCAGGCTAACCTGTGCTTTGTGGATGTAGACAACCATTTCATCGAGCTGCCAGAAGACCTACCCCAGTTTCCAAATAAGCTTGAGTTCATTCAGGAAATTTCAGAGATACTGATGGCTTTTGGAATTCCACCTGAGGGAAACCTGCACTGCAGTGAAAGTGCCTCCAAGATGAAGAGCCTCAGAGCATGTGACTTGGTTTCTGATAAAAGAAATGGGAACATAGCAGGATCACCTCTGAATTCTTATGAGCTGCTGAAGGAAAATGAGACTATTGCAAGACTCCAAGCACTTGTTAAAAGAACAGGTGTGAGTCTAGAAAAGGTAAGATATGAAATGAGCTGCACTCTCTCTGGCCATGCAGTGGCAGATGGTCTGAAGTCATTGTCCAAAGATGGTGTATGTCTGTCTTCACTAGAAGGAACTTTCTGTCAATATGTTCTCAAACCTTGTGAGCACCTGGAGAGACAAGGACATGGTTAGGGGAGAGAAGGAATGGGATTTAACCCTGCAACATCTGGGAAAACCTTTGCTATCTGCCAGGTGTTTCTTTACCAAGAAACACTTTTCTGCTTTGTGTACTTGCCCAGTTCCTAGCATGCAAAATGCTTTGGATGACCATGATTTTATAAATAATAAGTGCCTTGTAATTTTTCTTAGTTTTTAAGGAAGGGACCCCTTTATCCTTACTGGTATTCCATTCTGTTGGATAATGTGTTTAAAAATAGCACTTTGCCTTGTTTGTTCTTGGTTTTAAGATTTATTCTAAATTGGCACCACTTTTTAGTGAATTAAGTGGCTAAAATTGACATCTAGATAATCCTGAAGTTTGCATCCAGTCTTGGTTTCTGTGGATATCTTTTTCATTCTGTTTAGAGTATATATAATTTTGCTTATATGTAATATATTTGCCATAGGGTTACTGTGATGCTTTTTTCTGGTTAATGTTGTAGAGTTCATGAGTGTCTGATTCCAAGCAAGTGGACATGCACAGCTCATGGTGATCCTGATTGGATTTTTTGAGTGATTAGAATTGTGAAACAAAAAATAAATGGTGGCCCTTTGTGCATAAAATATACTATCTGCAAGACCACTGGGAGTTTTTTTAGCTTTTGTGGAACAAACTGTTCTGTGGAACAGACTGTCACTGCTGGTAATTTTTTTTCCCCCTATGAATTGAATATCTCAATTTTATTGCTTTTTTCATAATTTTTGGCCTGCATCTTAACTGAAAATGCATTTTCTTTTCTTAAAGATTACTTGAGATGTTTAGTGGGGAATTGTGATTTACACTACTAAGGGCTTAGGCTACAGGGAATTGGCTACTAGACATGCACAGCTTGTTGTTACTGTGCATTTCTGTCTTCATTTGAAAGCTGGTGTGTGTTTAACAGTTCTGGAGTTGTTTGACTCCAGATATAGATTTGCCTAATATGCAAATTTTTGGGGTAGTGAGAACCTCTAAAAAGCCTATGCAGGTGGTTGAAGGGTAAGAGAAAGTAAATTAAGTCTGTGGCATACATGGGCATGTATATGGTTCTTATTTAGCCTTTTACAATTTAAAACATATCCAGTGCAAAGAGTACGGAAGTAAGTTTTAGTTTATTGTGAAAAATTTTCTAGGCAAAGGTTTCTGTCTAGGTTTTTTTGATTTTGCTCTTTCATTGCAGTGGTTGAAACAGTAAGTATTATTCTTTATTGAAATGTTGACTTGAAGAGTTAGCAGCTGAATGGTAAAGTCTTGTATGCCTGGAATACCTGACAAAGCATCAATACAAATTATTTGTGTTTTTCCCTTACTTTTTCAGCTGGAGGTGAGAGAGGAGACCAGTAGCAAAAAAGATCTTAAAATTCAGTGTGATGAAGAAGAATTCAAGATTTACCAGCTGAACATTCAGATTCGGGAGGTTTTTGCCAACCGCTTCACACAAATGTTTGCAGATTATGAAGTGTTTGTCATTCAGCCCAGTCAGGACAAGGAATCCTGGTTTACAAACAGAGAACAGATGCAAAACTTCGATAAAGTAAGTTGTAATAAAAAGGTACATCAATGTCAGAGGTAAAACAGTATTCAAACCTAAGGCTTTGTGTATGGGGCCATCAAATGGAAAATTGTACTGTCAAAATGGTAATTTCTTCCTTAAATTTCCATGTTCCCCAAAAAGTCACATCTTAGATATGTGGAAAAATATATACAAATACAGATTTGGAGAGCTAAAGATACCTTTTTAAGGATACTGTAGAAAAATGCAGCTTGCTCTAAAAAAATAGCTTAAAAGCCTCATTTTAGGGCTAACCTCCACATTAAGGTTAGATATTACTAGCGGAAAATGTTTATTTTTTAACCAGAGGAATTGCCAAATATGTTAATGTATTAAGTGATGACCACAAATAATGCTTATGTACATATGTACCAAATGTATTCCTAACTCTTTGTAGAGAAACGTAAGACCCAAATCTTCAAATTTTTGCACTGTCTTCTTTTCTGGACGTATTTGTGAGCAAGAGAGTTCACGTGGGTGAAGATTGTTGCAGCATTGTCTGCTAAAACACTCATCTGATTCCCACCAAGTTGTATGAAAAGATTCCCATCCATTTCACAAACTGTGAGCCCAGGCAGAAGTACCAAATCTGCACACCTGCAGTACTGATGGTGTGGTTTGCTGGAATCCTGTTGAAGTTTTTAGGAAGTTTTAAGGAAATGCTAAAATCACAGTGTACCAATTATTGTGCTGTACAGTAGGTGATTGTCCTGATGCTGAAAATTTCATATAGACTGCTAGTTTTGGGGATAGAATTGATGTGTGTAATAAAATCAGGCTTTAAGTGGCACCAAAGCACTCTCATACATCCTTGATCAGAAAAATTGGTGCTTCTGGTGGGTGTCTCTCTCTCTTTGCAGACTCCCAAACACTCTTATCTCTTCTTGTCTCTTAGGCTTCCTTCTTGTCTGACCAGCCTGAACCTTACTTGCCTTTCCTCTCGAGATTCCTGGAGACCCAAATGTTTGCATCCTTTATTGACAATAAGATTATGTGCCACGATGAAGACGACAAAGACCCTGTTCTGAGAGTTTTTGATTCTAGGGTGGATAAAATCAGGCTGCTGAACGTCAGGACACCGACCCTGCGCACATCCATGTATCAAAAGTGCACAACCATTGATGAGGCTGGTAAGGGCCAGGAGGCACTTGCTTGACAGTTACTGCAACTGGTCACTGCTGTTTGTTGTAGACATTAGATTAAGTAAGGATTCATGCTTTGAAACCTCAAAAAAATAGGCCAAAATAGCAGAGATGTAAAGCTTAAATGGGAGACTAAACGTCTTTGGTGATGTTGAGATGTGAGATGAAATTAATGTAAAGTAGAACTCAGATGTTTTCCTGCATGCTTTGTGTGTGAAAGATGTCTGAGATTAAGAAGATGAACATTTTGCTCCTTTTGGTGGCGTTCTTTGATGTCAGAAACACTCTGGTACTAATGTCCCTGTTGAAATCAGTGAGCAACTTCCACATCTTTCTTTAATTTGACATCTGCTTTTAATTGAAGATATGTGATTATAGACATATGTCTGATTAAAACACCTTAAAAGAATTTGCTTTCTTACTATTTCAGAGAAATCTATTGAATTAAGACTGGCAAAAATAGATCACACTGCAGTTCACCCACACTTGCTGGACATGAAAATTGGACAAGGGAAATATGAGCTTGGATTTTTTCCTAAGCTTCAGTCTGATGTTTTGTCCACTGGCCCAGCAAGCAACAAGTGAGTAAGCTAAGGCAACAGGTGCTGAGTCTTGGCAAGATCTATAGAATGGCACTAAAGCAGAGATCTTAGAAAGCAAAGTCAGTTTTGGGTTTGGTTTCTTCAAGTGGGAGTAGATCAGATGATTTAGAGTGGGATTTTTGCTATGTCTGGGTTTTCTTTTCTTTTTTAAATCTGGGCTTCTTGAAGCAAATTTACTGAAGAAAGCCCTCTTATGTTTGAGATGATAGTCTGTGTACTTTGAGTTACTTAAAATTATTGTCAATATCAAAGCAGATCCCCTTATTTGATCTCAAGTAGGAGCTAGCAAATATTTTAGGATATTTTCTTATAAAAATCTTGAAGGAGACGGCAGGAATTGTGAGGAAAAGAAAAGGAGAAATACAAAGCAAGTGTATGTGATCTAATATTCTAAAATATTTTGGTTGCCCAATATTCCAGAGATTTTGTGTGTGTTTGCAGCTGTACTTCGGCTGATGTAATTGACATCAGCATGTTCAGTATAGAATAAGCTGGAAATTGCCTCTGCCCCCCCCGACTCCTGACATTTGGCTGATGCTTTTCCCTCACGTGTAGGTGGACAAAAAGGAACGCTCCTGCTCAGTGGAGGAGGAAGGACAGACAGAAGCAGCACACGGAGCACCTGCGTCTGGACAATGACCAGAGAGAGGTGAAAATTGCTCAGCTCTAGAGATCTGATTTTTTCCTTTCCTAATGGCCTGAAAAACGCTCTGCAACCTTCATGAAATGTCTAGACAGTTACTTGCAGTTCATGTCTGCTCTCCCTTGAGTGTATTTAATACAAATGAAGTAGCAGACCAAAAATGCTTAATTTTCTTATTATAAAACTTATGTCATTTTTGTCCTCTCTCAGGACAAAATTATTTCATCCCACATACAGGAGAGTTCTCTGAAAATATAATCACATGGCTTCAAGTTGTTCTGGTTTTTTTTCTTTTAAAGGGGATGAAGGAGAAGAGGGTAATTAATAGTTTTCAGCCATCTATTTCCCATTTCTAAATAACTTAGTCACCCTGTGCTTCTTTTGTGTATTTGATGGAGGAAAGATAACCAGCTCAAGAAAGGGATTAATTTCATGCTAAAATCAGGAGCATTGCCTTTTGGAGTTGCCTAAGTGTCTTCTGTAGGCCATAATAAAAGTCTTAAAGTGACAAAGTGAGAGACAACCTCATTGCTGTGGTGAGAATTGTGAAGCCCACCCTTACTGTCAAGTTTGTGTCTGCCTGTTTTTACACAGCACAGTCTGATGCTGATTTACCCACCTTCTGGACTGATGAACATCTCTCACCACTGCTCCTACAGCTGACACAGTTTTTCTTTGTGGTGAAGTGGTTTTGAAAGATCTGGGTGAAGTGAACTAATTACAGTACAGTTTTGGATTCATATGGTACAGACTGCAAACTGTTACACCAGGTGTTGATTTATGGGTAGTTCCAAGAATAGTCTGGCTCAAAATATTAGAGGTTTTATGTTTGTTTACTAATGAGTTTTGCTTTTGTTTGTGTGTTGTTCATGGAAAACAATATTTTCTTGCCTTGTTAATATCCTTAGAAAAGCTTAATTTTGAATTTTAAAGGAGTAGTAGCCTTGTGTCTGTTAGGATAGTGTTGTGAAACTCAAGTGTGTTTGTTCAGTTCATCCTTTTATGGTAGTGATGGATTTAATTGCCTTCCTAGTGTACTCTTTTCCGCAGTTTACTTACTGGTTTGTTAAAGTTTTGTTGAATTATAGTGTCATCTCTGTCATCCATAACCATGTAACAGAAAAATGTCTGCATAATAAAAAACCCTCTACGAGTAGTTTCTGGCTTTGACATGTTCCATATGCTCAGATAACTCTAAAGTGCTTTTTACTTAGATGTACCGGAAATGAATAGAAGCTGATTTCTAACCTCATTACTGTGCTAAACAACACAATTGTTAAAACATGTAAACTTCTGAGCTAATTACAAAGGCAAAAACCTACCTCTGGTCTCTGGGGTGTTTTATTTGTTTTGTTTTTTAACTGATTCCTCACAAGTTCATTTCCTATAGGAATTATTCTGTTGCAAAAGACAAATAATATCTGAGGAATAAATATTTTGAAATACATGCTCAGCTGGGAGTACCGAGTGCCAGTGGTAATGGTACTGTTGTTTTAGGGGTTTATGCTGTTCCTCTTTGATGACATAATGGTGACTGAACTTTGACCCCTTCTCTGGGTGAACCTCAGACTACCACAGTAAATTTGAAAGTGGGGAGGGAGTTCTTCTGAGGTAAACACTGGAGGTCAGGCTGAGCAGGAGGTGTCAAACTGCAGCATTGGGAGTTTGAAACAAATTGAAGCTTGGTGGCAGCCAACAAAGAACTGTGCAATTGAGACTTTTTACTTGTAAACGTTTGTGCCCAGTGGAGGGCAGAGTTTACACCAATCCACTGATTTAACACCATCTTTTCTTTTTTCCTTTCAGATTCATTACTTACGAATTTATTTTTATGTTGAATTCTTGGGAGTTCTGCGTTGTATTATGTCTTCACTCTTCCTTTTCTGTTTTGCATGCTTGCTTTTATTACTTCATGTGTGCTTACCACTTTCACTTTACATCTGCTTGGCTTTTTGCTATCAACTTATCCTGCCAGCACCTGGACTTTTCCATGTCAGAGCTTCAGTTGCAGTTATGTTTAGACTGGGACCAGCATGATTGGCCCTTCATGCCCTCTATAAAATCTGTGTCAGAGCATTATCTGGTATGTCCAATGCACAATATGACTGTAATCATAGTTCTGGATAAAGATGCATAATTAAATGTATATATTATAGCTCTTTAGTGCAAGGCCAGTGGAGAAGGTGGGGTTGTTTTCCCCTTTTTTTGTGTTTGACAGATCTATTCACTGACATTTCAGTTGGTCATTATTTCCGTGTAATTTAGAGAGGTTTCCTCTTAATTTGATATATGTACTAATCCTGATTATTCCATCATTGCCTGTAGAGGACTTCCTTTCTATCACTAATTCTCAGTTAGCTGTGCCCCAACCAACCTGTGTTCACCTGGGTTCCAAAATATTTGTCAAGTCAGTCTTGTCTCTGGGATGAAAACAATGGCAACTCCTTGATGGCAGTAATAGGAGCAGATGAGCTCTTTCGAGTAGAGTGGGTTCAGGAAATGATTTTCCTCAAAAATGCAGCTGGTTCACAGCTGAGAGATGTTGCTATCATTTGCATTTTGCAGCTGCTTCCTGAAAAAGCAAAGTTTTCTTGCAGTCCCCATATAGACAAGTCTGCCACTTGAGTAGTCTTGGTCTGGATAGTTTTTGCAAATTTTTGTTTAAATGAAAAAAATAAAAAGACAATTGGCAGTGGTGTGGGGAGTAATTGAATCTCTATGCATCTGAATATCCTTGGTAGCTTGTATTGTGAAAATGTAATTCAGCAATGTGTGTTCTAATACTGTATAGACAATATAAATGGGGATTTGACCTCTGGTGAAATAGCAGTGTAAGTGTCTCAGCCCTAAATAATGCTGGATATAAAAAGGGACCTTTTCAGAAAGAGGACCTGGTCCTTTCCTCCTCACTGCAGAGGTGTGGGTTTTAAAGATAAGTTTACCTTTTCCTCTTGGCCAAGTAGTCTCACTTGCATTTTTGTCTGTGTTTGTCCATTTTGTCCCCCAATCCAGAAATACATCCAAGAAGCCAGGAATCTGGGCAGCACCATTCGGCAGCCCAAACTCTCTAACCTCTCTCCATCAGTAATTGCACAAACAAACTGGAAGTTTGTAGAAGGCTTGTTGAAGGAATGCCGAAATAAGGTAATACAGAGAATAATTCTGCTCTCCTGCACCTCATATCCATCCTTTCTGGACCATTTTGTATCCAGTATGTTTGAACCCCCCCCACTTTCCTGCCATCTGTTTCTGCTTTATTCCTATGAGGATTTTTGCATGGTGGTGAGAAATTAATGAAGAGATAATGTATTCAGAAATTCTGCAAGGAGCAGAGATTTCATCAGGCAGATTTATGATAGAGATTGAATATTCTGAAGGGTCTTTACCATCCCGCTGCCCAAGTCTATTATAGCACATTTCAGTTATAACTAATGAGACACGACTATTTCAACAAGAGTGAATAGTCCAAAAGAGAGGCTTGTGGTGAAAATACAGCAGCTTTTCTCATAACTGCATTTCTGAGGTGTAAGGTTTTAAGCACTTAACAAAGAAATTTGGCGTTAATTTGTAGACATGCTTCACCAGTGTATAGTTGACAACGTATTATTAATCTGAAGTAAATGTTAATGTTTATAAAAATACAGCAGAGAGAATAATTATGAAATAGACACATTCTTGCCTAAAGTCAGTGGACTTAATTACTGTAGTAATTATATACAACTTTTCATAGAAGTCTATTTAATATGTGCATCTACTTCTGGTTTCACTTAATGGACCTGTCCAAATAATTCCCATCCCTTAATAGAGGTGGAATAGATGGTGAAAATTTTTGAAGATAGACTTGGCTCTGTGACAGTGAGAAATTGCCAGAGGGAGTGAGGGGGAGAAGCAGCTAGGGGCTAACTTGGACTTCTTAGTCTCCATCAAGACTGTGCAGAGGTGCTTAAGGGAGTATTCCTCATTTGAAAGCGAGTCTAGAATAGGAACAAAGATGAAAAAATGTGTAAGAGACGAGCAGAACTGATTCCCTCACCATTTTTACCTCCAGTTGGCTGTCTGATGAATATATTGTGACTGGAAGGCTATACTTCAAGAACTGGTGAGAGCTTTGTTGGCCAGTATGAAATTGTGCACAGTTTAGGAGAAATGTGGCTTGTGGGGAAGCTCAAGAAGTGCACTCCAGAATGGGTTTGGTTTAATCCAAATACCCTTCTGGCAGAACAGCATCTCCCAGGAATGACATACCTGTGCTACTTGGAAACACTTGGGCTCATTCACCTCCCCTGGGGAGGAGGTGGACAAAGCGTCCACCTTGGGGAGTGCATCCAGTACTCACCAGGCTTCAAAACTACCCAAGATCTGTGTTTTGTGGCCTTGCTGCTGAGCATCCAGCTTGTTAATGTGTGACTTGCTGTTCCCTTTGTTGGGGTTACTCTGTAAAGGATGATTTGCCCATTGGCAAACCCTTTTTTAGAAAACTAGCAGATCAGCACTGGTGCTGTCCTTGCTTGAAAACCAGGGACAAAAGAAGGGCAGTTCTGCACTAATGCCAGAAATATATATATACAGCCAGTTATTCTGCCAAAACTTTGTTATCATGTGCTTTCTTATTGGTCATTTTAAAAGTGTAAGTGGTCTTGGAAATTCCTGGGAGAGATTTACCTCTCTTTTGCCTTGTCCTTTTTGAGACTAAGAGGATGTTGGTTGAGAAAATGGGTCGAGAAGCTGTGGAGCTTGGTCATGGTGAAGTGAATATCACAGGAGTGGAAGAGAACACCCTGATAGCCAGTCTGTGTGACCTCTTGGAAAGAATATGGAGCCACGGTCTGCAAGTCAAACAGGTGAGCAATAAATACTCCTGTACATTGCAGAGCACACTTTCTTAAAGTTGTGTGATGCTTTTCCTCTCTCTGCTTTCAGAGAACACCTTTAGTGTGTATGTAGATGTGTTAAAATAATTGTGTGTCCCCCAGTCTTTTTAATGTCAGTTCCTACCCCCCTGTCCGTCTCCATGTTGTGGGATATGTTCAAGTGTACCTGTAGATGTGTTCCTCAGGTGACTTATTGGAAGACTCTTCATTTTACCCAGGGTTTTCATTTGGTTTGGTGGGTGTTGATAGGTTTGTTTTAATAGAATGGTAAAAAAACCACCCCTATTGCTGTGTTCTTAATATTTTTGTAAATGAAGTTGCATAGGCTACAAGGCAGCATATCCTAAAGGTGTTCTCAGTGGGATGGGGGAATTTTTTTCCTGAAGGATAATTTAGTACTTCAAAGTAACAGTCTTGCTATTTTGGCTCTTCCTGAGTGATCTAGGGGTGCTTAAATTATGGTTACAAGATCACTAGCTAGAGGTGTTGGGGTTTTGTATGAAATTAATAATTGTTTTGCTCTTCTGTTTGGAGTCACTTGTGGGACAAGATGGATTTTGGAGGGCCTTTACCAACTTTACTCCTCCCTTGTACAAAGGAGTGGCAAGGGCAGAGAAGATTATAACTTCCTTTTTTTGAAAGAATGTATGTTCATAATCCAGACAACTGTAATCCAGTATCTCTGTTCCCAGCACCCAAACACCAGTGTTTAACTCTGCTCTCCTTCAAACTATACAACGGTTTTCTATGTGAAGATTTATCATGTGATTCTCTCCCTTCCCTCTTGTATATCACTTAGGATAGAAGCTGTACTGCTTTCGTCTTAGAAGACAGAGCATCAGTATACTCTGCTTCAACCCAGATTTGGGCCTTTCAGACCACCAGACGGCCAACCCTCCATAAGGTTAATGCTTTGGATTGATTGCAGATGTTGGCAAACAGTGCTGAATGGTGGAAGAAATAGTGTGGTGGAATAGAATAGAGGCCTGATGGAGGAAGTGCAGTATATCTCATAGTATGATCCAGAGTTTAAAAAAATAAAAAATAAAAAAGCACCACCAGTTCTCTGTGTGCTCTGGCCTTTATGAAATATGCAAAAGCCTGCTGTTTCATACATCGATTATATTTTATTTTTCAATAATGAGCCAAGGAAGACTCTTCTTTCTCAACTGACCATAGTAATGAGGATGGCTTTCCTTCCACCAATCCCTGCTTTTACCTCTTCCCTGCTGATGAACCCCAGTAGTCTTACATTAGCTACCTACTGATTTTTCCACATGCAAAGGGAATCCATGCCTTCCGTTGTCCCGAGCAACGCAGGGGAGTTGTGATGTAGGATCTAATGACTGAAGTAGTCTGGACTTTCAGAAGGCCTTGGTTATTCCCTTGCCCATTCTCTATCCCACTGCTTTCCTTAGGCTGTCTTCCTTCCCCTTATAGATTCAGCTTGCATCATCATTGCTGTTTGGTGAAGTTAAAGGAGAGGTCCTCGGTGCTGAAGGAGCGGGCAGACACTGCATGAGTTCTTTCATTCATCATGGTTGTTGACATCAATTTGCTGCAGGATCCTTTGTTGCTGCTTTCTGTGATCTGCTGCAGTTCTCCCTGCCATGGCAGCTGGTTGCTGAACACTAGACTGTGTGTGCATGTGTGTGTTATTGGGAGAAAACACGATTTTGGGTGTAACTCTTTGCTGGGTGATATTTTCATGCTCTTTTTTATCTGTTTATAATAAGACTTGCATTTTTGGCTTTCCATGTTGGACCTGTCAGGTACACACAAGACATAATGGATTTTTTGTATCCTCACCACTGAATGTTTATTTTTAATAGATTTCTGTCAGCACAGATGTTACAGACACTCCAGGATTTATTCGTCTGGAGGCATACCACTTCTGGAATAATCCCTCATGGTCAATAGTTCATTATGTCAGCTGTAGGGAGCTATAGGATGGAAATGGTTAGAGATTTTTAAATATAGTTTAAAAAAGAATTAAAGATGAACCATCATTACTGCACTTCTGGGAAGGCACTTAGATAATTTTAGATTAAATTGATAGTGCAGAATTGACAGCTGTTGGTTTACAGACATGGTTTCTTTCTGCACAAAGCTGTAAATAAAAATATGGCCATATAATATGACAGCTTTTCTGAAATGCAGAAATGCTAGATCCTTACTGGGATTTCAGGTTAATACAGTAATTTAGAAAGATAAGTAATACTAAGTACTTGTAAGTAATTCCAGTTGATGTGCTAGAGAGCCTCTGCTTGCTTACTGCTGCCTTTCTGCAGGTTTGCAAGCTTTTGATTTATTTTGTGAAATATTTTATGATGATTCCAAGAATCTTTATAGTTTCCCAGTGAAAGATTTTCTCACTCTCTGCTTTAAGCCAGCAGGGATTTAAGAAAGCAACATAATGAGCAAGGTGCACCTTTTAATGTCATTTGATGGATTTATCTTGGCCTAAATATTACATCCCAAATTCTAACTTTTAAGTTGGTTTTACAGTATGTAGAACGGGGGTAAGCTTTCACTGTCCTGCTTATATTTTGGGATATCTCACTGTGTTTGTGATTATCCAGGTGCTTTGCCTGATGAAATTGAGGGGCATCTTCTGAGATTCTAAAAATGGTCAGCATTTATCCATAGCCCTGAGTTACCCTGAGGGGAGCAGGACTTGGCCTGGGTGTGTCTTGCTCAGGCTGGCTCTGTCTCTCTTGTCATTTCCCTGCTGGAGAGGCAGGCAGGGAGAGACCCACAGGACTGGTCACAGCCTCAGATTTAAAACTCCACATGCACACAGTATTTTACAAGTGTTTGAATGGTAATGCACTAAGAGGGAAGAAGTTCCATTAACTTTTTCCTGTTACCAGAATCATTAGATCCCAGTAGTCTGACTCTTGCTTTTCCTTCTCAGCCTCTTTACAGCTCCCAAGCACCTCCAACTTGTGTCTCATTTTTGGTTTTTACCATTGAGTTTATAGGGAGAAACATCTTTAAAGCAGGTTTTTATCATGGCTGATACATTCAATGGTGTTTTAAACTTTTTTTTTTTTTTTTTAAATTCAGCTGGTAGTGATTTCTTTAACTAATATTTTTTAATTTTAGGGAAAGTCTGCTTTGTGGTCTCATCTGTTACATTACCTAGAAAACAGACAAAGAAGAACCACATCAGGCAGCTTCAGTACCTCAGGTAAGATTGGCATCTGCTGGAAGATGATTAAAAGCTGTGGGTAAGAGCTGCCTGCAGGTTTACACCATGCAGAGTTGTTTTTTTTTTTCCTTGGAAATACCCTTCACTCAGTCAATATAACTGAATCAAGTGTTACGTCTGCTACAGGTTTAATATAGGCCTGGTGTGTTGTCTCAGTATATTTTATGAAAAATAAACTAGTTTGTATTGAGCCCACTTGTTTGGGTCTGGGATCTGACTAGCATGGTAGTCAGAAACCAGAAATAGCTTAAGCTTCAGTGATAGGCTTTAAAATGGATTGCTCTGGTACATCACCCTCCGTGTGACACACAGGCCCTGCATGACTGGCAGAGCAAATGATCTTATGGGTGGGGGTGGAAAACAAGTATAAGCACATAAGATTGTGCTGTACACCCTGAGGTTTTATATTATGGCTTGAAAAATCACTGAACAGAAGGCTTATTTTTTAAAAGAAGAACTTAAACTGAAGAAACGTAATTCAATTTTTGTTGCATCAAGTGTTGCAGTAGAAGCAATATTGCACATAAGATCCACTGAAAATATGTTTCTAGGATTATTAATGTAATTTTTAAACATTACTTCTTGTGTGAGGTGAGAGCATAAGATATAAATTTGGAGAGAACAGTAGGTTTGGTGGAGGCAGTGGGTGCCTTGTATTTTTTATTTAAAGCTGCTGTAAGCAAAGATTTGAGCATTAGTAACATGCACAAGATCCTGTAAGCAATCAAAGCCATAGACTTGGAAGTTTTAGGGTCTCCTGAATATTCCTTAGTTCATAGTGATTTTGTATATCAGAATAAGTCACAATCAGTTCTATGCTTTCTAACTTGGGATTGAGGGCAGGAACTGTATTCAACATAAAGTTCAACATTCAACGTAGAGTTGAGTACACTCATTCTGGAGTGGAATTTGAAAGATAAGAGTAATAATATTACTTGAAAACCCCCAAATGGGGTATTTAAAAAGTAGTGGTGCTACAGGAGTGTGCAAAGTAATAGCTCAGTAAGCACAGGATGTGTGGTGTACTGAGTATGACGTGTTTAACACTGTTCTCTGGTGTCAACAGTGCCAGTCAGGGTTACTACACAGCGGGAAAACAGGGTAGTCTTTAGAAAATAATGCTTGATTAATATGTCTTAAGCCATTTGATGTCATACTAATTTCAGCTGAATCTAAGCTCAGTAATGTGTTGGTGCTCAGTGTGTGCTCATCTGTAGAACCATATGTGTAGCATATTAGATTTTCATGTCATTGGGAGTGGAAATACACCACAGTACCTTCACAGAGTCACCAGTAATACAAGAGTGCAAACTGATGTTAATTCACCTTCTTTTTTAAATTGATTTTAGAAACTTTAGATGGATTTCTGCTAACAAGAAATTGTTTTCTTCTGATTCTAGGAATACTTCTTGATTCAGAAAGACGAAAGTCTGATACAAGTCCAGCCATGTCACCTCTCAGAATCTCTCTCATCCAGGATATGAGGTGAGTTTGAACTGTTAAACAACCCAGAAACCTCCTGAGATTTGCACCCTTGTTTCTGTGTCTGTGTGCACCATCCAGGAAAGCCTGTGTTTCATGCAGCAGGAGGGAGCTGTGGGGAAGCCGAACTATTTTAAAGTAGATAGTTCAGTGTTTTCATTGACCCTAACAGAAACAGGTTTTGTACTGGGGGGGTTTAATATTGTCAGAGCTATTAACCTATGGAAATACCATGACAGAGTTTTCATATTTTTAACATTTTGTGTATTGGTTTATTTCCACAGAGATGTGGGCGTAGTGTTTGTGTTTTCCCAGTCATTACTGAGTTGGTTGCATAGTTCTGAGTCCACTTTTGTGTCTCAGGGAAGAATGCAGTTTAAAGAGCTTGTTTGATCTAAAGAATGGGTTTATCTAACATTTAGTACTGTAATGTGAATAAAACTACAACTTCTGCCCAATGGCTTCTTTTCAGTAGACTGAAAAAGCAATATGCATCACTTCTGAAACAACCTTGAGAGGAATTTTCTTTTCTTTCTTTTTCCTTACAGCATCTGTTTTTTTCAGTAGGGAGGAGTGAATTGAGGATTTGCTTGCCTTGTTAAAATATACCATTTGTGTCTTGTGTGCAAGAAAAGCTTCTACTGAGCATGCAAAGACAGTATTTAATTTTGCAAAGCATTCAGCCATAAATATTGCAGCGATAAGGTCCAGAATGAGTCCTAAATCATGTGAGACAATGGGCCTGGTTTAGAATTTTGTAAATAGGGCGCTGCATTGCAGATATTTCCTTTTCAGGCTCTTATTCTCTTTGAGCTAGATTGCAGGGATTTTTTTATTGTGCTGAATATTAAGGTGATTATGTTTCTTTTTCCTATAATTTACCTGATGTTTTGTGTTCTTTGGGAAACTTCAGCCAAGCTTGGTTCAAAAGAACTGTCATGCTTTGACAATACCAAGCATTTCTTTTTCTTTTTTTCCAGGCATATCCAGAATATAAGTGAGATCAAAACAGATGTTGGCAAGGCCAGAGCTTGGGTTCGCCTCTCTATGGAAAAGAAGTTGCTTTCTAGGCATCTGAAACAGTTGCTTTCAGATCATGAACTCACAAAGTAAGATGGTTTATCTGGGGCAAAGCTTTTAAAAAAAATTAAAATCTATATAATTGTTTGGTTTTAAAAATCCAGGTGTGCCTATTTTTGCATCTGCTTAGCAGTGTGCAGAAGGCATGGAACAAATTGTCTTTCTGAGTGTGTGAGCTGTTTGGGAATTAGGATTCAATGCTGGGGTTCTTCACATGCATTTTGACATTTATAGCCTGCTTTACTACATAAGGTGAATTGCTTTCATGTTAGTCACATACAGTGTTTATTGTGTGGAAATTAAAGCCATAGTAATTGTCATTAATTTTAATTGAAGACTTCTTTCTGGAGACAGCTGTGCTGTCTGCTCTGCCTTTCCTCTCTTTCCACTCACCATCTTCCAAGGAATTTCTGCCCCAATCCCCCTGAACCCCAACAGCTAATTATTTGAGATTTGCCTTGTCTTGTATTATGTTGGACTTTCTGATGAAGCTGTGACCTTCAGTGAATAAGGAGAAGCTGAAGGATTGAGTAAGGACAGCTAATAAATCTACCTCTATCTCCAAATTAAGGTTAAGCCTCTCCAGTGAAGTCAACAGTTTGGATCAGGTTAAATTTAGCAGTGCTTGTCCCATGCAGAGCAAGTGCTGTGAGAGGACTTTCCACACACCACCACACTCCATGTACCCCCACAAAAGAGAGGGAGAAAACCTCTTTTAACACTGTGCTCTACATCTATCAGGCAGATTCTGATTCTCTGGAAGAGGGAGACTGCAGCAAAAGTGTGTTTAAAATGAAGATGACAAACAAAGGAGCAACTTGTACAGGATGACATCAATTCTCTGTAGTCTTGTGTGCTTTGTGCTGCATATTTAGATATCCTGCATGGAGAGCTGTTCTGGGTGGTATGCTTTGAAAGTGTGCCCCACTTGTTTTTAGAGGAAGAAGTGCCGAGTTTAGTGAGGTACTAAAAGTAATGGTGCAACTTCTCCCATTTTGCAGTTAACAAGATTATGTGTTGTTCTTTGTTGAAGCAGCTGTTAGATATTTTAATTATCCCATTGTCTTTATTCGACATTTGTTAACAAATATAAGGAAAATGTAACATGTTTGGTTTCTTTCTAGTCTGCAAAGGGAACAGGGAGAAATCACATGACTTCACTGTCCTGAGACCTTTATGTGCCCAGGGAGGCAGAGAAACCTTACCCTTTGAAGAGACAGGACAGCACATACCCTGACAGGCTGTCAAACATTTGATTCAGATTGTGCAAATGAAACACAGACATGGCCACCTATGAGACTTTTGTGGCTTTGCCACTCTTGTGGCTTCAGGCAGATTAGGTTAATTTAAGGCTCAGCCTCTTGATTTTCATTGAACATTTCCTGTCAGTCTCTAGTGTTAGGTTTGTTATGTAAGTGAGAACATGCCTGCATGTTGATTATTATTGATTTATTTTGCAAGTTTCTGTCTTGTGACTTGCTGACTTTTTTGTAAATTGATACCTGAAATTGCAGGGAATTGTCAGGAAGCTCTCCTGGCAGGAACAACCTATCCATGGCTGTGTCAGCATTTCTAATACCTAATTCCTGCATTCTTGAGGGTTTAGATATTCCTGCAGGATTAGTTGGATTTTGATATATTTCAGCATTCTCTTCTTTTAAGATTATTCCCAACACTTGTATTATATACTGGTTGCTACTTTGCATGCCTATCATTTTGGTTATGTCAGGAGCTGCATACTGTCAACACTGAAACTATTCCCTGGATTAATGTGCAGGTTGTTGTAGGGCCCTGGATGGTTACCTATAGCCAAATACAAGCAGATATCCTCAGTTCTTGCCTTATGTCCTTTGAGAACAGTCTTCTGTCATACATCATATGCTGGAGAACCCTCCCATGGCACCTTCTGCTCAGAAGTAACTTAGGAGAACTCTCTTTACTTCAGTTCTCTCATTTTACATGGTCAAAAGGAGTCAGAATTTTTTTTGAGAAAGTGCAAAATTCTTTTTTTCATCTTGGGGTGGTTTTGGGTGGGAGAAGACCCTTAGACCAAACATTACATTCAAGGGGTGGAAGATAATGAGAATTGGACTGAATCACTTTGGAGATGTCAGCCTTGCAGAGAGTCGATGTATCTTGGCACATTGAAAACTCTTGACTCTCCCAGTATCACTTCTCATTTGTAGTTGCTTGCCCATTATTCGTAGTGTACTTAATAAATTTGCACAGTAGAAAACATTTCACTGAAAGCATCTTGTTACTGTGACAGATTATGTGTTTTGCTTTGTCAGAAAACTCTACAAACGTTACGCATTCCTCCGCTGCGATGATGAGAAAGAACAGTTCTTGTATCATCTCCTGTCATTCAATGCTGTTGATTACTTTTGCTTTACCAATGTTTTCACAACAGTCTGTAAGTATTTGCTTTCCTTGCAAGTCTGATTTCCAGATTTGGTTGAGTCTTTGTCCAAAATTCTAAACAGCTCTGAGCAACTGCCCTAATGTAATTGTTCTGCTTTTTTTTCCCTGGGATCCATCTGTGTGTGCTGTATTGCTGTTTCCATGATCTTCTCTGGTGGGCAGGAGTTTCTCTCTCTGTCACTTTTGTTTCTAACTTAGTAAAATACTTAGCTCTATTAAATTTAGTGGGAGGTGAGTTCTCAGCTGAAATTTTTGTGGTGGGCTTGTTTGCATGATCCTAAATAAGCACAGTATGAGTTGTTCACTATCAAGGTAAGAATATTAATGCATGCTGGCAATTAAAAGGAAACAAACCTTTCCTACTTTGTGCTCAGGCTACTTTACTGCATGCCTATTTCTGGGTTTGGGGTAACAATGAAATGCCCATTGAGGGCTGCATCAGAACTTTTCAACGTATTTTTTTCTTTCTTCTAGATGTTAAAAAGATACCCTAGAGAAACTTGTAAGCTACTGTTGATGCTTAACTGTGTTACAGAGTTCTCAAAGGTCTGTGTGCCTGCTGCCACAGGACCTCACTGGAAAGGGAAAATACAGAAAGATTTTAGCAAGGCTTATAAAATTAGGGGTGGGATATATGAAAGAACTACCCTTGGTGGTGTGTTGTGAGTCATACTTGTGTGTGTGAAAGACAAAGCAAACAGACATCCAAGCAAAATAGCTTTTGGTCTTGAGGGCAAGTTCTGGATAATGTGAAAATCTGGTCTGCTGGATGCAGTTAAATTGTCACTTACTTTAGGACTATCAGCACAGAAAATAAAAAGGGGAATATTTTAATTCATCCTTAAATGCTATGAGCATTGGGCTTTTAAGAAAATCCAACCACCAAATGCTTTCTCGAGGGCACTGACAGCTGAGGAGATGCTGAGGGAGAAATGCATTAAATGCCTCAGCTGAAAAGCCCTGACTATAATCTGCTTATGCACTGTGAAAGAAGGGCAGAAAGCCAAGAAACACAGTGACCATTCAGAGAATTGGATTTTATTATAAAAGGTTGTTTAACAGAGGGCTGTGCAGGAGATGCTTGGTGGTAGAAGAGCATGTGCCTCGTGAGTCAGGAGGGACTGCAGTGCAGGTGATACTGCATGGAATTACTCACAGGTAAACCAGGGGACCAGAAAGCATTTGAGCATATGTGTGGTGCTATTTAGAAGGGTAAAAAAATTGCTTGTTCTTTTAAGAAATTGGTAAGTCCTAAAGTTAGCATAACTAAGAGTGACATGGCACAGAGAAATTTGCAGCATTATGCTGTATTTTCACTGGATTTGTTCAACTGTGATAGTGAATGCTGCTGCCACCCATGCCTGTAAAGAAAGGCTGCAGTTAGTACCTGAGTGGGACCTGGGGGGAGTTGTGCAGTGTGCTGAGCTGCAGTGCAGTCCTGGATACAGGAATATCATGTCTTTACTTCCTTGTCACTAAGCTGAGGATAAGTAACCATCTTTGTGCCATGTTGTGGGGTTGGTAAATAAAAAGGGATTACACTCATAAGAAGGCATTATTCCATCCAAATTTCTTTCTTCACTTGACACTCTTCTGCTGTCAGCTCTGCTTCTTAGTGGCTGCTGCATATGTGTACACTTCCCTATTGTCAGTGAGTGCTTAGTGTGCAAGTGTCAGCATGATTAAATAGGATCTCTGATGTTCTTTTAACGTTTCATAGTACTGCTGTGCTGTTTTATGACTTATCTTTTGCCCCTCTCTTGACTAAAGAGGTTATATAATTATCCTTCTTCATTTCTGAAGTGTTCTTTCTTTTCTGTTTGCAGTGATACCATACCATATATTGATTGTTCCCAGCAAGAAACTCGGTGGCTCAATGTTCACAGCCAATCCTTGGATCTGTATTTCGGGAGAACTGGGTGAAACAGGAGTCCTGCAGATTCCCAGAAATATATTAGAAATGACTTTTGAGGTTTGTGTTACTTGATACAAAACCCAATTTGGATGTTCTGTTTGTTCAGTTTTAAATTCTCCCCTTGCTGTACCACCTTGCCATACATTTCCAATGTTTGTGGTTAGTCACAGATAGTTTATGCCTGTGCATAGCACATTTAACCTATATTTAATAGCATGCAGAGCAAAGTGACTGACAATTCCTTAGTGCAAGGGATAGACAAGACTGTCTTTATGTTACAACTGTGGGAGGTGTCATATCCTCTTCTGTTGGAAAACAAAGAAGTGATTCTGCTCTGATTTTTGCATGTGTGTTGTGTGCATTGGGTAAAATTGAATTGAAAAATCTAGTTCAAATGATGTGCTCTGTGCAGATCAAAATAGCATTTAACAAAACAAGCAAACAAGCAAACCTAAGTAAACCAGCCTACCACTAAAAAACTCAGAACCAACCATGCAGTCAGAAACAGGAGCCACATTCTGAGTTTCTGTCTGAGCATGTTCCCTAATAGTTTACTCTCCCAACAAGCTGCTTTCTTTCAGTTTCCTCTGACAAACTTTATGTTTAATTTGCAGTGCCAGAACCTGGGAAAACTGACCACAGTGCAAATAGGACATGATAATTCAGGGCTATATGCCAAGTGGCTTGTGGAATATGTTATGGTCAGAAATGAAATAACAGGGCATACTTACAAGTAAGTATCATCCTGACATTTCATGTGGAGTAAGAAAAGGTTCTGCAGGGAGCTGGCACAGTAGGGCTTGTTTGATTAGAAAGGTCTGATCTCCTGGGACTCTGTCTACAGTTACCTTGACCTGAAGGCACAGCTTCTGGCATTAAACAAATCGTGGTTCTTATGAATTCAAACAGAGTTTGCAGTTTGCAGATGTTCATGTCTCATATCACACTGTTGGTGGAGAGGATGAGTTGACTGTTGTGCAGCTTAGAAATAATCTGCCTTGAGCCCAAGGAAGAAACAGCAAGTTAGAGCTTGCTGCTTACTAAATAAAGGTAGTATTTTATATTAGGACTGGGTACTCCAGGTGTTACAGAGACACCTTTGGACACAAGCTGGAACACAAGGCCTTATGGGTGCTAGAAACCTGTGTTTACATGGAGAAAATAAAGGAACCAAATTTACAGTGAGAATTAAATTTATTTGTGTTAGATACAGCATAGTTTGGTGCCCTGTCCTTTGTTTAGAGAAACTGTCAGGCTCATGTTGAAGTCAAATTGGCGGGTAAGTCCACTCAGCTCTCCATGCCAGTTCATTTATAATTAAATGAGGAGGAAAGATTCTATTTTTGGATGCTCTTCAGTTTTCCAATTCCGCTGATTAAACTGTCATCAACATTGGTTCAGAGAAAGTGATAATGAGCAAATGAGCATGTGTGCTTTCTAGTGTGATTTAATACCCCAATTCAGTAGAAGTACTGGTGTTCTGGCATTTAAGCATTTGTTTGGGTTGTGGGGTTGTTTTTCAGTTGGCCTGCTATGTAGTGTATTCAGTGTATTTCTTCACCCATCTATGGGGTGTAGTAGGATTTCCCCTTTTACCCATTTTTCCTCAAATCACGTGCTATATATGGGACTCAAGCAAAATCTGTGTTGGGATCATCTACTGCAACACTCAGCACAAACTTGGAACTGAGAAGCTGTTTTACTTTTGCTGCCTGTGCTGGCAAAAGCCAAAGCCAAGACTTGGTTATTTGTTGCTGGATGGATGAAGTCTTTCTAATAACTATTCTAGCAGGATTTGGGCTTTAGGCAACTGCAAATTTGAAAGTCTTTGGCATGGAATTGAATTTGGAATGATCCACATGTTTATCTCCTTGATGTTCTTAGGTTTCCCTGTGGAAGGTGGCTTGGGAAGGGAATGGATGATGGCAGCTTAGAGAGGATCCTGGTGGGAGAGCTGCTGACTTCTCACACGGAGGCTGATGAGAGGCAGTGCCGAACCCCTCCCCTGCAGCAGTCTCCAAGCATGATCAGGAGATTTGTCACTATCTCACCAAACAATAAGCCAAGTGAGTGTCTTGTCCTGTTCTGCATCATCACCTGAGGGCTTGCAAACACAGCTGGAGTTTGGAGAGGAGCTGTGAAACTCAGCCCAGTGTCCTGCTTGAACTCCAGCTAACTTCCAAATTGCAATCCTGGGCATCCTATTCTGGCTACTTAAGTTTTGAAATCTGAAAGGATGGCAGATGTGTCTGTGCTCCTGGTCCAGTGGTGTTTTTTGTATTGTCCTTCACCTGTGGAATGAATGTTATGGAGGAGGGTAGAAATTTGCTGCCTTTTCTCTGTTTCCCCTTCATGGATGAAGAATCTTGCTAGTGGTTTCTATTCATGGACTTCTCTTTGTTTGCTGTTGAGGTCAGTGTTCTGTGGTTGTCTTATTCCTGATAAATCAGGTGGTTCCTTTGTTCCCAACCGTGCTTGGGTTTGCAGTGAAACTACCACAGGAAGTGTTATCAGGATGCCCAGGTTTGTTAGTCCTAAACAAAGCAGAGCTCCTTTTCTTAGCTTTGGGTCCTGGTCTGAAAATTCACATAATATGTAAAACCCTTTTTCACTGTTGGTGTTTTGAAACACCACAGTGTTAACTTCAATATAAAACCAAACCATCTCCATTCCTACCTCCTCAACAATAAATAAAAGTAGAGTTGGGTTTCCATTACCCACAGCCCAGCAGTGTTTCCCTAACAGAATGAGTTATATTGGTTCATGCTCCTCTGCTGTGCTTTGTGCTGTGCTGTAACCCTCACAAACAGGTACAATTTCTGAAGCTTAACTGGATATATTTTTGTGTTTTGCAGAGTTAAATACTGGTCAGATACAAGAAGCTATTGGTGAAGCTGTTAATGGTATTGTCAAGCATTTCCACAAGCCAGAGAAGGAGGTGAGGGGTTGTTGTTTGTGTAATGGCACTGCTGTCCTAAAACTCTGATTAGTAGATGTGAGAGAATGTATAGCAGAAATAACTAAACTGAGTGAACAGCCATGTACTTAAGAATTCCTGAAGTGGAGCAAAAATGAGATACTGAGACTGCAGCACAGAGATGGTACAGCCTCAAATACCTCTGTTTTGCTGCTAACTGGAGCATTCTGTTAAATGTTAACACTCTGGTATTGGAAATTTTGTTATGAGTTAAATTCTACCAAGGAGTCTACCCACAGACTGTCAAGAACACTGCCTCCTGTTTAGTTTGTTCTGAATTAACTGACATTTTACATCTGCACTGAGTTCTAAGTAGGTTTTTAATGTCTGTTTCACATTATCCTTGCTACTTAAAATGTGAAAGCCCATGGGCCTCTTCAAAAAAAAAAAAAGGAAAAAAGGCCACCCTGAAAACACCCACATCCCCCAGGCAAGTGAAGCAGAAGTGCTCTTAAAGACTCTTTTTCATTACACATGTAATCAGCTGTCACAGCAGTGATTTTCTGAAGCAAACCTAGGTAGCGTGCCCCTGTCACATCATCTCAGTCCAGCTCTTGTGAGCCAGGGAAGTGTAGAGCAGTGATCTGTATGGATGGCTCTTGACAGGAATTTTTTACAGATAGGTCTTCCCATTCCTACAGCAACTCTCTTCTAAATTCATTATGGCATGACAAATTCATATCCAGTTTAATTCTAGTCAATGATCACATTGATAATAATCTCAAATGGTCATGCACTGGTTTTGCAAAATAGAATTTGCCATCACGTGCTGAAGAAGGATTTCATTTTTTACTGAGCATTAAATGTATTTGTTGATAAGCACATGTACCTGTTACACTGCATCTGTTATCTCTATGACTTAAAAAAAGAGGATAATGTTTTCCTAATTTTCGGTAGTGATCATTATTATAGGTAAAACCTGCTCATTATCTTGGCCTGTTTGAGGCTTTTATGATGATGAGGCCCTGACAATGCTTTCCTCAGCCTCATTCTTAGGGAAGTCAGTCCACTTTTGAATGCTCAGGGCTTGTGAGAACTGGGCCATCCTGTCTAGGGTCACTGTTTGACAGCAGATTTAAACTTCAGGCATCTGTTTATTTAAAAACTTAATGGGACACCTGTGTCCCAGAGTCCCAAAGTGAGATGATGAGTGTGTGTGCTTTCTGTGTGTGCTGGCAGAGAGGCAGCCTGACCCTGCTGCTGTGTGGAGAAAGTGGGCTCGTTTCAGCTCTCGAGCAAGTGTTCCAGCACGGATTTAAATCACCGAGACTCTTCAAGAACGTCTTCATTTGGGATTTTTTAGGTAAGTGGGAGGATGACATCCCAGAGCCTGTTGGTCTCTTTGAAATACACCCAACTGTGTTCCTTGTCACTGCTGTTGTGTCTCAGCTGGTGTGAGGAGCAGACTTTTTGGAGGCATCTCAGCAGCTGAATTGCCATGAGAGCTCCTACCTGCTCATACTGTCATGAGA
Source organism: Illadopsis cleaveri (assembly GCA_013399915.1). NCBI lineage: Eukaryota > Metazoa > Chordata > Aves > Passeriformes > Timaliidae > Illadopsis > Illadopsis cleaveri. Next base: position 118,654 of record VXBB01001981.1, on the reverse strand, counting down.
GAGAGCCTCTGTCTTCTGCCAAAGCTGACTCTGTGCTCAGTGCAGTAACTGGGCTTTGTCCTTCTAGCAGTAATAGTGTAAACCAAACTTTCTTATTGAGGAAGAGGTACATAAATAGGGTGGTGAATTGACGTAGGGTAACCTTGTTCTTAATTGAGCACAGTGAAAACAAGAAATCACATTGTAAGAGGTTGAGTTGTCTTTCAGAGCACAACAGGTGGATCTAGTGCTATTGGTATGTACTGGACATTGTAATAAAGGGGTTATAAGCATGCATTTTTCACACAGTGGTATAGATCCATTGACACAAAGCTAAAGAAATCAAGTGAGTTCACAAACACGTTTTAAAAAAGGAATTATTTTTAATAATGTTTCTATATTTTGAGTAGGTACTTCAGCATTGCTGTTTCCCTTATATGATCATTTTACTGTGCTCAGATTCAGTAGATACGTGAACCTGTTTAGAGAGGGAAGTGAAATCCCCATCTTATACAGGGGGAACACGGGACTGAATCAAAAAGAAAAAAACAGTGCCTAAAAGTAATGATTCAGGAAATTCATGGATGAGCTTTGATCCTAGGCTTTTCAATTTTATTTCTCTCCTAAATGCACTGATGAAACTTTATTACCTCTCACCATTCTTTTAAGAAAAAGCACAAACATACTATGAGACCCTTGAGCAGAACGAGATGGTCCCAGAAGAGAACTGGCAGACAAGGGCCAGGAATTTCTGTCGCTTTATCACTGCTATCAACAACACCCCTAGAAACATTGGGAAGGATGGCAAGTTTCAGATGCTGGTGTGTCTTGGAGCCAGGTATAAAGAAATCTCTTTATTATTGTTGTTGTTTTTGATATTGTAATGAAATGAAAAATGTTGTACATGAGGCAGTTACTCCCTGTTTCCTGTCTCTTAAAAATTCATGGAGAACACAGTAGGTCTGCTTAAAAGCAAAGAATAAAAATCATGTCTGTGCAGATGTGAAATTAACTTTGCTTTATTTTTTATTCCCAAACTGCCCACTGGCACCTTGTCAGAGACCACCTTTTGCACCACTGGATCGCCCTGCTTGCAGACTGCCCCATTACAGCCCAGATGTATGAGGACATAGCCCTGATTAAGGATCACACGCTGGTGAATTCTTTGATTCGGGTGCTGCAGACCTTGCAGGAGTTCAACATCACCCTGGAGGCATCTCTTGTCAAAGGAATTGACATCTGACCTGTCCCACAGGAAAAACTGTCTTTGCAAACACAAAAAAAAGCAACAAGGAGTGAATCTCGTTAGTATGCAAAAGTTCTGTCTTGCCAGTACATTGTATCGTGAACTTGTTCATGGCCCAAAAATGCAACTTTGACTTTTCTTGAAGGAGACTCCAGAAATAGTACAGGCAAATGGATAGAAGCTGTAAACTCAATGTAAAAAAGAGGATTTTGGTATAAATCTATTTTAGAGTTTATTTGCTGATTTGCTTTTTACACACTTTCATGTGAAAGAGATAGAGATGAGTATTGTGCAGCTTATTTTAAAGCTGCAGTATTTCCTTGCCATAGAAAATGTGCAGTGAGCCTTTCAGCATTCTGTGAACTTGCCTTCAGATATGCTGTATGTCATAGACCCCAGTGTATACACCCCATTTCTGCTGAGAAGGTCATTCTATAGTTTTTAAACTAATATTTTATATATTAACATTATTACCAATGTTTGATTTTTAAGGTGTTGGGTCATGTTCTGCTGCAAGGGAACTACAGATCTGATCTGTGCTTTTTTTTAATAGCTCCAAAGCACTGATTTGTCAACAATTATTTTTTTCCTTTATTTTTGTTGTCAGTATTATTTTTAGTGAAATCCAGGAGACTGAACCATGAAATGTCCAGAGATCAAAGTAATATTTTTCATATTGGTACGTAATTGCACAGAAGAAGAAATTAAGTCTGTTTTTTAACTGATGTTTTTTATTTATTTAACCTATCATTGTGTTTTGTAAGTTTGTCTTTTAAAAAAAAAATCTTCTATGATACAACTGGCTATATTATGTTACAATTCAGAATTTACAGTGTAGCCCACTTAAATGAAAAACCTGGAATAATTGTTCATAACACAAGAACGTTTCCACTTAAACCAGCCTTTTGAAGCTTGGTATATGGTTGCTGCTGGTAATTCTCTTAACTGCTAATAAAGAGGGACACGAATTCCCCAGATGCCAGATGACTAAATAAAGATCTTTATGCCCCATCTGAAATAATAACGGTATACCTTACTAACAAGTATAAGGATTTCTTAATGTTTCTGAAAGACAGTGGTATTAAGGTTTTTTCTTTTCCTTTTGAATGCATATGTCTTGGATCCCGTTGTCACAGTCTGCTTCATTTGGGATGCTTTTGTTTTTAGCAAAGAAAGTTTAGTCCATTTCTACTATGAAACACAAACATTTTGAAAGCTTAATTTATTGGAGATCTGGAACTTGGCAGACGCCTAAAGGCATCTCTGTTCATTTGAATCCTGTGATAAAAATCTCTTTGAAATGAATATGTGACTTAAGAACAGGCTGATTTATCAGCACCACAAATTACTGTACAGAAGTTCAGGGCTGTGTATTTAAGAGGTCTCCACTGTATAAACTTATCTCTGTATTCTCTCTTTGGAGAAGCAGAGTCCAAGTTTTTTGGTTCATACAATGTTGTAGCACTTTTACTTTACCTACAGCTTAGTCACATCTTGTGATAGTTTTATTTCCATAATTTATGAGTATAGCACATGTATTACATTTTTGACTATTTTTACTTTTGTCCTATTTATTTCGTTATTAAACTGAGAAGTTCCTTTGTCACTACTTATCAGAGCAAGATTCTTCTTTGATTTCACAGTAGCATTAGGGAGATGTGAGGGCAATGTCTGAGCCACTCCTCACATGGGGTGGGTGAAAATTCTTTCACATCTTACAGGAGCATTTCACAGGAGTATTCTCTGTGTGCGCAGGTTTGGTTTTGTTGGTGGTTTTTAAATTTTTCTTCCTGCTTTGGAAGGGCAAAAATAAACAGTTGTACTGCAGTCTAAGAGTTTCATGTATTCAACTTGATATGCTGGGATAGTCCTTATATATCTGCCCTAAATTGTTTATGCATTAATTATAGCAAAAAAAATTTTTGTAGTTGTTGTTTTTCATCTGTCTTGAAAATGGCTTTACTAGGCTTGTATATTCACAAGGAATATTAAGTTAGAAAGGGAAGTTCCATATACTGACCTTAACAGAAGAGTTGATCCTGTTAAAACCGTATATCTCGTAGCATTAAGGATGGATTAATTTTATCTTGCATGGGGTAATTACCCTGAGCTAAGGTTCTTTTTATCTTTCATTTTTTTTCTTCCTTACACAAGTTTACCTAGTGAGACATGATACCATTGGCTGAATGGCTTTGTTGGTGTGGATTGTTTTGCCCTCATTAGGACAGAGGTACCTGGGATGGGCAGAGGCTGGGATTTGGTGATTGCCATGGGTGGGCTCTTTGGCTGGCTCATGGGAATGATGCTGTCCATCAGTGAGAACACCCTGAGTGCTGGCTGTCCAGTGCAAAAGGAAGACACAGAGATCATCTTCCAGCTCCTAGATTTCTTTATTCTTACAGGAAAAACCAGTTTGAGATAGACCTTCCTCCTCCTCTCACAAGGAGCCTGTGCTTAATCCTGTTAGGGTTCAAAGCACTTTCTGCTGTGGACTTCCAAGTCTGGAGGGATTTGCTCCACTGATGGAGCAGTAGAAGGTTCTGAGATGCAGTGGCAATAAAGCTGGTTTTGTTAGCTCCACAGGCAACCAAGGAAGAGCAAGATATTAAATATACCCTGTGCCAGGATTTGGGGAAGAGATTTGGCTGGCATGTGTAAGAACAGTCCAGTCTGTAGGAGCAGCCACAATCCTCACCACTCTGGGTGTTCACCACAAACCCACCCACTCCTCTCAGGGCTGTTCTAGCAGCAGTCCCACAGGATAAGGGTAGGATCCAGCATTTGCTCTTGCCATGCCATTCTGCTGAACTTTATAGGAACAAACGGTGTAATCAGCACCTTTTTATCCAGAGCTTTGTAAAATCCTTCTCCCTTTGTTCAGAGTAATGCAGTTTTAACTTTTTTTCCTGTTACCACTTTTCCAAAATAAGGGAGCAGGTTTGCTAGGTGCAGTTAGTGTGGCTGTGCTGTTCTGTTGTTCGGTGGGGATTTTTTGGTAACAGTTAATGAGAAAAGATAATCTTTTTAACAACACACATTCATTCTGGAGAGAGAAATGTAATGATAAAAAAATAAGCAGTTCATCATGCAGTAAATACATAGTGCTAAACGGGCCAAACGTTTACAGGCTCATACTGATTTGAGAGGAAAGAATAGGCTATCACCTGTCAATAGTTTAGGCTTCTTTGGTTAATGCTACAATGATACTTTATACAAAAAAGAAAATGCAAATTAATAAAGACTTGGTTTAAGTGTAATTAAATACTATGATGATAAGTTTATACAAAAAAAAAAAAAAAAAAAAAAAAAAAAAAAAAAAAAGCCTTTACTTACCGTAGACTTTAACCACCTGATATTCTGTAGCTGAAAACATATTCATGAACTGGAGAATATTCCACAACCTTTTCCATTACAAAGAGTATTTTTCAAACTGTTCAAATGGGACTTACTAGCTGGAAGATCCATACTTTTTATGTGTTTTAAATTCATGAATATGTTAAGATTTCTGCAGTGAAACTATTCAGAATTAACTTTTTCTGTATATTGTCAGATGAATTTTGTCCGTAGTGAAGAGACTATAGGATACTTGAAAATACTTGAAGAAATTGTACATGTATTTCACATCTTTGTAGCTCTTTATTTTATACCTAGAGATTGGCTGTTAAACTAAGATAAAGCATCAATACCTTATAAACTATATATTTTACTACATGGGGAAATCACTGGCTTGTTTTTTTTAAGGGCCGTGTTGAAGTTTACATTATAATGACAAAACCAGGTACTGTTTTCCTTTTTTAATTTTTCCTGTGACATTTCAATCCATTGGACATTAAATGTGAATTGGATATACAAAGCAGTTTTACAGGTGTAGCTCATTTGCTGAATTGCAATAAAATTTGTCTTCTAACATGAAAAAATAGCATTAATGTGCTATTTTCATAAAGCCTGTTTTAATTTGGCTGATCATCTGGCTCATTGCCTGGCTGCAGGTCTGTGGGACATTTTAGTGCCTCATTTCAGGAGACCTTTGTTGTACAGTTTTGTTGCCTGATCTGTTCAACCACAGCTCCTCCCTCCCAGCTCCAAGGTAGCCTTCCCCCAGGCCATCCTTGTCAGACTGCAGTGGCAGAGATGCCTGCTCAGGAATCAGGGAATGGGGAGAAGGGGAAGGCCAAGGGACCAGCACAGACCTTGGAAGGTGCCTGTGAGCACACACACTCAGATGTGCTGCCATTCCCTCTGTTTCCAACTGTGTGACGTCATCACTGAGTGTTCTATGCCACCAGGGAAGACAGAAGGGAAGGAGTTGGATCATTAATTTGGAGGTATCTCTGTTACTTCACCTCTCACACCCCCCTGGTCTATGGTGGAGGCTTTTTTTAAGCAAAGCACTATGTTGATATCTCTCTTGGGGGAACCACGTTGATCTTCCTGAGCTGGGGCTGATCCTGCACTGCCAGCACCTGATGGTGTCACCCTCTGGGCTCCCTGGGGACGTGCCAGAGGGTGAACTCAGCCTGAGCCACGCTCTGGTGAGGTGGTGCTCCGGCCTCATCCTTGGACAGGTTTGGGGTGCAGTCGTGGAGTTGGTACCTGCTGTGGGCGTGCTGAGCCTGTGGGAGACACCAAACCTGCCTGCGGAGCTGGGGCCACCTCTGCTCCCTGGGCTGGGGATGGACCTGCTGCTCCTGTTCCCCTGTAGGGCCCCGGGATGGACGTGGGGCAGGCCTGGATGGAGCTGAGGTAGGAGCAGCTTTGGAAGCACATTCACCTCATCACAGGTGGCCTCGGGTTGTTCAGATTTCCTCCAAGGAAAAGGAGCACAACGAGCAGGGCCTTGGTGGGCAGTGTTGTGCGACTGCTGGGTGCACAGGCAGGGACTGTTTACTGACTGCTTCAGTCTAGAAACGTTGCCATTTGTTGTAGCAATGACTTGGAAAGTTCTCACAAGGAAATAAAAATGTCTAAAAGTTATTTCACATGACAAAATGTCTCCTTTTTCCCCCTATTAACTCAGGAATGTGTGTGTATTAATAGGCCACACTGTATTCAGTTCTGCAATAAGCAGGAACTGTCCTCCATTTCAGTGACAGTGGCATGTTAAGATCCAGATCCTGCAACATTTAAAATGTCACTGGTAGATCTGATGTTTGTTTCGGGAAAGTTTTTCTACAAGTGGCATAAAAAGACTTAGACAAGGTATATAAATTACATGAGAGGGTTTTTAATGTCACTTGTGACCAGAGAATCCACAAATTTCCTCTGTCTCAGATGAGATCTGTGCAGGTCCTGCTGATTACTGAAGATGTGTTATTTTTACACAGAGTTCAACAACCTGTTTGGTAGCTTGGACACTACGGTGGGAAGTGCAAAAATTTGAGCAATACATTTCAAAGAAAAACAATTACTCAAAACTCAGTGTACATCTGGAGATGAGCAAGGCTTGAAACTACAGCTCTGAGACATTTTGTGTGTGCTTTGGAACAAATGTTTGAAAGTATTTCCTCACCTGTCGACATCCTACTTTCTTTTTACCATTGTGGCATCTCCCAGGCCCTCCCAGTTGTTTTCAGCTGCTGTCACAGGCACTCATTATGCTCACTCAGTCATGCTAAATTTTGGGTCAATATGATGCAGAGTTGCTACTTCTCATTAAAGTGCAGATGAAATGGCAGTCTAGATGTCTTCAAATAATGCTTGGTCATCATTAAATAATGAAATTTAACAAGGATTATTAAACACAAAGCAGTTTTTAACCCAAATTTTCAGACAAAAGTATTCATCTCTACTCAGGACATCAGGTGTACAGTTTCTGAAGCAGATTTTACATCCAGCTGCTCTGTGGCAGCTTAGTTTTGATCTCTCATTGTGAGGCAACTGCATGTGATAATGAAAATGGAGAGCAGAGGGGAATTGGGGGTCATATCTCTGTGGAGGTAGCTATTTTCCAGTAGCTGTTTTCCTCCTTGAAACTTCATTACTTGATTTTATTTTCAATTGCTGAAAAAAAATCCCCAAACAGTCCTATTTGGTATGGTTGTTTTCTTTTCCTCATATGTAACTTAGTGCTGAAGTTGAATCTTAATTTCTAGCTTCTCTCTCCCAGTAAAGGTCTTTGTGTCCAGAGTCACTGTGACTGTGACTTTGCAGTTGAATAGAAATAGTTAAAAAGGCTGCAGAAAGGCATCTGAGTTGAGGTCTGAGCTTGTCTGGTTTGTGTCTTTAAAGAGATATTTTAATGGCAATTCTTCATCATAAACAAATGTGTGTTATATGTGAAATAATAGCCAGGATCCTTCACAAAACACTTAGAGATTTATGTATAAGAAATGGCTTCATTAGCTAAGATAAATTTGATATTGTTCTGTTTGTTTTCAAAGCTTCAGTGAGATCTTTTGATCTAACTCAGGCATTCCCAAATATTTATGTCTCACTTTATGTTTTAGTTTACAGAAGTAAGAAAGATGCTTTGTTTTAGGGTGCCTCAGAAAGCTTTAGATATTTTGGTTACATGACTCTTCAGTGTCTCTTACTGGTTTTTCTGCTACACTCTTCATATGTGTTCTTACTTGATTTTTTTTGCAAATCTTGTGATGAAAGTCAATTAAATTAATACTGGTCAAATTTCATTGAGGGAACTTGACTGGACAGTGCCTGAAATGTGTACCAGCCTTTTTGTAAGGTGGCTTGAAGTCATGTGCCTGCATGGGAGATGGCTTCTCTGTCCAGTTGGGAGAGTTGTGTGTGGAGACACCTTGAGTGATGTTCAGGGATGAGAGATGTGCAGGTGTGCCAATTCCCACCCCAAGTATGATGGTTTATTCATGAGACCATGGAAACTGTTGAGAAACCCTTCATTCATTTATTACTTTCTGTTGGTGAGGGGGGTTTGGGGTATGGTGCTGGGCTGGAGAATCCTTAGAGTGTTTAATGAGCAGCTTTATGTATTTATAGATGAGATTGACTAAGACTGGAGCCGTCCAGGAGACACAAAAGGTTGCTTCTCATTGGTTTTAAAAAGAGAATAACTTTGATCATTTCAAAAGCAATGAAGCCTGATGCTCCAGTGAGAAAGGAGAGCGGTAATTTATAGCTGCCATTAAGGAAACAAAGACAAAGACTGAGGGAAAGTTTCACTCTGAAGATTTACTAATGTGTATAAACCGCCCTTGCAACTAGAAACAGCTCGGTATTTCTCACAGAACAAAACAAAAGAGAAAGGGCAGTGAAATGGGGGTGGGAGGGAGGGCTGGAAAAGAGTACTGCCTGCTTTTACTCGCAGCCAGAAAGGTCAGACATTATTTAGGAAATTATAATTTCAGTA
>VXBB01001981.1:27980-102375 GCA_013399915.1 Illadopsis cleaveri | reverse complement strand
TTTTTTTTTTTCCTTGGGTGGGCATGTCTGTTGTAAGCCAAATCTCACTCCTTTATCTTTTCCCTCACTTTGTTCTCTTCTTTTCTGCTCATTTCTGAGACTTCTGTTCTTTGCCTTGTGGATGCATTGCTCAGTGTTTGTACTTTATTGGTTCTGAGACCTCACAGCATTGATCAAAGCAGATTTTGGCTCCTACTGCCTAGATCATCTATTCAGTTTTGCTTCTTGCCTGTAAAGTGAGGGAGTATTTCCCTTCCTGTCTCCCAGCCCCCTTAAGATTCTTGATATATTAATGCCTGAGAGACTTTCTCTGTAGTCTGCAATATTGGCCTTTAAATGCACAGAAGCAGAGTGAACTGGAGTTTAAACCACAGGAACTGAAAGTGTCCTAGGAAGTTGTGTACAATCCTGTTTTTTTTCCTTGTTAGTCTGCTGGAATGAGCTGCTTTTCTTCTGTGTGGGAGAATAAATCACCTTGGGAAGATGTTAAAGTGGCTGGCAGGGCAGCCGTGAATGTGCACCTTGATTCTGGGTTCAACTTGCTCCATATTGGGGAATACAAAAACTTGAAAGAAAACAGTGTTTTTTGTGATTAAATATGTAGTGCATCTTTGTGTGTGCTCTGGATGGCAAATCTTGCTGCTCTCCCTTGTGGTATTTCACAGTCATAGCTCTCTGCTTGTTGGGCTGCATTGGTGGGAATGAAGGGGATCTGTAGGATGAAAAGATCTACATCTGTAGTACACAGGATCTGTGCTGTGGATTGCTGTGTGGACTCCTGCACAGGGCACCATCTCAGCTGGCACTCTTGGAGCCTTGACTGCAGAGAACAGGGATAACCAGAGAGCTCTTGGGGAAAAGTTGCCTTAACACAAGGATGTAGAGAGGGTGATGAAAGACTAAAGCATTCCTGGGATGTCCTGTCCTGGCTGTGCTGATGCTCCTCACTGTTTTTCTATTCTCTCAGAATGTCTGGTAGCTCTTTGTACCATTGCGTCCTCCCTCTCTGTCCTACAGAATGCCTGCTGAATGTGCCCTGAATGGAGCCTTAATTCTCTTAGCAGATTGGGAATGTTGTCCTGACACCTTCTGTGCAAAAAAAAATAAAGATTTAAAGCCAGATCATACATGTAAAAGATTAAATTAGTGTGACCTGATAGGGAAAATAGGCTTTTTTTGGCTGGTGACAGGAGTGCTCAGATCCCAGGTTTGCTGGGTAACTTCTAGAAGGTCCAGTCATCAGAAAGGTCTCACCTGGCTCAGGATCTGCTCAGCCAAGTAGGCACTGGATTTGTCTCTCTTGACTGGGTGGGACAATCCAGTGGGACATCCATACATCCATCCCAAGATATTTGTGAGTCAGTAGGGTAGGGTCTCCTACAAGAGAAATTGTGTGTCTGGGAAGTGTGTGGGGAGATCTGACCAAAATTTGCTTGGGGTTTGTTTCTGGACCACAGTCTGCCATTGCATCAGCACTGGAACAATGTCACCTGGGAGACTTTATGTCCACTAAGGAGTTTGCAGCCACAGAGCATTTATGGCTTTACAGGCATGTCTTTAATACAACCTTGTAAAATGGATATGATAGAGATCTAGCAGCTTTGGAAACAAGCAGCAGTCCCAAAGTAAATGCTGGAATGTGTGGATGTGGGTATCTTCTATGAAACTGCCTTTTGGGCTGGCTAGATTTTGGTGCGTTTGGTGGAGTACCTTGTTACACAAGGGATAGTTTGTTATTAAAATGCATCCTGGTGTGGAAAGCACAGTTTTAGCCTTCTGTGGAGACCTGATTGAATTCTGCTTGCTCAGAATGGAGCAATCCCAAATGGAGCATATAAACCATTTGTTTGGTGTCAGTGAACTTTACCAAAGTACCTGCTTGAACAGTTTCCCTTTCAGTAGCTAAATAGAGACAAAAGAATAACTTTGTTAAAAGAAACTAAGCTGCTAATTCTCTTAATGCTCTCTAACCCCTCCAAGCTAACAGACCAAACCATCCTGCATGCTTAAGACCAGAACTTCGACAAAAACACCAGGGCTAATGAGGCTAATTTGTGGCCTCTGGGTTGTCCCCTTCCTTGGCTGACACAATAATGGGTGACAGCTTTCCTGTGGGCTCCTTGGGCTGTGTCTGTGTGCTGCAGGATTTGAAGTCTCATTGTCTTGTTGGACTTGTGGAGAGTCCTTGCTGTGGGAAAGGAATCAAAAAGCCAGTAGAGCAGAATAATCTGGGCTCTGCAACGTCCATTCTTTTGTTGCTTAAAGCTGCCTTAATAGAGAAAGGGTCCTGTGGCTGCTGCTCCAGGGGGCAAGAATAGCAGTGTGGAACAAGGACCTAATTGAAGTGGAGTGAAAAAATGGTGATGAACCAGCCTCTGCCTCACAATGCAGTGGGTTTGTTTCACTTAGTAATAAGGCTAAAAAACGGGCTGTGTAAGTTTAAAAAATATATAGGGTGTGGGATTGATCACACAGTCCCTTTTCTGCAGCATGGTCACCCTTTCTCTTCTGCTCCTGATTGTGTATCTGCTCAGCTCCAGGGAAGTTCAGAGGGGTGGTGTGGGATGAGCCCTTGCAGCCAAAGTGTGCTCCACTTGGTCTTCATAAATGGAGTGTTCTCACTGAGAAGAAAGAGCATTTTGGTGTAACTTGTCCTTTTAAAGCCAAATGTGCCGAGGCAGAGAATTTAATGATAAAACTGTGTTCTCTGTGCACCCAAGGAGAGCATTCAGATGTCTTCTCTTTCCTGGTTTTGAAGCACTGTAGAGGACTCAATCAAAAAATCTGTGGTACTCTGTTAAAAGAAAATGTATTTGTTTAATTTGGTCTAATGATCCCATTGGGTAACTCAGCCAGCTGCTGAGTGTTTTTGTGTTGTGTGTGTACAGACTGTACCCTCCTCGTGCCGATGGCAAAGACACTGATTGCACTGAACCATGGAGCAAGAGGAAAGAAGCTTTTGCAATAATTTCTCCCTGTTTAATTGACTTTATATTTTTGCAAAGGCCAGGAAAGACATTCTGGCACTTGAGGGCTGTGCATGAACTGGCAGAGATAAAAATGACAGAATGTTTTAGGAGGTGTAGCAAAAGAAATCCAGTGATTAGTGTCACACTGGTTCTTCGTCTGGTTAAAGCAGGTACTGGCACAAAATTCTGTCTAGCTGGAAAGGCATATAGAAATACAGAAGACTGTGATAATACCCAGTTAGGTTATCTTGGGTGGTATCTACTGATATCAGAAAAAAAAAATTGAAAACAAAATCGTTAACAACAAAGGGAATTGACCTACAGCATGTGTGCAATCTGCACATTGGTGTAGTCTCTACTTGGTCACTGCTGAGATACTTATGACACTGGGGATATGCTTTGTAAGCCAGGAATTGAAATTGGGATGATCCTTGTGACTGCTGTTCCAAACATTCCTGTGTCTGCTGGCTGCTCTTTTAAGCAGAGAAGTAAGAACTTTAGACTTGGACCTTGCCAGGACATCGCCACTTTTATAAAAGAAATGAGGAGGTTTTATGAACACCTAAAAGTATAAAGTGAGAGCATTGGGTGGGAATGCACATGCTGTACAAATCTGTGGATGTTGCTCTTTGACCTTGCAGTCAAAGGACCTAGGCACAGTAAAAGATCACAGAAGGAGAAACCTTGGGGCCATTGACTTTGCAGGACTGGACTTGTTACCTTTCCTCTCTTTGAGCTGAAACATCTTGTCCCAATGCTGCAGAGTCTTCCCAGAGTTAGAGGCTTAGTCTGTGTGTGTATTGAACTGACTTTGTGGCCTGCACACCGAGCTGCTGAGGATGCTGATGCTCTTGTTCCTTTCCTGTTTTACAGAAGGCATGAGCTGCATGAACAAAGATCATGGCTGTGCCCACATCTGCAGAGAAACACCCAAAGGAGGAGTTGCCTGTGAATGCCGACCAGGATTTGAGCTGTCCAAGAACCAGAGGAGCTGCATTTGTAGGCAACATTCTGCACATGCTTCTGGTTCCCCAAAATGAACAGACAGTGTTCTGTTTGCAGTGAAATGGGACTTGGCATGTTTTAGCTAATGTGGGATGACACCCCTGGACTGTGTGCGCTTGAATTAAACCAGAATTGATGTCTTTTCTGGGCACTGTCACACAGGTCTGTTAATTGCTGTAGTGTCTGCAGTTTGGGAGTTGTGCCATCATTCATAACAATGGGAGGTTCAGCTCCATGAGAGAGCTGTGCAGTGTCCCAATGTCACAGAGCCCATCAGGACAGGGGCACGTCAGGAAGGTGCATTGGATGCTCAGGTGGCAGTGAAATTGCACACTGTCCTTCAGTGGTGAATCCACCATCTCTAGATGTGTTTAAGAAAAGACTGGATGTGGCACTTGGTGCCATGGTTTAGTTGAGGTTAGGGTTGGGTTGGACTTGATCGTCTCAGAGGTCTCTTCCAACCTAATGATTCTGATTCTGAAAGGTGCTGGAAGTACTTGTGAGGGTGACATGTGTTTCCCTCCTAGTGACATGTAACCATGGGAATGGGGGCTGCCAGCACACGTGTGATGATGCTGACAATGGGCCTGTCTGTGGATGTCACCCCAAGTACACCATGCACGTGGATGGGAAAACCTGTCTGGGTCAGTATGCAGTGGAGGGAAGTAATTTTCTGTGGGTGGCCAACTCGAGGGTGGTGTGGTGGTGCTCTGTGTGCATGATTAATGCCCCTCATAACAGTATGGCTAGAAAATGTCAAGGATTCCAAAATTAAGGAACCTGATAGTGCATGGATGAGTTGGTTGAGTCCAGGCAAGTTATGCTTCCCTATTTAAGTGGCTACCTAACACTACTGCAACCTGTAATTACCACTGGTCCCCCTGGAACACGAGGCCTGTCACTAACCAAAGAAGACTTCCTTCCCTCTAGGGTATTTTAGGTTCAGTTTCTTCAGTAGTGTGAGCCAGAGAGCATAAGCAAGGAGTACATCTGTAAAAACTGGGACTCTGAAGTCAATTAATGTATGATTTTGGCAAGGCAGTTATCCAGTAGAGAAAGCACTTCAGATTTATAAACTCTTCCAGTGTCTGGAAGAGTTTGTTGTCTGTTGATTGAAATCAAATGCTCAGGCATGACTGGCTGGTCGTTGTAATCAGCCCACGATAGATGATGACAGGGCACTCCTAACAGAACAGTTCGGTTAGTTCTTTCATCTTGCTGCTCTTTACTACATCTGTAGCACATCTTTTGATTTGTTAAGGATACTGAAGCAAACATGACTTGTAAGGAAGCCACAAAAGCAAGATAGTCTCACGGTTTTGACTGAAGGGTCTTCGTGATTCTTATTGCTACTTGCTCTTTAAAAATAACTTATTTCTGCCTGGTCAGTTCTGACTGTCTCTGATTCAGTGTGAGATGCAGCTGTTTGTGTGTGTAGATGTCAGATGAGAGTTCTGGTTAGGGCACCGTTACTCACTTGCTTTTTTCATGTTCCTCACAGAGCGGGAAGAAACTGCTGTTGAAGTTTCTGAGGGAAACACCACAGCAGCAGCTGATGTGGACAAGAGAGTGAAGCGACGGCTGCTTATGGGTAAAAGTGCTGATCCAAAATAATTCTGCTGCTTGTTGAAACCTTTTAGACTGAAGAATTAATGTGGGGCTTTCTTGATTTTTTATGGTAACCTTCAGCTCTGGGCTGAATTCTGCCAGAGATGATCCACTCTCTCTTAAGGAAATAATGTTATTCCCTAATGTTCAGACATCTAAATGAATAGCTCTGTTTTCAAAAAGAATGACAGAGGAAAAAAGAAGATGCACCCTGTCTTCCCTTGGAGGTTGGACACGGCCTGCTAATAGTGCATGTGAGATGAGAAACTGGGAGGGTATAGACCAGTAAAGCTTTCAAAACTTGACAACAAATAGCATATGCTTGACGCTGCAAAAAACCAGGATACAGAGCTAGAAAGTAGATTTCAAAAAGCAGGCATTAAAAAATGTTCTTTGCAGCTCTCTCAATCAATACATGCAATGTAAAATTGTATTTGTCCAGCCAGTGAAAAGGTTGCTAGACTGACTGAGATGGTTAGACTGATGACAAGAGGATGAATGCCTAAGTGTGAGTTATTTCTGGTTGGTTGGATGTGAAGAACAGTCTTTTAGGAGTGTTCACTAGAAAGGTTTGGTGAAATTTGGACATAGTTTGCATAGGGAGGAGTTAGAGGAACAAACTTTGGTTGAGATGGCACCTGGGAGCACAGGCAGTATGGGAAGATGAGTCAGGAGGGATTTAAGGAAACTCATTTAGCGGTGCCGAGTGTAACCAGGTGTCTCATTGGTGGGAAGTGTCAGAGGATCTGCCAGGATTCAGTGTGGGCTTAGGGAAACTGACTGACTGTAACAGATTCATCATCAAGGAGTGGGAATTTGTGTTCAAGACACAAATGGAATATCCAGAATACAGTATTTTGGTTTGTAGTGTTTCCACAAAAATCCTGGAAATAGCTGAGGCAGGGATTTTGCCAACACGTGTATTCAGCAGTTGCTCGTGTGTTCTGGGCTAAATGTTTGAATAGCAGTGTGCTCGGGACTGTGCCTTGTATCCCATGATGTTTCCTGGTACCATTATGATTTCCCTGAGCTCTCTCTCGTTGGCCAGAAACGTGCGCGGTGAACAACGGCGGCTGCGACCGCACCTGCAAGGACACATCCACTGGAGTCCACTGCAGCTGCCCCGTTGGATTCACACTCCAGTTTGATGGCAAGACATGCAAAGGTGGGGTTTATGCTCCTGGACATGTGTGCCAACACCTGCTAGGTGTTACCAGGTCCTGTAAGATGATAATCTCCAAAGGGAGGCAACCCAGTGTGCAAAAGAAAGCCAGTGTGTGCAATCTGACCAAAGAGGGTAGAGGCTGTGGTTTCCTTCATGTCAGGTGTACCATGTGCAGAGAATCTCTTCTTCTCTGCCTTCCTGCTCTCCACTTCCACCTCCTGTGCCTCATTTTTCAGAGGTCGGGTTTGGGAGAGCTGAAAGAGTTCTGTGGTCAGGCAGAGGTCAGCACTGGCAGAGGCCAGCGGGTGTGTGGGTGCTCACAGGTACCCAGTCCCACAGCCTGCTGTACTACCCACAGCCAACTGGGCATTAGAGCAGTGGGTAAGTAAATATCAGTGTGTGAACAGGGATGTGTTTTATAAATATGCACTGCTCCAAACAGCTCTAATGAGGGCTCTGGCCAGGAGCAAAGGCACGGTTAGTTTGTACATTACATTGCTTTTCTAGTAATTAGATGTTAAGACTGTTCTGCTAAGCAAAAATGATGAAATCCCCAGGCCTGAGTCAATTAATATTAGATAAAGGCCTCCTTCTAATATTGCCGTGAAAAGGACGGGGTAGTTCAGGAAGTCTCTGTCAGAGATTTCTGCAGGGCTTACAAAAAGGAAATGGAGAAAATGTTTAAAATACTAAAACCTCTTAGAGAGCCTTGGAGTCAAAGTGCTTCCAAACAGAACTTAGGGAATGGTCTTTTATGAATGCATTACCCAAATGCATCTGACAGTAATACATTAAATGAGAGCAAATAACTCTGTCCTGGGACTGAATGGGCTGGATCATTCTTAAGAGTTGGATCAGACCTTCCTTACAATTTGTGGTAGTCTCACTAGATTTTGTTTCTGGGCTCCTCCAACCAACTGGACGTGACTGTTTTCTGAATCTGGCAGTGGGAATAGATTGAGTGCTGAAGCTCTGTGTTTATTTGCTGAAGCTTTTTTTTGTTTTGTTTTGTTACAGATATTGATGAATGCCAGTCCAATAATGGAGGCTGTGATCATTTCTGTAAAAACACTGTTGGCAGTTTTGATTGCAGCTGCAGAAAAGGATTTAAATTATTAACAGATGAGAAGTCCTGTCAAGGTATGTGCACTGGAGAGACAATGGTACAACATAAGTAGGACAAATCAGCGTGGCTTGGACATCTACTACAATGATGAAGTGATAATGGACTCCAGAATGAATTTCCATTCCTCAGTTTGGATTTTTTTCTTCTGAAACAGCTGTTGAGTTAATACAGCTGGCTTGATGCTATTGTAGGAGATAAGTTTAATGGCACAGTGAGCTATTATCTGGAAGGGACAGAGACAGCATCATATTAAAAAGCTCTCCAAGAGGTTAATGCTTCCCCCAGCCTTAATGATCTTAAAATAATTTACAGGGCAAATTAGGCAATGTCTCTCTCTCCGTCTTAATGACTGATTCACCATTCCAGTGAAACTATTTTTTCTTAACAGGATATTTAGTTGCCATGAGCTCATTTTATTAAAGGAGAAAGATATAATGTGATCTATGAAATTATAGGTCTGTAGACAGACTGGCATCTCTGTTCCCTAAAACATCACGGAGCATTTGCTTTTGAGGATGAATTTTCTGCATATGGATTTCTCTTGTGAGACCTACAAAGTATATTTGCTTTGCTGTATAGTGGTTTGTACATATAGATTTAGCAATCCTATTTAAGCTGCTTAAATGCACAAAAAATGTGATGGTCAAAATGGTCTGTGGTTGTGGAAAAATGACAGGATGAAACAATGTCAATTCAGTCAGCCAAATGGTGAATTATGGGATTTCCTAGGCAACCAGCTGACACTAAGGGTGAATTTCAGAAAACTGAACTGACCAAGAGAAAATAATTTTCACCTGGGTTTTTTTGTGTATTCTTATCCTTTACAAAGAGGCAAAGAAGGACAACTAGTTACATGGAAAAAACTTACTGTATAAACATCTGATTTTCGAGATAGCTTGGGGCTTTATTTTAATGAAATCTGTTTATGAATGTATCTTAAAGACTCGCATTTCCCTTTTGCCCCTGTCACTTCTATTGCTTTCCCTAGACTGTTTCAAAAGTGATATCATGCTGCATGCCGAAGCCCAGGGAAAAAGACTGATGAAAAGTGCTAGTGAAGTTGATGTGAACATTTTTTTGTCTTGCCACATTCTTACCTGGCATGTAAAATGTACTAGCACAGAAATTTTAGGTACTTTTGATGGTGTAATGAATGTTCCTTCTCAGAGAACACTGTGATTTTCAGCAGGCTTAAATCAGGCACTGTATATTCATATAGAGATTTATTTAGGAAGGAAAAAACAAAGGCAATACTTTCCTCTGTAGACTTCATTTCTATGTAGAGTAATCCTAGAGAAATAAGAGTTTTGCCAGGAGTTTTCTTCTCCCATAGAAGAGAAATAATTTGATTTAAACATAATTGTAAAAATGTAACAGCAGTTTTCGCTCTTGCCAAGGAAAAGCTTGTTTGGCAAACTAAGCTCTCTTTTAAAAAACTGTAATTTCATTATGTTTCATTATGTACTTCGAAAGAATCTGCTTAGCTCACATAAATCTGCACATCCTCACAATCTGCAGTTGTTGAGCTCTGCTGGCTCCTCAGGGCCCCCTGAGGGGTTCTGATGGCTGCCTTTAAACCTTGCAGACATCGACGAGTGCTCCTTCGAGCGGGCGTGCGACCACACCTGCATCAACCACCCCGGCACCTTCGAGTGCACCTGTCACAGGGGGTACGCCCTGTATGGCTTCACACACTGTGCAGGTGAGTGGCAGATGCACCACAGCCCCTGGGACACAGCAGGGCTCCCACAGCCCTGCTCTGAGACACAGAAAAAGTAGGAACTGGTCCTGCTTATTCCTGTCTTTGCTCGGGAGATGTTACCTTTATGCCGTGTGTGCAAAAGGGACCTGTAGGTGTCAGGACAAACTGATGGGTTTTGTGCTTGGATCTGAAGTCCATAATTCAATGCAATTTTCACATGCAGAAGTCACTGACTTCAGTGGAAAGGCACTGTTGTGGGACTTGAAGAACAGGAAGGTCTGAATGACTCTGAAAATTACAGTTCTGCAGGTTGCTGTTGTGCACATGTCAGGTCCTCCTGTGATGTAGGTTGGAATTTGGCTGATGTAACACCACTTTACACTGGCCAAGATTAACACTCTTAAATTTTTATGTTTCCCACAAGAATAGTTCAAGGAAAGAGAAAGTTGTTCCCAGAATTAACATGAGGAAACATGAATAACTGGGATGCTAAATCAAGCTTGTTTTATATAAGCTTTAGACAAGACCTTACTGACTACAAAGTTTACTTAATTCTGAGTAAGACTTGTTTATTTCTGAGGCAGAATGAGCACAGTTGGAGATAACAGTTCAGAAATCTCTGTGTGCCTGTCTATTCTACCCTCTGCCTCTAGAAATTTTGCAAATAAATTATAGGGGTACAACATCACTATGTTTTATCCTGATGAACATGGGAACTTACCTGGATAAGGAATAGCACTGTCATGTGCTCTACTTAGTAAGAGATGACTTCTGATTAATTCCTCTGCTTTAATTCAATTTCTTTTGGCTACCAGTGAGGAAAAGTAATTTGGCTGTTGGCTGCTAATTGGCCTTTTCTTGTCATACCCCTGTGCAGAAGATGTTAATCCTCATACCACAGTAAGTCCCTCATTGACTGGCAATCACAGGCTGGTCAGAGCTAATGGAATACTGGGAATACAACTTCTGACCTCTCTGGAGGAAGTCATTAAGTGCTGGAGATAAGAGGTTGGCATCCTAAGAAAAGGTCAACGAAAACCAAAGATTTGGGCTGATCTTGTGGTATTTTAAGCAGCAGTACCAAATTAAGGTGTTGCCCTCTTTCTCCATTATTCCTCTGCTGCTCATTCCTACCCCTGCTGTCTTGGTTCTGTTAAAAGCATATTTCCTCCCAGATCAGACTGGCTTTGTAATGTGTTTCACAGTGTTTTCTAACAAATAGTTACTTAGAGGGTATCTAGTCTGGGGACAGCAGTGACAAGAACTTACTAGCATCGAGATAAGTGTGTGTGGAAGTAGGTAGTCTCAAAGGCACAAACTTTATGGGACTTTCAACAGGTTTCTTGACGGCAGCTTTCTGGGTTTATGCCGTAAATCTATGGGAGAGAAGTGAAGCCCTCCTCAGGGTGGATCTGAGCAGCAAAGACAGAGACTTCTGCATTTCCCTTTGTTGAAATTCATGAGATTCCTATTGACCCATTTCTCCAGGCAGTCAAGATCCCTCTGAATAGTGGCACAACCATCTGGTGCATCAGCCACTCCTCCCAGTTTTGTCTCATGTGTGACCTTGCTGTGGGTGAACCCTTGTCCCACCATCCAGGTTTAATGAAGAGGATAAATAGTATTGGCCCCAGTGCTGACCCCTGGGACACAGCACTGCTGAATGCTGCATCCTGCATCAGCATGCAAGCTTGCACCAGAGGCAGCATGTGCTGTGTTGTGTCTAATTCCTCCTTCTATTGGCACTTATTGGGTGGGGCAAGGCTCCAAAATTGGGTAATTGGCCAAAAGAGACAAGGGGGATACAATGGTGTTTGCCCACAGAGACGAAGTGTTCCACGGTAGCTTTGGAGGATTGGTCAGTATGAATCCTGCCCATGTTCTTTGTCTTTATTTACAGTTAGAAATATTAATTAATCAGACACAGTGCAATACAGATTTGACTTGATCTGCTTTTATTAGAGTTAATTTTTTATCATATTGCTGAGGCTGGATATTATTTAATAATGAGCCACTAGTATTTGGTCTGGTTCGACATTTATCAATTTATCAAAGGATTCCCATGAAGACCAACTATTTCAAGGTGAGTGTCCAGGTAGCATTCTTGTAGCCTTTTCCAAACCTTACTGAGCAGTATTTGTGTCCACATTTACCTAGTGAAGTTAGAGTGCATAGCTTTGGGAAGAGCAACTTTTTAAAAGTATCTTTACCTTTCCTCTGTAGATATTAATGAATGTAGCATCAACAACGGTGGTTGCCAGCAGCTGTGTGTGAACACACTGGGAGATTATGAATGCCTGTGTCACTCTAACTACAAGCTACACTGGAATAAAAAGGACTGTGTTGGTAAGGTGTCTAATAAATGCATTTCTACTCCTAATGTGTCGACAGGCCATATGGTTACAGTCAAATTTGATGGTCTGTCCAGTTAAGTGGTATGAGTCATTGTTCCCGGTATTCTGTTTTAATTTTTAGGAAGGCATGATGGTAGTGATGTTGAAACTCATAAAAACAAACAGAAAACCAACCCCAAAAACAGGAGATACTTTGAGGGATTTTGATACTTTCTTTCCTGTGCTTTTATCTAGCTCGTTCTCCTATTTCCTTTTGTTCCTCTGCATGAGAAGTTTTGCTCATGATAAAGGAAATTCCTTCTGTGGTATGATCTTCCAGTGATTTTATTTGGCTTTAATTTTCTGTCTACACAGCATATTAATTGCATGGCTGCTCTCAGGTACCAGCTACAAAAGCAGCTGCACGCTGATTTACTGGTAGGGTGAAGGTAGATGTTTTAATTCTGTGAGTGTTTGTTTCATCCTATTTAGAGACAAAAGATCCCTTGTCTGATAGTGTGTCACCCAAGGTATTGCTGCACTGCATTAAGAGTGGTGGGAGTGATAGATGCTTCCTGAGCTGCTCTCCAGATGTCCAGGTGTTCTCTGGTAAGTCACAGCGAACAGAGCTGAGCACGTGGTTCTGTACAGAGTGGAGGGATGGCCAACCTCCTAACTCTCAAGAAAGCTTCAAGAAGCAGTCAATAAACAGAGATCTTTCCTCTTTCACTGCAGATAATGAAGGGCTATATCCCTGACAGTGTCCAGGAAAGCCCCTCTTTCCTTGTCTTTTATCACCACTCTGCCCTCAGATTCCCTTCTCACAGCAAGTCTCTTTTTGAAGCTGGGCAGGACAGGGAAGGATTCTCTGTGCTCCCTGGGCCATTCCTTAATTGGCCCTAAGAGGCTCTGGTGAATGGGGCAAAGGCATTCCAGCCCTGCGTGGGGTCTGAGATTTTGCCCACACAGCCCCTCCATCCCACAGGAAACTGCTGCAGACTCATGGGACTGATGCCCTTTCTCTTCCTGAATCTTTTGAATGGCTTAGGAAGAGACAAGCTCTAATGTGGAGTATTTTGTGAACAACACTGTGTGTTGATGCCAATCAACAAATTTAAAATGTGTTTTATGCTACAGGAGTCCTCAGTGTGTGCACTGTGCCTGTGTCTTTACTGTCTATCTGTCTGTTAGGAACACAGGATGCCTACACCCTCACCTGTGGCAGGTCCTCTCAGCTTAAGAAAAAGCAGCAAAATGCAAATGCTTCCAGCTGGCTGGGTAATCACCACATTTACTTTACATAGTTTGACTGATTTATTTTCATTGACAATTGTGAAGCAAAGGTATTTCTGTTGGCTTTTTTTCTCCCTTATAATCTCTTTTTTCTTCCTCTTCCTCATGATTGTAGTTCATGATTGCTGCAGAAAATTCACCTTATGCCACTTCATCAGCATCATTTGAACTGAGACTTAAAAATAAATAAAAAAAGCAGTAGTGAAATAAACACTTGAACCAGGAGTTATGTCTCCTTTTAGTCATCCAGACCTGGA
Source organism: Illadopsis cleaveri (assembly GCA_013399915.1). NCBI lineage: Eukaryota > Metazoa > Chordata > Aves > Passeriformes > Timaliidae > Illadopsis > Illadopsis cleaveri. The sequence goes on along the minus strand of VXBB01001981.1, from coordinate 88,917 downwards.
CAGTGTTGGCAAGATACAATGTGTTTAGGTTCAGCTGTTGGACAGTAAAGTTTAGAAAGCATTTACAGCCATAGACATAAACTGCTTTCTGAAATGATTTGGAGTATCTCCTTTGATTTCAGCTCACCCCTTATTTGATTCATCCAATAGTAGGTCTGGTCTTGATCTCCTTTCTCTTTCTCTCTCTTTTTTTTTCCTTCCCTAATAAAATGTACCACAGTTAATTCTAATTCTGGTAGTGAACCAGCTTCACAGCAGGAGGGTTCTGGCATCTCATTAGGTTTTCTGAGATGATCACTTCATATCAGCATATTTTTTGTTGTCATCATTATGGTGTGCCATTAGGGTTATCTCAATTTTCTACTCCTTTTTTTTTTAAATAATGTGTTTCATTGTTTCTTCCTGAAGATGCTTCTGCCACCAAGATAAGCGTAACCTTTAAATTAAATGAAGGAAAATGTAGTTTGAAAAAGACTGAGATGTTTCAAGAAGGTCTGGAGCAGATGATACCAGGTATGAACATAAAAATGCAGATAAGCAGGTTAGAGCCATAGCTGAGGGGTTAGGTGCTTTCCAGATATGAAGTACACCACAGGCAAAGCATAGAGGACTGGAGGCTTTCTGTTCTTCACTGACTTCTGATCTTCACTTCTTCCTGCTTGCCCATGACTCTTGCAACAGTTACTTCAGATCCCAGGATTTCCTTGTGGAATCCTCACAGCCTTGCTAGGAAACCCCTTATCTTTCTTGTTGTTTGTAATACTGCTAATAAATTCTCAGTAAAATCAACCATTCTTTTTGTTAATCTGATTTCTTGCTTTTCTTCCTCTTTTCATCTTTCTCTTCTTTCCTTTCTCACCTGCTACTTACTGTCTGATGCCTCGTTGAAGAATCTCCTGACCTTTTTTGCTGACTCTATTGTCCAAGGGTTATTCCTCTTTTCTCTTGTCTTCCTTTCATTCTTCAGCAGCCCCAGATGGACGCAGTGAGGTCAGCTCTTCCATCTGTTCCAAAGCAGAAAGAATAGCCTGGGAATTTACAAAGTCAGCAGAAAATGAGGAGTACTTTAAAAAAAAAAAGAAAAAAAATGGGGAAAGGAGTCATTAAACAATATGATGAATCAGTGTGTCCGATTGTTTGCCCTTAGCAGAGTAACAGTGCGAAACTGCACTGAATACTCAGTGACAAGTTATGTACTCCAGAACCAGAGCTTATTCTGGGTGTTTCCTTTACCTAACTCTTGTTTCCTCACTGAAGCCATGAGAATGGTCATGGTTCTGTGTGAGGGTGCACCAGGTGAGAGACTGGCCAAACTGTTTTCTTGTTGGCCCGTGGAGGGGATGGTTTGCTCCTCTTTAACTCTTCACAATGACATGAGCACTGGTGAATGTTCAGTAACCGAGCTGGCCAAGCTTTTGCTTCCTCTGATTTTGTTCATACAGAGAGACAAAATTCAGTAATGGAGAGCTTCCACTATGTAAACCTAACATGCAGCTCTGGCAAGAAGGTTCATGGAGCCCTCAGTAGACTGACAGCGACTAGAGAGATTTTTATCACTGCGGACTTTGAGCTTGAAACAAGCCGGAAGGAGGTGACAGGTTGGTTGGAAAATAATTCCAGGTGCGGTTTGAAGCTTCTTGCAGTTTGCTCCTTAATTCCTGTATTTTTCGCTTCTGTCTGTATGCAAAATGATGATAAAAAGTATCTCCTGTTTTGAAAATTAATTTTACTGCTTCAGAAAGAGTGAGAAATGGGGATAGCCCCAAAGATCATCGAGCTGCCCAGTGTATTTGTCCTTGAGGATTTCTTGTTCCCAGAAATGGCTTTCTCAGTGATTTGAGCTTGTTGTTGTTTGGAATGGGGTGGGATTTTGTGCACTCAGAGCAGCTTTCACCCCTGGTGCCTTTCAGACACATGTGACGTGCGCTGTGCCCGCAAGAAGACGGAGAAGCGGTTCCGTAAAACCATCCGGACCCTGCGGAAGACGGTCAGCAGGGACCAGTTCCGCATCCGCCTCTCCGGCACCGAGCACGAGGTGGCCAGAAAGGCTCCCAGGCCATCGGAGCCACAGCAGTCCTGTGGTGGGGGACAGCTGCACCCGGGGGGCAGATGTGGTGAGTTAGGAGGGAATTGGGAATGATGCTCCTCATGTGCTTGGCTCAGGCCTGGTGAGCTCAGAGGGATCGTGGCTCACTCCTTCAGCAGAGAGGAGGGCTGTGTGTGCAGAAGTGGGGGGTGCTGTTAGTGCTGCTGAAATTCTCTCTGTGAATTTATTGTTGGCAACTGATGTGTTACAGAGTAGAACAAGGGCTCACTGCACTGCACTACAGCTGAGGTACAGCCTGCAATACACCTGAAGGCAGAAATCCTGGGAACAACATCAAGCACCAATGGCCTTTACATCACCAATGTTACTTTTAAAACTACATTAATATTCTGTGTAATGCTGTGTTCCTGAGCCTGTGCACATCTCACCTCTCCCTCATCCCAAGGAAAAGGCTGCTCAGAATTTCATACAGTCACATTCACTTTGCTGACTAAGCTCAGAGTCCCAGAGAATCTTCATGACTGATTTATAAATTCATGGAGAGTTTCTAGGCCATCACTGAGAAAAGTCTTAATTATCGTGGCACTGGAGGGCACCACCACAATGCAGGGTATAGTAAATGCTTCCAAAGCACAAAAGTTAAGGAGAGGGGTCAGATGTTACATCTTAAGAGAGGCCTAACAACCATGACGGCTAATTCAGGCTGCATGGGGTAGGCAGCATGTAGGTGGATTGTGAATCAGCAAGCCTTTAAAATTATTGTCACATTGAATTAGTATGTCTTCCAGCAGCAGCATTTGGCCTAAGAATAGATTTTCCAATTCAGTTTTGCTACCTCTAGAAAAACTTGGATTCGTAGAGCAGAAAAATTGTTTAAAATATCTGTGCAAGCAAGCTGGGAATTACTCAGGAAATCTCGGAAAAAGATGTAAGAGGTTTTTTTTTCCCCCTTGCAATAACATTGCCATAAATCTGAAAAATTTTGGAAAGTTCACCTAGATGAGTTTACAGAGATATTTTCAAGCTATTTTGTTGGATGCCAGAGGAAGGCTTTGAAAAAATCTGTTTCAGTCCAATTGCACAGAGCACAGTATGACTCTGAAGATATTTGTGATTTCATCTGGAAAAAACAGCTGATGAGTAAGCTAAAAATGTTGCAGGTGGAGAAGGCCGTGTGATTACAATTAGAAATTGAAACAGCAGAGAAACACTTTTTTTTAGGTAGCTGCAGAACCAATTTAATGTCACAAACAAGAAGCATAACTTGCATTTCTGTGCTAGGAAGGGGGCTTTTGGGCAATGCCTGCCTGGGAAGTTCTTTGGTGAGGTGAGCACAAACAGCCTGCCCATGGTTAAAACAGTCACTGAGCATATGAAGACAAAGGTTTTGAAGAACAATTTGTAGAAGTCAGATCTCCTCGGTTGCTGAATTGGTGCCACAGTTTGTTCTGGACACCCTAACGGGCTGCTGCGTGCAGCGGAATGACCCTGTGTGTCTCATGCCTTGTGATTTGATTTGCTCATGTCTAACAAGGTGCAATCATTAAATGAACCTTCCTTTCTTCACCTAAGTTATTCAGATCATGTGCTTGTGTGGGTTTGCTGTGACCAAACAGGAGGTGGAACTCGCACCATGGTTTTTCACTACACAGATGTTAAGTCCCTCTCCTTGCACTTGTTCCCTGCTTATTTTCCTTAAATGTATAGAAAATTAGTACCTTTGAAACCTCTCTGCATCACTTGTCAGGCTGCTGGGAGCTGGGCAGACAGCTCACTATGGCTGAGAGGACATGAAAGTACACACAGAGGCAGCGTTGTTAGGAACGCCTCATTTCCTTAGAAAAAGCTGATTGTCCCAGGCTGAATGATTAAGGTAAGACTGGGGGCTGGTGCTGCTGCTTGGGCTGCCAGTCAGAAGGAGCTAAGAGGCAGGCTGGGAGAGGAGAATAGAGAGGGAGTAGTGTGGAGAAAGGCAAGAAGCTAGTTCAGGGGTCTGTGTGGGAGAGGGTGTTTTGATTTTTGTTCCTTTGTTTTGATCTGATTGTTTTGCAGAGCTGCTTGGGAACTTCTGGACAGGATTAAGGGTCTGCTTACCTAGACATGCTAGTGGGTCTGGGAAGAAAGTGGCTGCGCAGCAAGAGATACTGGTCAGCACATGGATTCAATGCAGGTGGTGGATGTGGCCTCTGGACAGTAAAGGACTTTGGCAAAGGGATTTTGCTCAGCCTATCCAGAGGAGTAGGAAGCAGTGAGGGAACGAAGCAAGGGACTTACAAGTCTTCTTTGATGCAGTTACTGAGTGAAATTCAGATTTTAGTTCATTGCTTTCAAACACTTGGAGTATGGCTAGGTTAGATACAGTTTTGTTTATTCAGAGTCTTGTGCTGGTCCTCTTCCTGTGATAGAATTCTTCTAGCACAGCACTGTCTGAAACATGATTTGTATTTGAGCAGTGTCAGAAGGAAAGTCCAACTCCTGCTCTGACAACCTTTGTGCTGGGTAACTGGCCTGCAATTGCAGCAGGAAGATATATTTCATTTGGTTTCACACTTCTGGTGAGGTAGTTCTGTCTCTGATTTTTCTGTCTTAACTCCTATGGTCTTGAGTGGGGCACAGTGCAGAAGAAAAGCTTTAGAAAGGCACTAGAAACGAATTACATGTAGTTTCCAGGGTATTCTATCATTATTAATATGCTGGATGCTTGCACTTGTCTGCCTGCTGTTCCTTAAACAGCTATTGATGGTAAAAGGGAATTCACTGCTTCCAAGGGATAGTGTAGTTTATTTCAATTTTGCTGTTTATTGTACAGTTCTGTTTGGGATTTTCTGATGCTTTAGAAGCTCATATGTTGCATTTTTCTGCCTTGTTATGTGTGAGTTCTGTATCTATGATGAGCCCATTCAGCACTGGCTCATGTTGGTTAATCCCATGAAGTCCTGAATGTGGTTCCAAGGAGCAGCCATAGGTCCATAATCATGGATATCACATGAAATACATATAGCAAAATGGAGTTTTCATCAACCTTCCCAGAGAACCAGATTTTCTTAGCCGAAGTATGATTTTTCTGCGTTGAAGTAGATCTTAAGATAACAAACATCCATTTCGGAATGTCAGTTCCTCAAGACTGCATGTGAACCCTCTGAGCATGCTAAAAATGCTACATGCTGCCTTGAGAGGAGATTTGTCTTGGGGAGAATGCAGTTTCACTCATTAGCCTGGCTACAAGTGTTCCTTCTCCAGTATGAGCTCGACTTCAGAGAGATTTAACAGCCAAAGATCAACTGTTTAAATACTACCAGTCCCTTTTCAGAAAGTGATTTAACAGGAACCTCAGTATTGAAAGAAAAGAAGTTCAAACAACAAGCAGTTTAGCTGCTCTTTCACTGCTTAAAACTCTGTCATACCGTGATCACATCCCATGGTGTCCAAAATACACTTTGCCTGTTCCATTTGGTGGTTTTTTTGGTTTTGTTTGGGGTTTTTTTGTGTTGGACACACCAATACTTTCAGAGGTGGAAGGAGGCACTGAGAATTACCCCATTTGCTGGAATGGATGCAAAAAAGGACATGACAGCACGTCCTTGCTCCACAGTAGTTGCAAGTGGATTCCCCCAAAGAGCTGTCACTCCAGAGAACAGCAGGCATGAGCAGCACAGGCATTGCTCTGACGTAAGTGATGAGCAGCTTCATCCTGTGTGGGAAGTGTCAGTACATTTTGTTGCTCAGCATTCAGCAGCTTTGTCCCCTCAGCTGGGAGGGTGCAAATAAGGTAATAACATTTGATGAACCACATCTCAAAGGTTTGTATGTGGTATGATACTGGCATTATAAAGGTATGACAGAGGTATCTAAAAGCAAAAGCAAAGTGCTGCCTGCTTTTGCAGTTGTTATAATTAATAGTTGTGTTACACAACTGTTTTGGGTTTTTTTAATTTTTTTTTTTTTTTTTTAACAATTTTGGGAGAATCCAAGAAGAAGAAATGAATTATCAAATGGGGGGAAAGGGTGCTATTTCTCCTGCTAACCTGCTTGCCCTGAAAATCATAGATTCCAGACATAAATCCTTAGAATGCAACCATCTCATGTGACCTAAATGTGTGACCTGCTAAAACACAATAACTTGAAGGATGCCGCTTCAGAATCAATTTGCATCACTTGTTGGTGATTTTCCTTATAAAGTCAAGGCATCATTCTTAAGAAAATGGTGAATTGGTGGATCATGACCTCCTTTATGAGGTTCACCTTCTCAGTCCCTGAGATACTGCAGCGTTTGTCTATGGGAGCAAATGCTCAAAGGCTAATGTGTTGAAAAGAGGGGAAGAGCCTTTAAATGTCTTTGTAACTGTTAATCCTGGTTCCCTGTGGGCCCCTCTCTTCCCCCCCACCCCCCTTTTCTTCTTGTTTTTGCATCAGAAAAGCTTCCACTTTTTTTTTTTCCCCTTTAAAACTGCTGCATGAGACTCAAGACCAGGTTTTTAATGGGTGTTGAAGATAAACAAAGACAGTAGCTGCACAAATGAAGTCTACTAGAGGCAATTGGTTCTTTTGTTCATTTGGAGAAAAACAATCAAGTTTCTGAAAAAAAGAGCAAAGCCAGCCAGTGGAATTGTGATTTAATGTCATTATTTGCAAATCTTCAGATCTGGTTTTGAGTGGGTATTTCCCACATGTCAGGTGGGAACGTGCAGTCTCTAAGTTTTGAAAAATGAAGCTTATAAACTTCTGTATTGTTTTCTTTAAGCAAATATCTGGAAAAGTTTAACATCATAGAGGTGTTTCTTGTGGATTTTTGGTTTTTATTAAATTTGTTGGGGGGTTTTTTAAGAGAAGGTTCATCCTAATTTTATGCACAGCCCTATGGAGTTCTGTGGGATGATTTCTGTGTTGAAATAACTCCCCTATAATTAATGTTACTATAATTGAATCTAACACTAAGTCTATTTGTTATGCTAAATTGGGCCCCTGTGAATACTGTGAGCTTCCAAACAGGCTTTCCTCACTACCTCAACTCTGTGCTCCAGTGGGGCTGGATGAGTGGCATGTTGAAACATTTCTAGGTGGAAGATGAGGAGGAACTGGGAGCAGTTTGCAGGGAATGTGTTTATGGATTGAACTGTCTGGACCCTTGTACCACTGTGAAAAGCTTGATTTGATGTAGTCATGTGAAGAGGCAGACATATTAATGAGTTTGAGGCATTAAAACTTGGACATGGCATGGAGTAATTTTAATATTTGCATGGAATATTGAGTACTTGTTAGACTGTAAATAGCAAAATCTGTATGTGGCTGTACTGACCTCTTTTCTCAAATGCACATAGGATCAATCAAAGCCTGAAGTGTTTGGTGTGTCTCAGAAATCAGAGCTTTTTTCAGCTGGTTTTGAACACCCTGTTACATTGGTGCATGGTGGTAGCTAGATAGCCTTTTTCCTTTCTGTTGTTGCCACCTCTTAGGAAAATCAGAAGGAAATACTTGACTCAAATGGTTCACATTCAATGGAAAAGTTTTCCTTTGGCCCAGATTGAAGATCTCAGTGATGTCTGAGGAGGTTTTTTTAAGTTTACTTCCTCAATGCAAATTTTCAAATATTAGGCACTTTGCTAAATAACCCAGGAAGATTTGGATTAATTCAGCTGTATTCCACAGGGAGCCCTACAATTTTCACATGTGGTTTCAAGGCAAGTAAGATGCAGATGGTAAAGTTGTCAAGAGAGATCTGATGGGATAAGTTCTCAAATGCAACATTTCCACGTAAGTTGTGGGTTTGATTCCTGCCCGGGGCAGGTTTCCTTTGAGCTCTGATAGATGTCCTACTGTTCTGCTGGACTCTGAGCTAGTTTAGGAAACCTGAAGTACAGTTTTAAGACTGGAATTTTATGGCCAGTGTTTCTGTTCAAAACTCNCCAAACCATTCCAAACTTGTCATGCAATTAAAATGAATGGAAAAAGACAAGCTAAGGGGGGAGAGCAGAGAGCAGGCATTTTCTAGGAAGGCCACTCAGAGCATTGATTTCCCATAGAGCCATGGAGCTGTATGAGGGAAGGAGATTTGCTCAGGTCTTTCCATTTCTTCTAGGTTTGTGAAGTCAATAGTCACTTCTCAGAATCACCTTTCCTAACCCTGAATTGTCTTTCCTTGTCATGGAATTGTAAATAGTGCTCTTTCCTTACCTTATTAGGAGTGCTGTAATGAAAGCCTGAATTCATTCATGTTTGTGGAAGTGCACAAATTGTACAGAGATGAGTGTTCTGTAGGAATGTTTATAAAATGGAGAAAGGCTTGAAAAGTGTAGGAGCAAATGAATGTGTGTCCTTATGAGGGCAGAAGTGATGTGTGGTGGAAAAAGTTAGAAGCAGGAGCTAAGACTTCCTCACAAGCTTTCATTGATAAGCTACAGAGCATTGCTTAACCTGCTGCATTTTATTTTTAAGCTAAGGAGGAACACTCAACTATTCCTCTCAGTGTATCAGCCATAAACAAAACTCTTCATCATTGATCATGACCGGTAGTTAATGCCCTGCTTGTTGTTAGTCATATATCCTGAAATGAAGCCAAGGCCAATTTAACTTTCTAACAAAACAGCTATTCACTGAGTGATTTATTGGAGCTATAAACTAAAACTAACAGTTTATTATCGTAACAGGTCTTAAAAGGACAGACTTTTTCAGCACAGCTGAACAACTGCAACAGTGTTTTGTGCCTTTCCAGAGCAGGATAATTATCAAATACCGGTACTGAAGCCAGTTCTTTTGTGAAAAGCTTGAAAACCAGAACTTTTCAAAGTTACCCATGAGTACTGCTGGACTTGCTAGATAGTACTGAGGTGTGTGAATAAGTAAAATCACTTACATTGGGTTAGTGCTGCCTGTGCACCACACAGCATGCAGCAGTCCAGTGCACAGATAATCATTGCCTAAGATCCAGTATCAGAGGAATGGCAAGAATATTTCTGCTTTAAAAGTCTTCGGGGCATAATGTTTAGTTTACTGAATTTGCACCATTACTTGTTGCACTTGAGGTTTTCACACAATCCAGTAATGCTAATGGTCATGAAATATGAATATTCAATAATATTAAGATTAAAGTACTTACAGAAATCTGGAAGTATGTTTTTGGCATCTTAGGTTCAATACTGAATTATTTCACTTGGGAGGAGTTCAAGAACTCTCTAGCTAGAATGAGGATATAATCACAACATGATTGCACTGTACAGATGAGCAGAGAACACTGGACAGGCTGAGTGTCCAGTGTGACCTTGCAACAAAGTGTGACATCCGTTCCAGCTCCCAGAAGAGCTCTGAAGGCTATCAGTGTCTGCTTTACAGTGCATATTGGAGATATTAAGCTGTAGCTGTTGCCAGCATTAATTTCTGGAACCCTGGTTCCAGCTGCCCCAGTGAAGGAGAGCTCACTAACACACCTTCATCTATAGTGTGTGTTCTTCCTCTCCTAGATCAGTGCTCCCCTGGTGAATATTCTCCTGATGGCTTCAAGCCCTGTCTGCCGTGTCCCCTTGGAACATACCAGCCTGAAGCTGGGAGAGTGTCCTGCTTTCCTTGTGGAGGAGGTCTAACAACAAGGCACAGTGGGGCATCCTTGTTTCAGGACTGTGAGACCAAAGGTGAGGCCAAGATTTATTGGATGAACTGCATTGATCTGGGGCAAAAGGAAGTGCTGCTGCTCAAGCAGGACATTCAGAGAAGGTTCTTTCTCCTTCTGAGAGTCAGTCCTTCCAGGAGTCTCACAGCTGGTTGGCCTGGCCTGGCTGGAAGGAAATTCAGTAAAGCCTCAATTCTTTCTAGATCTGATTACCAAAAGCAGGGGTAAAAGAAAATCACTTATATAAATCACTAGAGGACAAAGTCTTTAATAGAAAATCTGCAGAGCAGAAATAAGGGATAGAAATAAGGTCCCAATGCAAACATTTGGTAATGGTTTGCATGAAGAGATCTCTCTTGTTTCAGTTATGTTTATTGAGAATTACAACATATCATAAGAATTTAGCAGAATCATTGAAAAATTAATATTACTGGTAATAGTGTGATATCTAATAGTTTCCTTCAGTGTAGAATCACTGAGCCCACAAATACTGTTTTTTCATACTTAATTTTGTGAAATTGAAGTACTAAAAAATGATGTTAAAACTCTGGATCAAGATAAGAGGAGCTGATTTCAGTTTTATTTGATATAAACAAAAACAAGTCTATAAATGAGGTTCAATTTTCAAATTGGAGTGGGGATTAAAGGAATTCTTTCTATTAACTGGAATTAAGAGCTCAGGAATTTGCATGTGGAAGAGGCCACATGAGACGTGGAATCACAGATGCAAGAACTATTTGGAGCTTATCTGAAGCATTTGGATGGGGCAGCATGTAGAGAAGGACTTCTGGCTGAGCTAGTTTCCAAAACTCAGCTAGAACTATTTGGGAGTAAGCAGAACTTAAAAGGAATAGAAAAAATAGGGACTGTGCAGCATAGAAAACTACATTTGATAGTAGATCTTTTCAACTTGCACAAAATAACCTGATAAACTGAAAGAGTTTTGTTACCCTCATAATTTATTAATATAGTTTTATTGTTGCTTTCTCACAGAACCACTCTACAGTGTTGTATTTGGGAATTTTGAACTTGCACAAAATGACCAGATGAACTAAAATTTGCTTAATTACCTCTTTTGTGTTACCCCCACAGTTTACTAATAAGATAATATGGCATTTCAGTTTCTGAAATTACACTAGGTCTTACACAAATGTACAAAAGCATATTCTAGAATGCTACTGCTACTTTTTAAACCATGATTATTCAATTACTGTCCAGTTCAGTGTTCTCCTGGCCATTTTTACAACACCACAACTCACCGATGTATTCGCTGCGCAATTGGGACATACCAGCCTGAGTTTGGACAAAATTACTGCATTTCCTGCCCTGGAAACACCACTACTGATTTTGATGGGTCAACAAACATAACACAGTGCAAAAGTAAGTACGGCAAGATGGTTTTGATGCTCTCTTACTAATAAAAAGACTGGGCCATTAATGTTTGGAGTGGTCCTAAGGGCAAAATGTAGCTTTGCTCCAGGGAGCTGGAGAGAAGGCACAGGTGTTACTCCTCCTTTACTGCCTGCCTGCCTCTCACCCCACATAGCTCACTGAGGTCTGTGAGAGACCATTTCTGCACACTGGTTCCATCATCTCTGTCAAGGTGAGTGATGACTGTGTTCTGCCAGTTGGTGCTGGGTTGCTTGGAGTCTTGCTATTAAATCTTTTCTCTCTTGATATAAGCAGAGTTTGTGTCCTCAGCACCCTGATTTGTTCCCTCCTATTAAGAGGAATGGAAGCTGGCTCACAAAACCCAACAGCTCTAGTAACCACTCTTTCTTAATAACAACCTTTGAAAGAGTCAATTACAAAGGGAGCCACTGTTCTGGATTTATGGTAGCTGTGCTGTGGGAAGCTGAGGTAAATTAAAGAGGGAGAATGGAGGGCAGAGAGGTGACTGCTCAGAACCACCTCTGGAGTCCCGATATATGCACAGACACATGTAAACACACCTACACAGAAATGTGAGAGGCTGGCAAAGAGAACTGTACCTGCAGCAGATGCAGAAAGGAAAACGTGTGTGTCTGTCACCCCTGCAGCTGAAGGTGACCACAGGAGAGCTGTAGGGTGATCTCTCTTTGCCTTATCCTGCACACCCTATTCCTTTTCCAGACAGGCAGTGTGGAGGGGAACTGGGAGATTACACTGGATATATTGAATCACCCAACTATCCTGGGGACTACCCTGCAAACACTGAGTGCACCTGGAATATCAACCCACCGCCGAAGCGCCGCATCCTGATCGTGGTCCCAGAAATATTCCTGCCCATAGAAGACGAGTGTGGAGACTACCTGGTGATGAGAAAAAGCTGTGAGTCTGAAACACCCACTGAGGCATATCTCAGTGGGCAGCACAGGGCTCTCACAGGCATTGCTGTCTGCAGAAACTGAATGTAGCCTGCCTGGCCTCTGCTTAAGAGCAGAAATTTCTTTAAATGGTGACTGAAGAAATCCTATTTGGCAATGCTGCCCCATAGTTTTCAGTGAAACAAGGGTATAAGGCCATGGTGTGTCAGTGAGCTGAGAGAAATATTGTTAAAAAGGGGTAGGTGGTTCAAGCTAACCAGTTGTGCATTATGCTAAGCAGTTCTAGCCTGGGTTAGGAAAGAGGAAATGCTTGCTAATCCTTACAGATGCCTGATGTGTGGATAAACAACCTGTTTCTAGTATAGACACGTCCTTCAAACAGTAGACTGTTATTTTAGGAAAAAGGAAAATACTCCCTCACCAAGAAGTCCCTCATTGATAGTCTGCCATCCACTGATGGCCTGCCACATTCTGAGGAGTTTTCTTAACACCAGCAAGTATTTTTCTCGTGGTAGTTCAACCTATATTCTAACAGCTCTTTAGCATGAAGCATTGTCACACACATTGTCTTTTCTTCCTTTCCAGCGTCCAGCTGCTTCCTTTTTCTCTGATTTTCTTCTTCAGGGAGGTCCTGACTCTAACACATTAACAGGTGTTCCTCCTCACATGGAGGCACCATTAAAATGTGAGGTTTTTATCTTTTTTTCTTTGAGTTAGAGCCGAGATTAATACACAGGAGTCGCAGTTTTGTGTTCGGACCCAGTGTTTATTAATTCTTATCTATAGTACAGTCTCACAAGTCGTGAGCTCTAACTAGCAAGGTAGAAAATGGAGCTCTCTCTAACCCTTTCCAAGGTTACTTAGGCATAAACTATCCAATAACATTATTTATACTTTTAACCTAATAATTGACTATACAAGATCCTCAGCGTGGGCTTTTTTACCCAATTAGAGAAAAGCACCCGAAACTAAGAAGAAGAAGGTGAAGAAGAAGGACTTAGACAACACCCTAAATCCTCTATATTTCCCCATATATATTACTATATACTAAAACTTTAAATTCTAAGTTTTTCAGCCTGTGAGATCACACAAAACTATTCAAACTACACACTTACAACCCCAGTGCTATCACTCAATTTTGGAAGCCTGTTCTATGGCCTCAAGTTGTATGTAGTGCCTGCCTGAGGGTCAGTGCTCCTCAGCCCAGAAAGCCTGAAATTTTCAGGCCTGAAATGTTCAGCCTCCAGGGTTCTAACAGCTGCCTATTGTGTGTTTGCTTTGAAAGCTTCTTCCAACTCGGTGACCACTTATGAGACCTGCCAGACCTACGAGCGCCCCATAGCTTTCACTTCCAGGTCTAAGAAACTGTGGATCCAGTTCAAGTCGAATGAAGGGAACAGTGCCAAAGGATTCCAAGTTCCTTATGTAACCTATGATGGTGAGTGGGTGTGACCAGCTGGGCTGGTGCGGGCTAGTGCAGCTGCAGCAGTGCAGAGCTCCCCTCCCTAAGCAGCAGGGCAGCCCAGTGTTCCCAGCAGTATCACTAGGACCTACTTCATTTAAACCAGTAGCTGTTTCATTTAAACTTAATTTAAGGAATTCTGCAGTGCACTGCAGGCTTTTCAGTGCCACTGTGCCTTCCAAACAAAAAGCTGGGGTTCTGGGCTCTGGCCTGCAAATTACAGGACTCAGAGATAGAATCTGAGTTTTATGTACTTCTGTGCCTTTCCATTTTCTTTGGGTGGCTCCAGATAGGAATTAGGTAGAGCACAAGTGCCTGTGTTTTATCATGTTCCTGCTACCATTTGTGACCTAGAATCAGGTAGCAAAATACCTGTATTGGAAAGAATCTTGAGGGGAAGGATTTTCACCTCACCCTTGTCAGAATCACGAGGTGTGAAACTGGGGCTGAGCATTAGCACCTCAGCCTAAATGAACTGATATTTTATGTTCTGCTCACACTGAATTAATTGTGATGGAGTCATCCCTGGTGTGGTCTGCAGAGTTTTATCAGCATTGGATAAATAATTTTTCCAGGGAAACCTCTCCTTTTGAAGAATTTCAGGTTACGATTGACCAGGGGGTTACTTTTAAGAAAGCATCCTCTTGCTTTTTATTGCTTCTTCCTGTAGAAAGAAGTCAATAACAGGTTGTGGGTGTGTACAGATGCGTTCCTGCAGTTCAGCTGGTTTGAAGCAGATTACTTGGTTACAGTATGCACTCCAATCTTGGGTGCTTTATGATTTCCTTTGCTTTTGACAGATTGATGCTGAGCAGCTCAGCAGAGTACACTGTTCTCATAATAAAAAATGTTTGGAGTATTTTCTGACTGTTAATATGAGGGCCAAGCACTACTGGTTCTTCTGAGGGCAGGGCTTCCATGTGTAACCACAGGAGGCATTGAATATAAAAGTGAAGTGAACCTGCAAATTACTCTCCTGTGCATTCCCCACAGAGGATTACCAAGAACTAATAGAAGACATTGTTCGTGATGGCAGACTTTATGCATCTGAAAATCATCAAGAAATACTTAAGGTACATTCCTTCCACTAAACATGTTGGTTTTGATTGGAAATGATATTATTTGGTGTGAGTGAGTTGGCTTTCTGTTCTGCATCAGGTCTGTTCCTTGGTGCACCAGGCATGTGCTGCTTCAGGGAAATGGGGTGAATCAGCAGATCCTAATTGTGCAGAGCAGTGGATAGGGGACCCTTTGCTCAGGGGGATTGAAGGTGGCACAGAACTACTAGGGAAATTAATTTATTGGGAAAGAACTCAGACACTTTGCTCCTTGTAACCTGTAAATTAGCAAAGGCTTTTTCTCCCTGGGCAAAAGAAATCTCTTTGTGGATTTCTCTGATCTTGTTTAGGGGACTTCCATAGGCAAGTTGAGTGCATGCCTTTATTTTGTTGGATATCAGCTCAAGTGTGTGTTTGTTTTGTGGTTTGTTTGCTGTTCTTGGATGTATGAGGAGGGAAGACATTCTGGAGCTGCTAATGTGGAACACTAGTGACTTCCCAGGAGCCTGAAAGTCAGACTTGCTCTGCTACGTTTCCAAGCTCCTGAAACACTTGAAGAGTAAAATGCCCATAATCTTTTTTGAGTTAGACAGGCATTAAACTTTGGTAATACTGCTCATAACTCCTCTGTGGAACTACTATAAAATCTTCTTCCCTTTTCCCAGGACAAGAAGCTGATAAAAGCATTGTTTGACGTGCTGGCACATCCACAGAACTACTTCAAGTACACAGCCCAGGAGTCAAGAGAGATGTTCCCAAGATCCTTCATTCGGCTGCTGCGCTCCAAAGTTTCCAGATTTTTGAGGCCTTACAAATAGTTGGCACTGTACTCAAAAGCTAAACCAGCCCTGGGCATGCACAGAGGGGCTGTGGTAGGTGGGGCTGCTTTCTGTGTTTTACACACTGGCACAGACACTCCAGGGAAGCTCGCCAGCTCCATTCTTGGCAGAGTTTGGCCTTCTCAGTTAATATAAATATTTTGGTGAACAGAGTTTTGATTCCTTTCCAGATAATACCTTTTGGGTACCAAAGGATACTTCACGGGGCCCTAAATTGGAGACTGCCCATGATTTCTGTAACTGTGTGGTGCCAAGCAGAAGTTTGTAGAACTCTGCCCCGTTGCTTCATCAGCGCCTCTAAAAGCTAATGAGGACAGGCAGGCTAAGTAGTGTGGTTTGGGATGAACCCTGGGCTGCCATTAATGCATGTTACCTCAACAAAGCTGGGTTCATGTTTGGTCTCGCTGAAAGCGAGAACAGGATTGATGTCTCTCAACATTTGCTACGCAGGAAATTCAGAGCTAAGGTTGGCATAGTTTTAATTCAAACCAGTGTGTCCAAGAACTGCACAAGGCACAGTTTTTCTCTGAACTACATGTGGCATGAAGCAAAGGGTTGAATATCAGCTTGAATGTTCGGGATCTGGCTCACACAGTGTCCCTGTTAGTGACCTATTGGCTTACATGGAGTGATACCAGAATAAACTGTGGGCACCACACCAATGGAAAACCGGCCCTGACCCACTGGACATTTCCATTCTGAGCTGTCTGCAACTGTTAGAACAGATCACATTCTTTCCTAAATCCCAGTGTTGTCCCTGTGCATAGGCCTGGGACAGCAAAAGGCATCTTCCAGGTTGTGTAAAATCCTGTCCTCTGAGCACCAGCAGGTGAACACAGAAGCCCCATTTTAAATGCAGTCTTTGCATAGATGATGCTCTTGGTACAGCACTGTTTAAAGCTGAATAAGGTTCTTATATGAGCCTCAGTTACATTCTCTACCTTTTCTGAGCACTTTGCAATGGCCTTGTTGAGCAGAGAAGAGCTGCTTTCCCTGTCTGGCTGGACAGAAGGAGAGGTACAATGATTCAGCCAGACTGTCGCCACGAATGTTGTCTATGGCAAATTGCTCCTCAGGATTCCCAAGCTCTGTGTCTTTCTCCTCAGGCTTCCTATTGGAGACAAGGCTATTCTGAGAGGGCCTGTGGGAGCCTGTGTTGATCAAAATGTTCCCAGCACTGTTCTGCCCACACCTACATCTCCTCTGGCCATACATTCCATTCTCTCAGAGTAATGTACCTTGAGGACCTTCTGTCTTGAAGGGAGAGAGCCACAGTCCCATCCATTTGGAAATGGACTTATGACTTCTGTCTTTTGGTGACTGGCCATGCCAAGGGGTGCAGTAGGCACCAACTCCCTCTCTCTGCCATCTTGGAAGAGTACCTACATTTCACAGGGTGGCCAGGACAAATGCTCCCTTTCCCAGTGTGTGGAGTCAGACCTGCTGGGTTTCATAGCATTGGCGTGTGGTATTTAACTGCTGTATGTGAATAATACCACATCCACAGTGTGACAGGAAACCCTCACTAAGAGCAGGGCTCTGAGTCTGCTCCCTGCACTGTAGGGAGCAAATGGGTGCCCCTGACCCAGCCTTGCTCAGCTGCTGTGCCATGGGGGACCAGGACACATCTTGGCCACGGTGTGATGGGAGGGACAATGGCTTTGGCCACAGCTGGGGAGCAGATCCTCTCAGGATGGGGCCGTGGACTGCTGTGTCCCTCTTGCTGCGGAGGAGGAGTTGCCACGGCCTGGCCAGAAGTGGGAAATGGTTTGTGCTGCTGCCAGGAGAGAGAGCTGTGGGCTCCAGCAGTGCTGAGGGATGGCTATGGCAGGGCAGTGAGTGTCACCCCGGGAACAGGGCTGCCAGGCCTGCTGCAAGAGGAGGGAGGCACAGGGAGAACTGGGAGCAGAGGGGAAGGAGCACAGGTCCTTGTGTGCTCCTGGCAGCTGTGCTTCTTCCTGAGCAGGGCCCTGCTTCCTCTGTGGGGAGGGAGGACAGGGTTATCTGGCAACAGTGTGGCTGGGGAGGGGAATGGCTGAGGAATGCCAAAATAGAAGGAAGGGAGCTGAGAGGCTTTGCTGCATCCACAGTGAAGTGTGCTGTTGTGGAGAGAGCCCAGGAAGGTATTTCCAGATAGTTTCCCTCTGGCTGCACAGCCCCTAGCCCCCACTGTTGGAGTGGCAGTGGAGCACTCTGGAGTGGCCCAGGTGCTGCAGTCCTGCTCTGCTGGTGGGACACTGTGGGGAGAGGGCCATGCTGTGCCAGCCTCTGGGCCCAGCCCAGCGCAGGGGCTTTGCTGTGGGCTGCACGCTCGGTGCCAAGGGAAAACAGGCCAGCTCTTGCTGTGCTCCCTGCCAGGGAGGCTGCAGGTCTGAGCAGCTCTGTGTTGTGGTGCTGGGGGATGCACATGCCAGTGGTGGGTTTCAACCAGGGTTCAAGGAAGCCGAAGTAGAGAAGCATCCAAATGTTTCCAATGGGTGAAATTGGGCTGTGTTGCTCTGTGCACGAGTTACTGATCCGAGTTTGTCACACTGCACCTCCTCTCCTAGTCCTGCTGTGGCAGCTCTGCACAGCTGCCTGGACCCACAGTGACCTCAGCCTTGCTTCCCTTGCCCCATGAGCACAGGCCATTTCCATTGCTGGGAGGAGCGGAGTGTGCACAGTCTGAGGCTGAGGAGAAAACCTGCCCTTTCTCAGAGAAGAATCCTCACTGTTCCACAGCCCTGTTCGTTTCCTACTCCAATAGCAAATGACTCAGAAGCACTTCTGTTACCCTTGATCCAACACTATGGATCAAAATTTCCCCTTTTACTGTAATTCCTGTGTGCACAGTAAAAAGTGAAGAGGGAATTTTTGCCACCTTGAATGCTGGGAGAAGTGATAACTTGCAGAATGTTGTAAACATTTGGCATTGTATCTTCATAGTGATGGTAGTGGCTCTGTAGAAATTTCAATTTCTACTTTCTGTGTGGTTGTAGGCTGATGATGTGTTTTGGCAACAAATGACTAAAAATGTTTAACCTCATAAGACAAGATTTATTTTTGGAATAATAATTAGTGCTAACTGGATGACTCAGTGTCACCTACATGAGATAAGCATAAGGATCTTTTTGATGATTGTAAATTAATGTAAAATGTTTCAGACTGTTACTCTTGATAAGAGAAATAAACCAGTGAAGTTTTAGCTGCATGAAGTTCTTGGGTAACATTTTTAGTTATCTTTCTGTGCTAAATAATTGTTTTGACAAATTTAATGGTTGTTTTACAAGTTATTGCACATTAGGTACATTTTATCCTGGGAATATCTGCTTCCCACAGCATTGTTTCACAAAATATATTACTAGCCTGCATCTATACACAAAAAGATAGAATTCTTCACATATTTAGTGGTGCACATATTTCTGGCAAGTAAAATACCAGAATTACCCTGGTATTAATTCTAAACATTATTCCAAAAATGTCTCCTATATAATGAGCTGGAATGAATTGGTCTGTTGTAACAAGCTGCATGAAGACAGGATAAACAACTTAAAGTAACTCCAAAGTGTTTTATGACTTTGTAGATTCATCTGATTATTTTTCCTAAAAAACAAAACCAAAAAAATCCTACACAAACAAAAAAAAAAAACCCCAAACCACATTGTTTAAAATGAAAAATAATTTAAAAAACCCCAAACCAAAGAAAACAAGGTGAAAGCCTGTGTTAAGACACAAGTTCCCAGAATACTTTTAAGATTTTACCACAGTGTCATTAAATTCACTGACTTAATTTCTTAGAATTGAAAAATAGAATTAGGTCCTAGAAAGAAGAAATTGAAAACAAGTCAATAATTTTTAATACTGTTTTTCTGATTTTTTTGATATTATATTGAGATTATTAGGTTTAGTCATCTATCATACTTTTGTAAAAGTAATCCAGATATCTTCTCCTTAATTTATTCAATTGCCTGTTTGACCCTTAGCTTCCTTTGATCACAGTGACAAGAACTGATCTGTATTTCACTGAATACGTCCACTCAGGCTCGTTTGGTGTGGTTTTGGAAGACACAACTGTGTTGTTCAGCTGTTTGCTGTGGGAAGGTGATGCTGGTTTATGTGGCAAAGAGTAAATGACATACAGGAATATAGAGGTCCTGGAAGGGTATGGTGGCTACAGGCTGATCACAGCAGAAAACTGTGTTATTCAAATACTCTCCATGACTCTGTGAATGCTGCCGGTGCTGGATTGCAGTGATGGACACGAGTGCTCAGATACCCACTGGGACAGGAAATGTCAATATGAACTATCCTGGGAACTCCCAGAGCAGTGGGAGCTGAAATTCAAACTGGTAGCTTTGGGTGTTTACATAACAGAAATAATTAATAGGGGAATATGGAGAGCAAGACTTGAAGCTTATTTAAATCTAAGGAATCAGAGGAGGTCTGGTGTGGGTAAGCAGGAAAGGACAGCATTATGATAATCCTTTGTAACAGAATGCAAGGATAGTGGTCCACAAATATTTCTGAATTAAGCTTAAATGCAAATGCTTTTTCTCTCATGCATATAGATTACATCCTGTAAATGCAATAGATGTGGACTGCAAAACCTGTCACAACAAAAATGGGAACACTCTTCCTTTGGATGCTGCTCCACTCAAACTGTGCTTGTGGAGGCTGCTGCTGGAGGAGACAAACAAGTACTTCTTAAAGAACTTGAGCCAAACTCGGGTTTGTTTCTGGGGATCCCTGGGACAAACCCATCCCAAAACACCTCTTGCTGCTGCCCATTTAATTTGAACAAATCTTTTGCTCATAGGCAGATTTTCACTCTCACTTGTGGAAGTCTGCTTTCCACAACACATGTTCTGGGAATGTAGAGAACACCTGGGAGCAGTGATCGAAATAGAACACCTGTGGGGAAAAAGGAGTCAGAGAACTCAAGGGACACATTTCACTCAGCAGGTAAGTTCATCTAGTTTTTCTCCAAGTCAGAGTAGATTATATATGACACTCTCATGCTGCTCTTTAAACTACCTTATAAAATCGCTTCAGGTGTTAAAAAAGAAAAAAAGTATCATTCTCTGTTTAAATATATGTGTGTTAGTACAGCTTTTTCTGTGATTAAGCACATTTTGAAGAGTAAGTTTTTTGAATTCTGTGAAGCAAACCCTGTTTAGTACACAGTGAGAAAAAACAGGTCAGAAAAGGAGGCCTTGAAGTATTTTTTTCTTATTGGAGATGTCTATAAATATAAATTCATAAAGGAAATTCTCTCACACTATTGAGCTGCTAAACATGATCTGATGCAACTGAAGCCCTCTTTTTTTTTTTTTCCCACTGGGAGATTTATTCAATAGGTATTGACTTACAAATCATATGCCATGACATCTCTGTTTTGTGATGATTCTGGGGATCAGGAAATCAAGGGATCATAGTTTTAAGGAGAGAAAAAATTACTTTGAAAGTTGTAATATTCTAAAGTAGTCACTTGAGATGCAATTTGTTGTTGAGTAGTTCTCAGTTCACATGTTGCCTGTTATGCACACTGCAAACAGCCATGAAGCACTTCTGTCCTGGACAAGTTTATGCCTGACTAGAGGAAGTCTCATCCTCTGTGTCTCAGTTAAATATAAGAGTGGCAGCTGTCACCTGTTGCAAAATGCCAGCTCACTTGGCTTCTGGAGATGCTGCCCAGAGTAAAACCCAGCCACAGAAAGCAGCGAAGGGCAAGGGAGGTGATCACGATTTTTGTGAGGTTTAAAGTAGAAATTGAGGAAGCATTCCAGAAAGCTGAGAGTTCAGAGTCTCTGTGTCCAGTGGACGAGCCTGTATGTGACACAACACAGCTCATGGATTTTGGGTGGCCCTAGTTTGCTGTTGTTGGTGTAGTGCTGGTGTGAGGGGCTGTGTGGAAAAGCTGAGACCAGTTATTAAAAACAGGACGACAAAAAAGTGCTCAGGGGGCCTGTCTGGCTTACATAGCACAACTATTGTGCCCTGGCTCCTGTAGGTGCTAATTCTCTCAGCAAACTTACAAAAATAAAACCCTGAAAAGGCTCATCCATGCTGAGAACAGCAACTTCATTCAGTGGGAGAAGGAAGCTTAGCTCTAGGAACTGAACGCTCAACACTGCAGGCATTGCTGTCTTCCCCGGGGCTGTCCAGAAAGCCCTGCAGCCAGTGCCTGTGGTGTGAGAGGGATGCAGCTGTGCTGGAATAAACACATCACAAATGCTTGTCCCAGCTCTGTGCAGGACACAAGTCCAATGTGATCATTTGTTCTTGGAGTGAATAAAAAAGGCCTATCTATCCCAGCAGGATATGTTTCCTTGTTCAGGACTGGAAAAGTAAAATCCAGTGAAGAAGACAGTCTGGCTTAGGGATGCTCTGGAATAAAATTCGTGTGAGATGCTAGAGCCTCATTCCTCCCTCAGACACCTCTCAGGGTCTGTTCTTGCCAAGAATATCGGGAAGGGGCTCAAATAG
Source organism: Illadopsis cleaveri (assembly GCA_013399915.1). Taxonomy (NCBI): domain Eukaryota; kingdom Metazoa; phylum Chordata; class Aves; order Passeriformes; family Timaliidae; genus Illadopsis; species Illadopsis cleaveri. Next base: position 67,140 of record VXBB01001981.1, on the reverse strand, counting down.
GGAGATATTTGAGGGTTTGAGGGGTGAGGCTGTGGTGGTCTGCGGGAAGCTGCTGTGCCGGGGCTGCGGGCGCAGCTCCCCGCGGTGCTGTCCCCGCTCAGGGCTGTGCCCAGGCAGCAGGGAACCATCCGCAGGGCTTCCCACGAGAGGGCAGCATGTGCCCCCAGCAGAGACATCCTGCTAAAATCCTGGCTGGCAGGCAGCGAGGGGGTTTGGATGGGGCTTCTGCAGCAGGACCCTAAACCAGACAGACGGCTGAACCCGGGGCTTCGGGACCTCGGCAGCCCTTGGGTCCCACCACTGCCTCTGATCAATTGTTTTGGAGGGCGAGGGAGGAGTGATTTGTAAATGGCCTTGTATTTTGAGTCAATCTTCTTTTACAAAATGCAAATGTAGGACCTAGAAGGACTCGTGCTGCTGGGCCGGGTATTGCTGCCACTTCAGGTTGCAGTGGCAAGAGACTTGAACTGAGTTCTGACTATTGGTCAAGGCTGTTCCCCTGTCTCTTCCAAATTACTGGTGAGGAAATGTGTGGGTTGAAAGTTGTTGATTTCCAGGCAGAATAAACCTCAAAGGAAGTTGGAGGAAATGGGCCGTGAATGTGTAACTTCAGTTGCTGTTATTTACTTCGAGAACAGTGAGTGATTCTGGCACTATGCCTGGCCCCATCACTCTGGTGACTCAGTTCTTACAGATGTCAATAACGAACTTTGAACATTTGTCTTTGAAAATGAAATTGTGTGTGCAGTAGTCAGCTACTGATTTCCTACATTGTTTTGTTGCTCAGCTTGATCACAGCTTGACTCCTGTCAGGGGCTGGACAGATGATCCTGCAGTAAATTATACCCAAGATAAGGCAGAAACACCTCGAAGTGCTGTGTGCCTCATCATTCCTGCTCTTCTGGGGCAGCTGCCTTCCTTTTGGGGCATAGTGTGAGCTCCAGTGTCCTTCAGTTGCCTAGACTTGAAGGTGGAGGCGTTTAACCAAATCACAACATGGCAAACACAACCTCTGTGTTAGGAGAGCCACATTGAAGCCCCGTTGATGATTTTGTACGTGAGCAAATATTAGCCCTGAGTATCCAGTAACATTTCTGACTAAATCTTACCTGGCAGGAGCTGCTGCAGCTCTGCGTGGGCTGTGGCAGGAGGGTACAAGGGGAGCTCACTTAGACTTGAGGCACTTGATAGCCCTGGAGTCTTGACTTCATAAAATAAACATAAGGGCTCCACAGAGGTGAGAGATCCTGTGTTTGAATAACACTGTGGTGACCCTCTCTCTAATGCTGATGTAAATAATATTTTTGTCTTAAATGGATACTGTAAAAATCTTGGGTTCAGATTTAGATTTATCTCAAAGTTCCAAAATAAAGGTATTTTGATGCATTTGATGAACTTAGGATTTGAGTGTTTTAAATGCCAAAATTTATATATCTTTAACTTATAGCTTTCAAACCCTGAGCTCATTGAATATTAGTCTTTTGTGAAACCAGATCAATTTCAGACTCGATATACAAAACAAGCTACCCCCTTCTCTTCTCCTCTAAAGGAAAGGTGCAAAGCTGTCCTAGATCCAAGCTCCATAAGGAGGTGGAAAGATTTGTCAAATGAAATCCTTCTATGAATACTCCTTTAACTAGTACTGGCAGAAAAGTTTCACAGTCAGTCTTTTAAAGAGCATAGTAAGAATGTTGTTCCTAGGTGAATCCCACATTGGCATGAGTTGAAATAAGCACCTGTTCTTGGGGGTTTTGCAAAAGAGCTGGGAAATTCCAATTTTGTTCAGCTCACTTGCTTACTGCATCACTGGAGTTTGTTATTTTTGCCACAATCACCTGGTAAACTGGGTAAGCCACAGAGGAACCCTTCAAAAGGCAGTTCTGTTTCAGAGCTGACCTAAATTCATTCTGTTCCAGAGACAGAGTGAACCATTTTTTTTTGGCAAGGTTTTAAATTATGTTCTGAGATTTGTCTTCTCCAATGAGGTAAATTCCACAGAGTTTGAGGAGTTCCCCCTCCCTCTCCCCAAGTACTGCTATTTAGGAATCACACCACTCCAAAGCATCTGGAATGAGAAATGCCTCTGCAGCAGATTTATACTTGGCCAGAGGGAAGTTCTTTTGCTAGAAAGCCAGAAAAAGCAGAAAGGTTTTAAAGAGTTTGCATAACTCCTTTCAGAACTAAGAGTTCCCCCCTGTGGCAGGGAGCTTTCAGATACCTGTGCCAGCCCTAAACTTGTCACCCAAAGACAGGAGATGTAGAAGACCCTTTCTGCTGTATAAGCTGCCTGACTCCTGATCCTGCTCCTGCTCAGACTGCCTTGGTTTGCTCTCATTCCCAACTCAGGTTTCAGCAATTGGTTCAATTCTGTCAGTGTTGGGAGAGGGCAGAGCACTGAGTCTGTGGCCTCACACGCTCCACAGCTTCCATCTTTTATCCTACAGCCAGTGTGCATTTCACACTGATGAAGACATGGGGTTATGGGAAAGAAAACCTTGGATCTTACCACCTTGGCTAACAGGATCCCAGTGGAAAATGACTGTGATGTGTTCTTCTCCTGGTCCATTGAGGGCATCTGCCCATGGCACCTGTTGCTTCTGAGAATGGTTTATTGGTTTGAGAAAAAAGTAAAAGGCAGAAAATGACAACCAGTGTTCTGTGCTTGCAACAGTCAAGGGATAATTATTTAAAACTTCTTGCTCCCAAGTTTAGGTTAGGGAACTACTTCCATGACTGCAGCTAGGCACGGATGTCATTGTGGGCACCAAGTATCCTCACTGTATCTCCACTAATGCTCAAGGTGTTGACTCAAGGAAAAACGTGGCCAGCTGCCTTATGATTAATTAGCCACACAGATGTAAAAGCAAACACAGATGTCCCAAGTATCCAAGGGAAATGTATACCTATTGCACATGATTTTGTGTGCATACTGATATTTTATGTACTAATGAGTGACTCTTCACCATGCTGGGAAGGAGAAATCTTGTAATTCACATTCACAAAAGCATTTAAGCAGGTGGTTAAGTGGTTTGGTGAATAGAAATGTTGTATTGGAGTATTTAGACCAAGACTGGACTTCTTTGTATCCAGATATCTCTGGCTGCTAGCATGGCTGGGCTTTGTCCGGAGTGCTGTGCACAGCCTTTGTCCATTAGGCAGAAGAAAGGGCAAAAATTACTAATAGGACAATGAAAATATGGGTAAAAACAATGGCACATCTCTGTTGGAAAAAACTGGGTGCTGTTCCTGCTCCTGCAGTGGCTGTTTCTCTGTGTCTCTTGTTAGGTAGCATTAGTCCAGTGGCTAATGACAGTGAGAGCATCCTGCAGCTCCCTGGATGTGGGGAGCCCATAATCCCTTTGTTAGGGACAGCTGGGAACTATTTCAAGAAGAAAACAGGAGCAGGCTCAGCAAGATTCTGCCTGTGGGGTGGTTGCTGTTCAGAGGGCTGGGTACCACCTCTGGTTTTTACAGCTTCTTGTCAAGCTCTGCTTTGTCCAGGTGCTCAGAGCTGGGTTTGGGGAGAGACACTGAATGCAGCAATTCCACGACAGTGTTCTTGGCTCTAGGATGAGCCAGGAAATCCCAGCCCCACTGCTTGATCCTACCTGTGATCTTTTTCACTGCAGAACCCAGCGGTGAGCCTGTGTCTCCTGTGTCTCCTGTGTCTCCCTTCTCTCTCCTACCCCTCAGAGCCAGCATCTCAGCCCACCAGCCCCTGCTCTTCCAGAGCAACAGGCTCCCGGTTATTTCTTAGCAGTTTCTGCTGGACTGACATAGAACCTGATGGGAAGACGAGCAGCGCCCTCTTCCTCCTGGCTTTCAGAGCTCAGAAATCCTGAGTAGCAAAGGCATTCCTGCGTGTCCTGCCTTGCTCCTCCTTGCTCTCCAGATGTCAGGCTTCTGGAAAGTTAGAAAGGAGTGAGAAAACTGTGCTTGTATAGTGTGAAGTGACTCGCCCTGGTTTAGCCTTAACAAGATCCCTCCTATATATTTAATGACCTGAATGTAAAATTTATGACTTGGAATGCCCCAGCAGCCAAGGAAGCCTTCAGCACACAAGCTGCCTTTTGCAGGACAGGAGAAGTGAAATCCCCTGAGGTTTGGGAAGTCTGAGTGATGTAGTTATGGTTGGCACTTTGAATATATATGTAGACTACTTCAAAACAAATATTTGAAGTTCAACCCTAACATACATCTGGGAGGGTGAGAACTAGCATGTATTAATGTTTCTTTAAATTAATAATTTTGAAAATTTTACACTGAAATAATTTTGCTGTTGCGCATAATAAACAGAGGTTGGTGTGGGTACATGCTGGGGAGAAACATCACCTGCCCTCTATGCACACCATTTCCTCCTGTTTTGAAGAAAACCAGCCCTTCTCATGTTTCGGCCTCTCAAAAGAAGGCAAAATAAAGGTAAGGGAGCTCTTGCAAGACTTGCCATTTTCATCTCTTGTTTTGACATGTGCAGCTGTTGTAGTTTTGGTTTGTTTTCTTGGCCAATGCACCATTTATGTGGTGGTTTTACGTTCACTGATTGAGAGATAGGATTTTTGGGAGGAAAAAAAGGTGAAACAGGCTCAACTTAGAAGTAAAAAGATAGTTTATTAACACACAATAAGAAAAAGAAGAGAAAATGAAACTTTCAAAACACCTCTCCTCCCCTACAAGTACTCACTTTCTTACAAACCATATAGAGACAAAACTTATGACATTCAGTCAGTTTCGCCATTTAAATATAGTTTTTCATCAATTCTTCAGGAGAGGAGTCTTTTGTTTACTATGGAATTTTTGTCCCACTGACAACCTAGAGAAGTTCTTTTGTGGGTTGGAACTCGCACAGAAACAGCCGCCCGGGGGAAAAGCTGCTTCTATGTGGTCTCTTCTCATTAGCAGTTGCCCAAGCTGCTTATGGGTCGTGGAACTTAGGCATTTGGGGTGTCACCTTTTAAAGATAAGCAGCTTCAAGGCAAAGGATTTCTCATTTCAAGGAACAGAGATGTCTTCTCACCTCTTTCACTGGTGCAGGAGTTTCTCATCTCTTTCTCTCTGTTCAGGCATCTCATGGGACTGTACAGTCCATCCCAAACACCTTTGCTCAAAAATCCACAAATTATCTCCCCAAATGCTTATTTTCCCATGATTTAAAAGACAATTTACCAACAGAGTTCATTTCCATAGCTCAACAAGAAGGTCCAGCCAGCAGGCCACTCCTTCATCCTTCTTCTGATTAATCTTTCTCTCACTCTCTCCATCTGACTGTTATGCTAAGTTTTCTCTATGCCCAATCACGTTATCTGTTCTCAATCTGGGAAGAGCCAGTGCCCTGAAAGTCCCATCTTCTGGTAGAAAAAGAGTTAAAGCGTCCAGGCCTGCGGTGGTCACATGATTTTTGCCGGGGCGGCAGCCGGGATTTTCAAAACCGCAGGAATGGGAAAAAACCTCAGGCAGGACAGATCTCAAAGCAGCCCGGCTGATGAAAGGATCTTTGCCTTCCACCCCTCGGTCTCATTCAGGGTGAGCCCAGCTCAGAGTGACTGCAGGCTGCAGGCTCCCCTCCCCCTGCTGGGGAAAGGGCCCAGGCCCGCGGCCATGCCTTGGGCCAGTTCCCCCGCCCCGTAGGAGGAGCGGCAGGGTGTTTCCAGCTGCTAAAAACTGATCTGGGCCGGGATGGGGGCACATCATCCCCTCCCCCGGCCTGGGAGTCCCCGGGCCAGGTGGGCCTCCCATGGAAGCCCGGGCCCGGGCCTAGGCAGGCCTGGCTGTCCCAGCCCCCCCTCCAAAGGAGAGAGAGCCAGGACTGCCTTACCTCCTGTGAAGCCGGAAGGAAGAGAGCGACCCCAGCCTTCCTTCCAACTTTGAAGGCCGTGTGTTTCCCAGAGGTGGATCCCTACATGCAATTGGCTATTTTGGTTGTCAGTTTAAAGGAATTCACCTATTGCACTTCACCATCTGTGCTAAAGCAGCACAGCAGCTTTTGTGTTGCTGAAACTCTCTTCACCTGTTGCCTCTGTGTATGAAGAGAAACAGACACAGAAATTCAGTTCAGTCTCCTGGTGGAAGCCATGCAATGTCTGACTCCTCTCCCAGTGTCATCTGTGCCTCTGCTTCGTGCTTGATGCCACCAGCTCAGGCACTGCACAGAACATGCACAGGGGAAGGAGGCTGGAGTTGCACCCTGGATAAATATGGAGAGATGCCTTGGGAATTGTTATCTCCATGAAATGCCTGAGATGGGGCTCAGATCCCAGCCCGGGAGCTCCTTTCCCTTGGTCAGCACTGGAAACACAGAAGGTGAATATGGAGTTACTGGACAAAATGGGCGACATTTCTCAGGATTCTCAGCCTGACTCTACCTTTGTATGTTAGAGGATTTCTCCAGCTCTATCCATAGTCTTTGTCTTGATACAATGATAATTAAGTAGCTCAGTAAATCCTTCTGGATTTTTGTATCCAACATTTTTAGAAAAGACTGGCTTGTAGTCTCCAAATTATTCCAGTTATTTTCCTGATTATGCTAGAACTGATCCTTACTAACACACTGATGGACAGAAAGCTTATTTTAACACATCAATTATTGTGATTTCATTTTCTTAAACTCTTTGTGGTCTTCTCTCTGGAAATGGATTCTCTAAAATTTTCTCTTTGTGCTGAGTAAATTATTCCTTTTGGACCTACTGCCTGCTTCTGTTTCTGTTAAATTATAGCATTCTGTCCTTTCTTTAGAGTTTTCTGGGGCATCTCTGCATTTCTTCAGGATATGGCAACCACTAGCAAATCACTTCTTTTTAGGGAAAGATGAGAAATCAAAGAAAAGGAGGGGAAAAAAAAAAAAAAGGGCCGACCCACTTCTTGCGTTGCCTGCTGCTGCTTTCCTCTTCACGGGGAGAGGAGATGGAACAGGGATGTGAACCAAAATCTGCAGCTCCTCTTCCCTCACGCTGGTTGAGCTGCAGGTGTGACTGGGGACTGAGCCAGGGGAAGCTGGCTGTAAATAAATAGGGGTATAACCATCACAAGTAACGCAAATTGCGTTTGGAAGGCAGGGCCGCTGTGGCATTGTCTGCCCTGTAGCGTGGCTGGTAAGCTTTTCAAAGCTGCACATCCTGTCCCCTCTCTCCAAGGGCACTCGCGCTGCCCTGCTGTGCTGCCTTCCCTGTCCCCAGCTGTGACAGCAAAGGACACGCTGGAAAGGCCAGGGAAAGCACCGTGCCCCTCTGTTTGCTCTTTGCAGTGGGTTTGGGAACCGAGGACTTTGCCGGGCCAGCAGAAAAGCTCTGGGGAAGATGGCCCGGGCACGGCACAGAGCCCATTCCAAACCTGTGGCAGCTCTGCTGGCACCTGCCAGAGCCTCCAGCCCCCGGTGTCCTGCAGCCTGTGCCTGTCCGTGCTGGCACCTCGGCTCTCTGGCACCTGGAGGGCAGGGCCAGACTCAGGCTGGAGGGGTTTTCTCCACCACAGCCCTGTGAAGCCGCTTTCTGACACTGGAATTGATTTTGTATGGAAGTGTAGAGGAAGATTCCGTGCTGCTCTGGAGGCAGGAAAGAGCGAGAAAAGCGATTTTATCCCTCAGAGCTTTTCTTGAGCAAGGGACAGTGGTCATGCACAGGCTTGGCTCTGGTGAGTGGATGGGAATTTTTCTGAAATGTGCCCCTATTTAGATACATTGTATGGGAAGGGGGAGAAACACCACCAGCTAATCTGTTGCAAACAAATGATTTAACCACTTAACCAGCTTAACCCCTGGGTTTGAGCTGTCCAAACTGAGCCCCTCCTTCAGTGTGGATCCTGCATAATTTGAGCAGATGATTTACCGTTTCTTCCCCTTTCCGCTTTCTCAGGATTAAAAATCAAGTGAGGAATTAGGCTTTTATCTCATTTGTTACTCTTGAGCATTGAGCAGATTTTCCTCAGAGCTGTTGGCACAAAGTGCATTTATAACATACAGCAGAAGTGAAATTGCAGGGCTCAGACAAAATGCTTATGTGCTGAATGGAAGCACAGGCTGCAGCCTCGGAGCTGCAGTGTGAGGGAGCTTTTCATGCTCCACCTGTGCTTGCAGCTTTACTCTTCTTGAAATAAGCCAGAGCTGACTGGACATTTGTTAATACACTGGGCAGAATGCTGCTACTCCGTGAAGCTTTTATACTAAAAATTCCCTCCTGGTTTCAGGGTCAGCCCTTTTGCTTCCTCCTTGCTTTTGGGAGAGTGTGGATGCAGTCATATATCTTTATTTAATCAGCTGGAAAAGTGCCAAATAGCTCCCAAGGTGGAAAATAAGGTGCTTTTATCCCCTCAGCCATGGAACAATGGTCCTGTCATGTAATGAGCTGAGTCAGCATGGGGAATAAGAATTATATCCCCCTTTGGACTGTCAGCTGTGTTATCCTTCTGCAGGCTGACACATTCACTGAGCTGGGCTGGCTCATGTGTCGTGGCCTTCCTGTGAGGCTGTGAAACAATGTGCTCGGGTTTTATGGCATTCTGACTCATCATCTGATTTTTTTTCCCCTCCTCTCTTGCAGGTCACATGAGAAGGGGCTGAACATACGTGGTCTGTCTGTGGCTGCAAAGCTCAGATGTGTAAGGTTACCCACGGAGTGTTGCTGTTCTGGCATCAGCCCTGCTCTGTGCCAGTCCCATGCCCCAGGCCAGGGGCAGGACCTGCAGGATGGCAGTGGTGTCTTGGTGAGCAGAATGAGTGAGCCCAGGCTGTTGGTGTGGGAGAGCAAAGGAGAATCAGTGTCCCAGCTCTGGAAGGCAGGAAGTGTCCTAGAAGTCTGGCTTGGCATAAATCCTGGGCTGAGCTCTGCTTTTCTTGTGCTTTGCCTAGCACATCAAAAGTCTCTCTCAGTTTAGCAAGAACCAAACCCATGTGGAGTGTTTGCAGATCTGTACTGTCTCTCTGAGGCAGAGCTGCATTTTTTCTGCACCTATTCCATGCAGGAAATTACTTGGAAAGCAGAATGTTCAGGGAAGCACCTGCTGCCCTCACTCGCTGTTGCAGTGAAGGAAACCCAAGCATGCTATGAGTCCTGCTAGGTAAGGAAATTACCTTCTGTAATTATTACATTAATCAGTTTTTATAGTATGAAACCCTGTTAAGGTTGTTAATGTGCATTAGTTCATATTGTACACTGTAATGGAAAGAGGTATAGGAATTTTACTGGAGACTTTGTTCATGCTTAAATAAAACAAGTTACAGGACAGCCCAGCCCCAGAAAAAAGGACTTTGCTTCTTGGAAGCCTAGAGCTACCCATGAAGAATAAAGGATACCTCTAGGCAGCCAAGGTAATGCCAGCATCCTCTAACACATCTCCCAGCTTTGTCTGGGATCAGAGGTGAGTAACTACAGCAAGACTGACTCCAGCAACATCTGGGTCATTAGGCAAGCAGCACAAAAGCTGCAAACCTATAGCTGCTTTGCCAAGTTTTGCTCTAATGAACAATCAGTGGTGTGGGTGTTGATTAGTCAAATTGTGCTGTACCTGGACATCTGATGGGGACAGAAACTCTGTGTAAAACCGCATTTAAGGTGCCCCAGTTTGGCTGGGGCAACTTTTGTGACAGTTTTCCTGGGCACCGGAGTGGATGGTGGTATTCCAGGTAGCTGCTGGTGATGCTGTGATGAGACCAGGGGCACCCCGAGCCTGCCCCGGGTATCAGGTACCCACCCTTCCCATGGGCAGTGATGCAGTCCGTGCGGGGCTGCATTGCCCCAGGAGCACACGGGCGCTGGGCAGTGTCACCTGTGGTGACACTTCAGCTCCCCACCCAGGGCAATCCCGCTGTCGCCGCCGGGGCTGTGCTGGCTCCCGGCGCTGTGGGCAGCTCTGGAAGCGCCGTGCCGGTGCTCCGGTGCTCTCCTGTCCGTGAGGGCTTTGAGAGCCATGGCATGCCTGTGGCTAGCCCTGCTGTCGGGAGAGGCAGCGGGGAGGAAGGCAGGGATGTGTTATCCCCTGGGAGCAGCCCGGGCTCCCCGGCGCTGTGGGTGCCGCGGTGTGCCCAGCCCCTCCGGCCGAGGTACCTGCCGGCCTCCTCACGTCACCAGGCTCCGGCTATAAAGCGCAGGCGGCGGAGCATCCCCCCATCGCCGCTCCCCGAGACGCGCATCTCCGAGGAGAGAGCCACTCACGGGCGGAGAGATGTTTTATTCGGGGATCCTGACGGAGCCGAGCAGGAAAGAAGTGGAGATAAGGGAAGCGGCGTCTCTCCGCCAGCAGAGAAGGATGAAGCAGGCGGTTCAGTTTATTCACAAGGATTCCGCGGATCTCCTCCCTCTGGACGGGCTGAAGAAGCTGGGCACTTCGAAAGATACTGTAAGGCTCTATTGTGTTTGTTGGAAGGAAGCTTAAGAAGCTGGTAGGGCAGTGTCTATTTCTTTCTTCACGCTGTTTTTCTGTTAGGAGAAGTTGGTTGCGCGTGGAAACTGATTGTGAAAAATGAGACTTTTGTATGTAAAAGGAAGGGAGTAGAAATATAATGCTAGTTATAACCACAGTTGTTTTCTTTTAGTAAGTACTTCTAGATACCTGGCACTCAGAGTTAACAACATCTATTTTTATTTATTTATTATTTTTAAAATGATAATGGCATTCTATTTGCAGTACAAATTTCCTCTCTGGGTCAGAGTAAGTTAAAATGGCTTCATACAATGCATATGTACACACACGTTGGCATGTGATCTACATAGACACACAACACACAATCATAAAGATTCAGTATAGTCACTGGTATTTCAAAATATAAAACTGTCCAGATCACGCTTCAATAAAGGCTAATGCATATGTCGTTTTTTTTAAACCAAAGAGACATAATTTTAGGTTTAAAATATTGACATATACAGTGATCTATGTGATCCTGTACTTGGTGTTATTCACCGTGTCTGGGGGCTGGAGAGCATTTCTAAATACTGTACAAATGTTTCAGCTTTCTCTGCTGAGAAAGGATACTTCAATGTAACATCAAAAGTTCTGACATGAGGAGTGAAATTTAGAAAACACAGCTACCAGGGAAAGCTCCTTCAGTTTTTTTTGCCCAAGTGTTGAAAAGATCTTGCACCTTGGAAAACAATATTTGCTTTTTTTCAAGGCTTGATATGGGTTTTATTGAAAATCAAAACAATATTTGCTTTTCTTCAATGTTCGATACGGGTTTAATTGAAAACCAAAGTCAATCTTCTTATTTTTAGTGTTTTCTTCTGTCAGAGCCTTCCTGCTCAGCTGGGTTAGGCTTGGCTCTGCCTGCCTGAGACAAGTGAAGTGAGCTGGCTGTTCTCTGCAGTGCACGTGGAGGTGATTTTTTTTGATGTCCCAATTTTGATATCCCAATGTTTTGCAATAGTAAGAAGTGAAGCTCCTGCCCAGGAAAAGGCTCAGAAGGAGCTTTCACCACTGAATTGCAGCTCTCCAGCAGGGAGTTGCAGTGCTTTCCAGGGAGGGATTGCATTATTACTATTATCAGCAGAGTCTAAATGACATTTTCTGCCACTGTGACCCCCAGTGAGTGGGACTGAATCCCTGATGTGGGTTCTGCTCTGCCCAGATAAGAATCAACAGGTAGCAGGAGCCAGGGGCACTGAGCACTGAAGTCCTTTGCCCTGCACAGTGAGAACCAGGTTTTGTACCAGCACCAGGGGCAGACCATGGGCTCCTTGACACCACCTTGGACACAGAAATGTCACTCGAGGTGTCCTCCCGGCTCCTGTGCCATGGCTGCAGCATCACCCCTGCTGCATCCACAGCCCCTGCAAGGAGGATCTGCACTGGGGGGGCTCTCTCCAGGGATGTGCCAAAGCCCTGGGGAGGGCCACAGCTCTCAGTCCCCCCCAAGAACAAAAGGTGCAATGTGGCAGAGGTGAGATGCTCATCTGGCTACTGTGGCTGGGGATGGGGTGAGAACCCTGCTGGTTGGGCCACCCCACTGCAAAATCTCCCTTGTCCCCATGCCCCAGTGGGGGGTGATGGCACAGTGGGCACATGTGGCCAGGCCTCCATTGGCCACAGCCTCCTGCCCCATGGGCTGTGCAGGGATCCCCCAAAGTGAGAGCACTGGACGTGGTCAGGCCCGTTCCCACATCCCCAGAGAAGGTCCCGTGGATTTCTGAGATGTGTCCATGGCTTGAGTTGCAGAGAAGAGATGCTACCACACTCACCCCTCACACAGCCAGGGTGGGAAAGGGCATTGCTGGCAGAGGACACGCTGTGTGTCCCCACTGCTGTGGCTGTCTGAATGTCACAAGAGTTGTCCCCAGGAGGATTGGGAGATTGTGCATCTTTGAGACTGGAGACCCTCCAAAATAAGGGACTTCACTTTAGCGTGGCCCCAAACTGAGCTGCCCACACCCAGAGGGACAGAGCTGCATGATCAGGAGGCCCAGAGCATCAGAGGTTTTGGGCCAAGGCGTTTGCATGTCTTCCTTGTGAATAATTGTGCATCTTCTGACAAAGCAGCACGTTTCTGTGCCTGCAGCTGCGTGGCAGCTGTGGTGACGTGTGTGGAGGGGCTTCTGACGTGACCGGCGTTATTAACGCAGGGTTTCCCGCGGGGGTTTTCCGACTGCCTTGGCAGCCGCAGAGACGAGGGAACAGCTCCTCAGGGATGGCGACAGGTGGTGAGAACAGATCCTGTCTGTCACTGTGGCAGCTGGCAGCAAGCTTTCCAGTTTTGGGGAGAAATCCCTTTCCTTTTGGCCATGGTGCAGGGGGTGCTGTGCACAGCGAAGCAGAGGCCGGTCACCAGGAGGGGTGTGCTGGCATCCCCTGGTCTGTGTGTCATTACTCAGCTCCTGAAGCAGCTCTCCTGGTGATGATGTGCACAGACAGGTTTGATAAATACTTGTTGTAATCATCCATTTCAATGTTCTCATCATTTCCAGTGAATTACTCTGGCTCAGACCGAGCTCTAGCTCCTCTCTCCCTTTATGTATTCCACTCTGTCCAGTACAAGACCAATCTCTAGCAAAGCATACACTGGATTTGGCAAATGTCAGGCTGGATGTAGAGAACAGAAATAGTTTTGTTTTGATGCCTCTTCCCTCTATCAGCCTCTTTCCTGAAGCCCAAAAAATTGGCACGAGATGGTCTTTAGCTGGGATATGGGCTTCCTGACAGGGTAACCATGGCCCCCTTCCCAACCTGGACAGTGCTGGCTCTTGCAGCTCCTCCTGGTGCTCTGACACTTGTCCCTTGCCCCCAGAGCCACAAGATCAGTTTGGAGCAGCTCTGTCTGGAACAGTTCCACATCATTTGACAACATGGGGAACAGAGTTATAAAGGGTAACAAAAGCATCAACTGCAATAAAAACATTTCCCTTTTCCATCATGCCCTCAGACCTTCCCTGGATGCCCTCAGCACGACCCTGGGTGCCCTCAGCACGACCCTGGGTGCCCTGTGGCCCCAGCTTCCCATAGCTGATGCAGCACTGGATGATGCATAGTCCCTGCTGTGTACATCCCAGAGTTTGGTGTGTGCTGTCTGAAATGCAAGAAGCTCTGATGCTGTGTGCACTGCCTTGCCCAGAGAGCTGGCAGCTGCCTGGGATGCAGGGGGCAGCTCTGTCCCGCCTCATCACCCTAAGAGAGGGGCTGACAGCACAGGATGCTGGTAGAACATGTGAATTTGGATGAAGGATGGGAAGAAGAGAGAGAAATTGATTATTTCTTGAGATTAGCTCTGTCGATGCATTAAAACCCCCTTTTCCCCCCTTACTGTCTAGGTACAGAAGAGAGGGCAAACCTCCTGAGATGGGTTTGTGGAGGAGGGGAGTTGGTGTCCTCCCTGACCTTCATCTCTTCCTGAGTGAAATTGTTGATGGGTCTTGTTATCCCCAGATCTAGAAGCCAAACAGAGGGAAACCTGCCAGAGAAATGAATACTGCAAGCTGCAGCAATACACTTGCTTATAAATCAGAGAGGAACAAAGCTGGGCAGAATTATTTTGACAGTGGTAAATCAGGTCAGCAGTAGATGGTGTCTCCACTCACTTCTTTAGGTTTTCACTGTGATGTTTTTAGGGGATCATAGGTTTTTGCAATTCTCAGGGTTGGAAATGGACATATCTTATGAAAAAAATCCTGATTTGTATTTATATAGTGCTGATTGATACTAGGAAAACCTATTCTTTCACTGTCACAATGAAATGTAACAGTCTATATTTTTATAAAACTTTCAAGAGTTTTTTGCAATGCAAAGGAATATTGTACCAAATCATCTGGGTTCCTCCACACACTGCCAGGCCCACACTGGAGGGAGAACACAGCTGCATTCCCCACTGCTGTCAGGAGGAGGTTTTCCTCCTCTCCCTCCCAGACACGGTCTGCTTGCAGTTTGCCAGCAAAATATGCATATGCAAATGTCCCCTGGCACATTACCCATTTACCAAGTGTGTATCCATCACTTGAGTCATCTCCGTGACTAACATCCCTCACTCTGTTGCACACAAAGAGTCAAGGGAAATCCAAGTTAAAGCAAATTAATTAATAGCCTGAGACAGGATGGTGCTGCAGGGAGCCTTTTCAGCCCCCTCTTGCCAGATTATTTCTATATTGGAGCACAACATAAGGAATATTTGTCCCCCCCAGAGGCAGGATTTGCTGTGGTTTTCAGAAGGGCAAGTGTCAACAAAAGACAATCCCATTTGTGCTGGTAACTTGTGTCTGCTGAGTGATGGATTTTTCCTTTTGGTGATGGATCCCATATAAGATTCATAAAAACCAGGGCTTGAGAAAACCCATGTATGCTACTGATTAACAATCCATAGAAGAACTTGTAGTTAAAAAAAATTAGGTTGAATTCGATGGTAGATGACAGTTAAAATAGCAATGAGGAGTGTGTTGGAGATTGAGGTCAGGCAGATCAGAAGAGCGCTCAGACTGTGCAAAGATGTCAGATTTCTGATGCCATTCAGAAATTTCTCATGGTCCTGCCTGAGTGGGGCTGGGCACAAGGAGGTGACATGACAGGCTGTCTTCTAGCCAGCTGGGTGAACTTTATCCATTTACTTCTACACTTCCCCATCCTTTCTTTTGTTGTTTTTAAATGATGTGAAGAATTAGTGTCCAGCTGTGTTCCTGAGCTGCAGTCAAACATAAAGGGTGAAAGGACATCCCATCCCCTGTCAGAAAACCCTGGCTTGCATTTTTGCTCTGGTGAGGAGCAGTGGAGGTTATCACAGTGCTGACTGTACACCTACAGCTCCTGCCTCATACAAAGGAGCCCACACTTCCAAACTGATCTGCTTGTCCCTCCACACAGGGCCCAGTACCTGTGCAGCCAGTCTGCCTGCCTTTCATCCAGTTAAGTAACACTGGTTTTTGCTGTTTGGCCTCACTGGGAAGGCAGCACAATGTCAGATCTGATTCCTCCCCATCAGGAGTTACTGCTCACACACAGGACACACAGGCTCTGTAGAGAGTTGGTCAGACATAGCACCTGCAGCCCAAAATGGCCATGGGATTTCATTTCAAGTAGCAGAAATTAGAGCAGTGGAAAGGGGGGATGCACGGAGCTGACATGTCCCAGTGACCACTGGTGCTGGCTGCAGCTGCCCCATCCCATCAGTCAGGTCCAGCTCCACTGCCCGCATTGCGCCCACAGCGGGATCTGGAGCGCCAGCATGGCTGCAGTTATTTTAGGATGATGCCAGGTTGCATTAGACTTCTGTAAGTGGTGTTACTTAACATGCTGTGCACAAGGATGGGCACTGGCCAACTTGGGGAGCCTTGGCCCGAGGTTTTCAAAGTTATCCTGACTCTGATACTCCCTTGGGATGAGGAGGTTTGCTGGTTCAGACGTCTCTGCGGACACGCAGGCATGTTTAACATGAATACAAAAATTCGGGAATAAGCCAGTAAAAATGTTTCACCACCGACAGATTAAAATCAGAAGGAAAGGCATTAATGGGGAGGGCAGATTAGCTGGGCAGAGAAATGAGCAGATAATCAGGCAGAGTCATTTCACCTCCAGCAGAGTGTGTGCATCCATCTGTGATGAACATTAAACATAAAAAGGCTTTTGGGAAAGAGGTTGGAGGAGGTCTTGAGAGGCAACATACGTCTCCAGAGCAAATGGAAATGACAGAGAAACAGAGAAGTGCACAGAATTCTGGGAGAATACCTACCTGCCTCAGTCCAGCTTACCTCTTTCCTTCTTTTCCCTTTCCTCTTGTGGTGTGGCACTCAGGATTGGTCCCATTTAGCCACCCTTAGCAGCTAAATAAAAGTGCAGGGGAAAGAGGCACAGAGGGCAATTTTAGACATTTTTCATACTTAGGTGGTGAATGTCATTGGAAAGGTGATTTGTTACATCGTAATTTTTCACATCACTACAGAATTCCCTTCATTAAGAGATGAAGGCAGTTATGGATGAAACACTAGCTTGAAAAAGCTGGACTTGTTTGGATCCCTAGAGGCAATTAAACCTTGAATTTGAGTTTGGTGAAAGAAAGGCATCCCTCCAAGGTCCCAAAGGTTAATAGTTTGAAAGTATTATTCCCTTTGCAAAACAAAGTTCTTTTTAGTCAGAGACAGGTAAGCCAGAACTAGCTGTGAAGAATACCCGTAGTCTGAGAATTGGAGAGAGTGAGACTTTAGGGCCTCCCTCCCGTGAGAGCAGCACTGGCCCATGGGAACCACAGGCAGTCTGGTGACACAGGCCACTGTGTGGCTTTCCTCTGACTTCACTCTCCTCTCCTCTGTCTCAAAGCAACCACACAACATCCTGCAGAAGCGCCTGATGGAGACAAATTTATCCAAGTTCCGAGGCAGCCGAGGCAGCTGGACTCCAAAGGGAGATCTCTCCTCACAGACCAACATGCTGAACCAGGCCAAACTGGACAGCTTGGGGAAAACAGAAGATGAAGAGCTCATAGTGGTGAGCTGCCAGGTAAGAGTCCCTCCACAGCCTTCTGTGGGTTTTTTTCTGTAGATTTTATTTCCAGCAGTCTCAGGCTGTGCTCTCATTCTCCACATTTCCCAGTCAAGTTTGTGCTCCCACAGGACTGTCCCAGCTGTGGGGATACACTCCCTCTGCATTCCCAGTCTGCTGTGGCAGAGATTCCCACCTGGGAATCACAGAGAAAACTGGTCTGATGGGTGTCTTCCCTTACACATCAGGGTGGAGGGGATAGCTAAGCTGGGGCAGCATGTTGCAGTGCTGTGGTGTAAATTATCCATGGCAAATCCCTGTGCCCACAGCCTGCTTATTTTCCTCAAGTGGCATCCCTATTTTCTTTGCTCAAGGGTAATTTCACATTTCTCTTCCTTAGCCCCATGCTTATCTGCATTTCCCACTCTCCACAGTATTCCCTCCTGGGGCTGCCCCATCTGCTCTCTGCAGGGGAAATGAGCCAGGAAGGGCTCAGGACCCTACAAGCACCTGAGCATGCAGGGCAGCAAGGATGAGCTGCTGTGAGGAGAGTTCACGAGCACGAGAGCTCCTGGACACTCTGGTGCTCATCGTGCATCCCACACATCATTTCCCATCTCTTCTTGCTCTTGCAGTGTGCTGGGAAGGAGCTGAAGGCTGTGGTGGACACCGGCTCACAGCACAACCTCATGTCCTCTGCCTGCCTGGACAGGCTAGGGTAAATATCCAGCTGGATTTCTGTTCTGCAGGAGCATGGCACCTGGGGCTGGGGCTTTGCTCATGTCAGTGATGGTCATTCTAGAAGGGAGTCCTTTGGGCTGTGACTGGCCAAGGCCTGACCCTCCTGTTACAACCAAATCCTGCCCCAATCTTAAATGGCAGGGAGATGGAATACAAAGCCACTGGTACCACCCTATTCATCTCTGAGGGAATCCCTTCAGAGGGTTGGATACATTTGTATTATTGCACTGCCTGCTTCTCAGTGCCTCATGAAACAGCTGAACCTTCCCTAGCCTTCTGTGTCCCCAGAGCAGGTGTGGGGCTGCAGCCCAGCCCAGCCCAGCTCTGCAGGCTCCTGTGGCAGGGCAGGAACCAGACATGTCCCCAAACAGTGGCTGCAGCACTGCTGGCCCAGCACCCAGTGTAAAGAAGCTGTGTGCATGTATGTTCTCAGAACTGGGTGTCTGATGCTGCTCCCAGTTATAAATTTCACCTGGTTAAAGGAAAAGGAAATATATTTATGGATTATTAGAGAGGTGACTGACAGCCATTTGCAGCAAAACTCTCTCTCATTTCTGAGGAACAGGAGTAGGCATCAGCTCACAGGATATCAAGGAGGTTTTGGCACTTTATTCCCATGAAGTCATTGCATTTTGGAGCTAACTTGCAGTAATTATGAAAAAAAAGATAATTACACCTGCTCACTGAGCACTACTGCACAGCCCTGAATGAATGGTGCCTGTTTCTGTCCTAACATTAATTACTTCTTTGCACAATAGTGGTTAGTGACTGGAAGGTGGCTGTGCTTACTACAACCTTGTCACAATGTGTGGAGCAGCTCAGCCAAGCTCAGGATGGCCACACGATGGCATTTGGAGGAATTTCATGCTCCGGGACATTTCCTCTGCTCCCTGTGTTTCTTCTGTGTGTCCGATGCAGTTCTTGCAGCACTGCTCTGCTGCAGCAGCCCCGTCCTTCAAAGAGCACTGAAGAAAGAGGTCAGAGCCTGTTTCTGCTGCCCAGGTCTCAGGGGACTCGGTGCCTCAAAGCAGCACTTGTGTGTCTGATGCTCAGGCTCAATTCCTCCCTTCTTTTTCAAAAAAAATTTTGTATCTTGTCACGATGCCAGTCACTCTCTCCCCCTCACACTGAGGAAAGCAGTGGAGTAGGCTCACAGGTTGCCAGTATGAGAAATCCCCTGTGGAGCTGTAGGAGGTGCAGGAGGTGTCCAAGGACTCATAAACTTCTGATTGATACATTCCTACTGATTTTTAAGGTCAGACTCCAAGAAAGAAGCAGAGGGGATCCAGCTCCTTTTCCCTGCTACCCCTCACAGTCCTTGCACCTGTGCTAAATGATGTGGGCAATGCCCACCTCAGCCCTGGAGCCTCTGAGGGGGCTGGCCCCCCAGGACAGATGGACAGACAGACAGCAACACACACATGCAGTGCTGCAATGCAGCTCAGCAGAAAGGTACCTCAAATAGCTGAAAATTGATATGGCTTTTATCTGAGGGAGAGATCAGTGCCTCAAACCACCTTTCCATTAGATTCTTGTTCAGTTTAAAAGAGAAACTGAAGCTAAATAATTAATTAGTATTGTCAGACTGGTTCAAAGGGTGTAGCTAGAAGCTGTACCTTCAGAGGTATCTCTGACATCCTTTTTTCTTTTCTTTGTGCTGAATGTGATTGATCTGTCCCCATCTCCTCTGAACAAACCCAGCAGCATCACCTAACAGGCTAACAAACAGGGATTGGGCCACCCTGGATGTGAGCCATATTTAGCTTGGAGAAAAGGGGACTCAGGGGGCACCTTGTTACTCTCTACAGCCACCTGAAAGGAGGATTGAGTGAGGTAATGAGCAACAGGACCAGAGGAAATGGTCTCAGGTTGTGCCACATGAGGTTTAGTTTGGGTATCAGGAAAAATTTCATCATTGAAAGGGTGGTCAGGCCCTGGAACCAGCCGCTTACCAAAGTGGTGGCATCACCATGCCTAGAAGTGTTCAAAATACGTGTGGGTGTGGCATCTGGGGACACAGTTTACTGGTGACCTTGGCAGTGCTGGGTTAACAGCTGGACTCTATGATCTTAGAGGTCTGTTCCAACCTCAACATTTCTGTGATTCCACAGGGACACAGTGTCAGTTCCACTCGTGGAAGCTGGAGTGAACTAACCCTTCCTTACACCCACACTGCATTAGAGGCAATTTTGTATTCCCCAAGTCTCGAGAAAATGTTGGAAAAAGATTCCTGGGATAAACCCCAAAATGCAGTACAGAGCTGTGCTGGGGCAGCCCCAGGGCTGCATTGTGGGTCATGCTGTGGTCTGATGTGTCTGTGGGCTGCTGGCTGCCTGCAGAGCACCCACAGAGAACCTGCCAGGGAAGCAGCTTTCCAAAAACAGCGTGGTAAATGAGAAAGCCAAGAGCACTTCAGGTGTAAGCACCCTCTAAACACTCTTTGCTCCTTGCTGGAAGAGCCAAGCCACGGCCATTTGATGTTAGGAGTGTTTTCAATGCCCACAGGTTAAAGGAGCACCTCAAAGCACTCCCCGTCGAAGATGAGGTGATTTCATTGCCAAACAAGGTGAAAGCCATCGGCCAGATCGAGTGTCTGTCCCTCACGGTGGGAGCGGTCCCCGTGGAGTGCGCTGCCCTTGTCGTGGGTGAGTTTATAACCCTCTGGTCCTCCACTGTGGGCTGGGTCTATGTCCTCTTACCCCAGCAGGGAAAGCAAAGTTTAGGAAGATGTTAAAACTAAAATAGAGTAAGTTCTTTTTTGGCCCCCCAGAGGGAAGGGGTTGAGCAAGCTTGGCTTTGCCATGCTAATGGAGCAACCACTGCACCTCCCTGCAGGCACATCTGCCTGCCCTCCTGCCATCCTGTGCCCTCCTGTTCTCCTCTGGACTCAGTCCCTTTATAAACAGGGTTTTGTTTAGCAGAGCAACCACAAAGGAAGGATGGAGTCACTGACAAAAAGCCCAGGAGGGCATTTTGAATGTATAAATCTGAATTGACCTGTTTTTTTTTTTCAGAGGACAATGACCAACCCTTTTCCTTTGGACTGCAGACACTGAAGTCTCTGAAGGTAGGAGTTTTCCATCAGGATGCTTACCCATGCTGATGGGGGAGCTGGGACCACTCTAATTTGCAGTTTTCCCTCTTACCTAAAGACATTTATTCTCTACAGTGTGTCATAAACATGGAGAAGCACCACCTCGTCCTGGGGCAGACGGACAGGGAAGAAATCCCGTTTGTGGGCATTGACAGTGCTGAGGCAGGAGAGCAGTAAGTAGTCTGGGGAGGTGAGCTGCTTGTGCATCCCTCAGCCTGCAGGCAGTGCCCCCTGGCAGGGCCACACGGGAGCTGCCAGACCCTTTGCTGGAGGCGAGTGAGAGGTCAATGGCCCCGGCAGAAATCGTTTTTATCAGCTCATCAAATTTTGAAACGGAGTCCCTGGATTTTTTGGCAGCCTTTGTCAGCTTTTACTGCTTTTTTTCCTAGCAAGTATTGTACATCAAAGCTGGGGACAAGACATGCACAGGGGAATGCCTTAGGAAATGTACTTTTTGGAGGTCACTAAGAAGACTCCTTGAGGTCTGCTTTGACAGTGTTCCCAAACAAGCCTTTGCCTGGAAAATATTTATGAAGCAAGGTCGACAAACCCACATGAATGTTTGAGAGAGAGATCCTGTCTGGAGATAATGGTGTTGCCACTTCTCCCCGCATTACACCAGCAGCTTACCCTGCCAGCTCTTCCTGGTGCCCCAGATTTTTCCAGCCTTATCTCTCTAAAGAAAGATAAATATGTGCTGTACTTCTTCAGTGTGTGTAGCCGTGGTGGCTGCCTCTGCAGGCAAGCAGGCAGGGCAAACCCCCTCCTCCCAGGCACTGCACCGTTCTTGCTGAGTGCTGTGAATAAGGGATGTATCACTGATTCTTGCCTCTGACTCACGAAACCGGCGGGCACCGAGTGCCTGACAGGGGGTTTGCACTTCTGTGCCTTCGCAGGCAGCGCTTGTGGTTGTTCAGCAATGAGCAACCTAAAAAACCTTCGCTCACTGCTTAAGAAAGTGTGTCTGGTGGATGATGTAGGTCAGCAGCTTCTTTAGCTGCCTGTCGCGACCAGCCCCGCGGATTTGGGATGTCCTGCAGCCCCGTGCAGCTCAAAGTTGCTGGGCTGGGAACTGATGAGCTCGGAGGGAGCGGGGGAGAAGGGGAAGGAGCGAGGGGAGAAGGGGAAGGAGCGGGGGAGAAGGAGAAGGAGCGGGGAAGAAGGGCAAGGAGAAGGGGAGAAGGGGAAGGAGCACACCTCCCTCAGCTGCTTGTACCGATGGGCACCGGGGAGCACAGGAGGGAGGTACGGGCTGGTGTGGGGAGTCAGGATGAGAGCACAGGTGCTCGTGCTCCGTGCCCAGAGCACCTCCCTGCCGTGTGCCCGGGACAGCTGATGGCCCTGGGTGCAGGGTGTGAGCCCAGGGAGTGCCAGGTACAGCACTGTGGGGGACCCATGCAAGACCACAGGCTGGTTTCCCTGTCTCCTTTGAAACAGAGATGTGAGAGATGCAGCAGGGTTCTGTCGCCACTGCAGTGATAAATTATTTCTCAGTGCTGCTTTCAAGGCCAAACTATGCTACTTTTTTTTCTTTTCTTTTCTTTTCTTTTTTTTCCCCCCCCCATGAAAAACGCCTGTTCTACTAAATGTCTTTTCCTTTCAGTTTCAGCAGTTTGGAGGCATAAAGAGAAATTGAAATGCCATCCCCACACAAGAGCTTGATATCAAAGAAATCCTGTGCAGCTGTTCCAGATGAAACAGCAACACGCTGCTTTGGAAACATTTATACCAGGCTACAGCTCGAGTAGAGCTAAATGAAATCTTGTTTGTAGCCAGTAATTTAGAGATATTGTCATGTTTATCTATGGGTTTTGAGAAACAAATGTGTGCTTATTTTCTGGACTTTTCTATATAGTGTCCTCTTTATTACAAACAGTTGAGAAAACCTTACGAATTTCTTCTGATGAGAAATATACTTTTTATAGTGGCCTCGTATGAGTAATTGTACTTAGCTGTCATTAGAGGTTATCAGAATGAGATTTTTATTAATGATTTTTTCCAGGGCCTAAGCATTTATATTCACTTAATTGATATTGCCACATTCAAATGGCCATTACCAGGAAGTTACTCAGAGTAAAACAACAATGTTAATACTACCTAGGAAATATAGCTCATCCTGTTAGAATAGTACTGTTGCCATGTAATTAGGGATGCAACTGCTGGCTTGATGAGAAAGAGCAATTGCAGAATTATTAATGGGTTATAGGTTTCTCTGCAGTGGTGTGGCAAAAACACAGGAACAGGGTTTGGGAGGGCTCCCAGGGTGATCTCCCAGTGTGGGGTTGGCACCAGTGCTGGGGCTTGAAACCCTCTGAGGAGGGATCCTCTGGGCAAGTGTTGGCTGCCTTCCTATGGGGGCAGTCAAGTAAATCAATCATTTCACCGGGCCAAAAAGCAACAAACAAGCACAGAAGCGTGTTGTCTGGAAAGCAGCAGATGCAGTGCTCTTGGTTGCCCCTGCCACCAGGACCTGTGCCTATCCCTGCCCACCCAGCACCGAGCCTGAAGCCCCTGCAGCACCTGTGCAGGTTATTGACTCCAGCTGCACTTCAGTGCCGCTGCAGAAATGCCATATTTTTTATACCTGTCTACAAATTGCTTGGCTTCTTAAGTACAACCCTTGACGACCCTCAGGGGAGGTGGGAGTTTTTTCCAGGACAAGCATTTCATTTGGTGCCACTGTCCTGGAGCAGCAGGGTTGCTGCTTCCCGTGCCACATGGTATTGTCTGGGGGAGCCTGGCCTCGCACAAACGAATGCAGCTTTTCCTGTTTTCAAAATCTACTGGGAATTAATCACTGTCATCTGCTGAAGACGTATCTTTAACATTCAGAATAATACCCTTGTGATGTCATGCATCTGCTGATGGCCAGTCCTGCTGCAGCTGGACCCTTAA
This sequence comes from Illadopsis cleaveri, assembly GCA_013399915.1. Classification (NCBI taxonomy): domain Eukaryota; kingdom Metazoa; phylum Chordata; class Aves; order Passeriformes; family Timaliidae; genus Illadopsis; species Illadopsis cleaveri. Next base: position 43,541 of record VXBB01001981.1, on the reverse strand, counting down.
GGGATCCAGTGGTGCTGCAGGAGCAGGAGCTGCTCTGGTCACTCTGACTTAGCAAAGGCGCTTTGGCCCTGGCATCAGCCGCAAGCACCGATGGCATTCCCACTTCAGAATGGTGGTTCTGGGTGAGAATCAGAAAGTTTTGTCATCTCATGGCCATCAGCAGCCAGGCTCCTGCCAGCTGATCCAGTGTGTGCCCACCCCTGCCATCCCATGCATACCAGAGCATCTCAGCTGGAGCTTTACCTCCTGCAGTGGTTTGAACCTCTTTTCCATATTGGGTATATCCAGCAAACCTGAACTATCTGTATTTTGAGCTATTTTCTATCTTGGTGATAAGTTTCAGTGCTTTCTCTACATACAGTATTTTATATAACACAGTTATAAATATAAAAATATATATATTTACAGGGTTGGGCTGCCCAGGGTAGTCCCACTGATGTGTTGTAGAAATACTTCACTAAATATGAAATATATTTGATTATTTTATATGCTATGAGTTTGGTATTTTGGTACTTTTTTTTTTCTGTGCATATTGCTGTGCTAAATGTCAAATTAAATCTAAATAAAGTTACACTGTTATTGCTGTTTATTTGCTTGTATGCTAGATGTGATTTTTTTGTTTGTTTGTTTGGGGTTTTTTTTTGTTTTCAGTGCATGTTTCTGTTAGGAAAAGTGGTTTGTTTCACTCTTAAGTCTGTTGGGGCTCTACAGTGCTTTTGGAAATGCTGGTGGAAATTGCCACTGAACAGAGGGAGAGCGGAAGTTGGGATGAATTAACCAGGGCAGGCTAAATGGCACACAGCACTTGGGCTAAAAGGTGAGCACTTAAAATTCCAACCTCTGTCGCCATGGCTCTGCCTCCCAAGAGAGGTATGAGATCTATGAGATCCTGCCGTTTCCAGGTTTACCCTTTGGAAAGCTGTTTTGGTGTTTATGCTGGGTTTGGTTAGTTTGCTGGGGCAATGCCAGTGCAGGTGGATATGAGAGTCCTTTGTAAACTCTGGAAAGGTGGGAAAAGAAAGTGGCCAGAACACGAGAGGTGAGGCATGAGTGCAATAGCTCTGTGACCACAGGCAGAGGTCAGGGTCTTCCCCAAAGCTTTGAATCTGGATTTAGGGACTTCCTGTCTTTGCCTGGATGGGCTTTAGGATGCTTCAGCAGTAGTTGAGCTCTGTCTTACTAATGAGAAATTATCCTTTCCCCCACTCCCCCTACAGCAGCAACCTTTGGTGGAGCAGCAATACTCCATGCCCAGTGAAAATGTCTCTCCTCATTGCTGGGCTGGCATTTTCTCTGAGCATGGAAAGAAACCAGGCTCCAGCAATAAAATAGAGAAAAAATGAGAAGAATCAATGTACAGGCAAATATAATGTCTCATGCTTCCTGGAGCTGCTACAGGTTTCTAGATTTGTTCATGATGCTAGAAAGCAGAGTCCCAGCACACGCAAAGAGAAAATCAATGGGCAAAATTCCATCCCTTCTGCACAGCTGGGCTAGCCCTGGAGCTGGTGGTCCATCAGAGTTGGCTCCTGTGAACAGGATAACACAGGACAGCTGCTCTAGGAGACAGGAACTCAGTCTAGAGGGATTACAGAATAGGGAAAGTAATATCAGATCTCTGTGTCAAACACTTGCATGGTCACAGGGGTAAATGGTACAGCAGCTGAGTGTTCCAGACCAGCTCTGTAAGCCCTGGGTGCTTGCTCCTGTTCCTCTCCAGCACAGGTGTGTGCCTGTGCCCCTTTGGAAACCTCTCCCTGGCATGGGTTTGCAGGAAGGCCTTGTAACAGAGGGACCTGCTGCCTCTTGGCAGGTGGTGGGGGCAGAGAAGACAGCAATGCCTGCAGCCATGTGGGATGAGGAAGACTTGGGAGATAAAGAAACAGCTGTGAGAGGATGTTATGAGAAGCCTCTGTGGTGACAGAGGGTTTTGTTGAATGTTTTATCCAGCTGGTTAATGCCATCATGCTGCACACCAGCACCTCAGAGGTGAGGGCAAGCACAACCCCCTTCCCAAGCTGCCTCAGGGAAAGTGAGCCAGCTGCTCCTTGGCCAAAGCACTGGCCCTTGTGCTCATGTGGTCAGCAGAGTGTGGTGGGACAAAATGCCTTTGCTCCCTCCAAGACCATATCTTGTCTTCATTTTAGTCATGTCTAAAGCTCTCAAAGCTCTCAAAGAAGATGACATTAAAAAGAACCCTGGTGAGCCCATTGTAGAGCTTCAAAAGCTGGTGGAACATGCAGGAGCTTGGTGCTTGGGCCCTTGAAATTAGGATGGCCATGTGGGGAAGGCATCAACACTTGCTGAAAATTTTAGAGACCTGGAGATCTGGTGGAGAGTGACTGTCAGGCTCCCAACTCATGTGTGTACTTCATTGCAAGTGATGCACCCGAGGGCATGTGGGCAGGCAGCAGCAGAGGAGGAGCACCTGGGGCTGCAGCGTGGGGCTCACCCCACAACCCCAACTCCTTCCACCATATTTGCTACTAATTCCTTCTGGGCTGGCCACTCTGCAGTGGAAAGTCAGAGGCCATTGACAGGAGTATCCCTACAGCCATCACTCACATTCATTTTGGATCCTGCTGAGATCCACCAACATTTGTTCATCACCTCTACCAGCAGAGCAGCTGATTAGATGAGACCTGCTGGGGTGTCTCTTCACAGTTATCTCCAGGGTAATCTGTTATCTAATAGCTCTCCAGAGAGGTCATTTTTATGGGCTTTTCTATTACTGATGATGAAGTGATGCTCAACACGTTGTGAAAACAAATCTAATTCTCATGTCTCAGAAGCAAATAACTTGATGACTTATTTCTGTATAAACACGTGTCTTGGGGCTGTATGTGGCTGGGTTTATTTTATGGGACAAACATCAGCTGAGGTCTGTATTGCTTTATCACCTGCTGCTTAACAGAAGGAGGTGAAGTGTCAGGTTTCCATTAACTGAAAGTCTGCTCCTTTTCCTCAGCTGAGATTCCTCATTTTTCTCTTTTCCATGGGCTCTGCACTGCTGGCAGTAGCTCAGCCATGTGCTGGTCTCCTCCTCCTCCTCTATTAACAGCCACATGGCTGACGAAAGGCTGCAGGCTCTGGGGATGACACTGCAGGTATCAGTGACATTTCACCAGAGATGGCTTTGCTGTGAAGGCAATTGATTTAATGATTTTGTTACTAGAGTGGTGCTGCAACCACTGCACCAGGATGAGATTTCATCACTCCCAAAGTGGATATGAAGACAGTCGACAACCTAAAAATATCGGGAGTTTAGGAATAACAGGAAGCCACGGCAGCAGAACTAGCTGGGGAGGGAAGCTGCAGGGACTTGGTATTCACTTTTTGAAAGCAGTAGGATCGATGCCCGCGGCTCGTGGCTGCCCCCGCAGGGAGACGCGGTTGGATTCTCCAGAAAAGCACCTCGGCTCGATCAAGAAGAAGCGGTGTAAAGATATGTGCTCATTGAACCTAATACCCGCCAGTATCCAGAAACAGGTGGGGGATCTGCAGGAGGTGGAGAGCTCTTAAGGATCTCCCTTGAGTCTACACCTGTTCCCCCCGACAGTGCCAGGGCCAGCACTGATTTACTGCTCACCACTCCTCACCTCTCTCTGAGACCAGGACAAACAACCTCCTCCCTTCAGGGGAGCTACTGCAGGTGAGGAAACCACCGCCTAACACTTTGAGGTGCCACTGGGGTTTCATTTCTCTGGGGCTGGCCCAGGCTGCACAGATCCTGTGGTGTGGTACCCAGCTGCCTGTGCTTGGCTCTGGGGCTCAGGGGCTGTGGGCTGCCCTGTCCCTGTGCTCTGGCTGGCAGCAGCCCCATGGGTGACACACAAAGCCAGTGCCCTGCCTTGGTGCCAGGTGCTCCTACCAAGGGACAAAGCACTAAGAAAGACTGACAGGAAGATTGGGGAGGGAGACCAGGACCCAGCCACCTAAAAACTCTCTCTGCTGTAGGGAGAAGGTAGGCAGGGCCAAGTACCTCTGTTACCTGCAACCCAGGGATGCACAGCTGGCCATGGAATTTTCCAGGTGTTGCCAGCTGGGAAGCATCTCAATGGCAATGCTGGCAAAGGCAGCACAGAAAAATACTGCATAGGGGAAGGAGCAATATTGAGATCTGTGACCTCAGTGAGAAAACCAATATATTTTAAAGTGTTGCTATAAATCTCACTCCTGTGTTCCGCCACAAACAAGATGACATGGAGCGATCAGCAGAGTGATCAGGCACTTGACAGATGCAAAACATACTGAGTCATGGAGAACAGGGGCAAAGAGAAACTGTGCAACACTAGACGGCACTGGATATTAATTTGAAAATAAAAATGTAATTGGGAGTTAATCATTGGTCTTTCCTAGATCACAAATAACAAAAAAAATATTTCAAAATCCCTGGGTGGAAGACAAAGCCCAGGATGAATGAGTTGCTGTCCAGTGACCTGGTTTTACCCACGCTAGTAGAGATCAGGACACATGAAAAATGATCAGGACTTTGGCACCAGCCTTTTTGATTGCTGGTGGGGAAGTAGAAAACCCATAATTGGGCAAAATGTGGCTTGGAGCTGGTGTAACAAAGAAACTGGGCCTCTACAGTGCAGTCATATGAGAATCCAGTGAAGTGGGTCTGCTGTGAGAGGTGCCCTGGGGAGGCTGTTCAGCCTTCTGGTTTGGCAGGCTTAGAGAGGAAATCTGTGGATTTGAAGCTCCTACTTACACAGAGCTTCTCTACTGAAAGCATCGTGATGCTTCTTGGTTTAGACTTCAATGGCATTTTTCAGATTGACTTTTAAGGCTAACAGAAGGGGAAATGGGCTCTTGTTCCTTCAGGAGATGACAGCATATTTTTAAAAACAAATTATGCATGAGGACTAATTAACTTGGCATTTACAGCTTAGCATTCTCCTGGTTAAATTTGCTCCAAGACCACATTTTGTTGCAAGAAAACTTCTGCCTGGCATTTTCTTCCTTCCTCCTGCTGCTTCTTATGCTGTGATATGAAGGTCACAATGTCCTGTTCCAATGTCCTGTTCAGTGACTTCCAATGAAGCAGTGAGTAGAGTGAAGATCCCAGGTTTAGCTGTGAGGGCTGAGACATGTCTCAGTGGGGACATCTCTCTTATGGTCCTTGTTCTAAAAGCTAGACAGTGCCAACTCTGTTCACCTGTACCTAGCCAGAGAGCATCTGAGCACAGTGGCAGCTGCAAAAAAAGCTTCTTGGAGAAAGCTCTAGCACAATAAATCACTGTAGTCTGTACACAGGGAGTTAATAGGATGCTCTCATTCAAAAATTGTATTAGAAGACGCTGATGACAATGAGCCCACATCAGCTGCCCTCCCTGCACTTCCGCTCTCTGCCATCCCAAATCAAGTTAAGGCCATCTAGATGCACCTCTTATTGCTTTAGGAGAAAAATATGTCTTGTTTGTTCCTGGGGGTCACAGGTAACTCATGCAGCAGAGGCCAGGCTCAGCAAAGGCACAGCCCCATCCCTGGCACTGAGAACTTCCACATTTGCAGGGAGCTCAGTGGGTCAATCCCAAGGGTCAATCCCCAAGGCCCAGCTTCGGGAGAGAAGCTCTCAGGACTCTGCCTGACAGTGTGAAGGGGTAACAGGCACCAGCCTTAAGACTGGTTTGTGGGAGGGCTGAAGGTCTACATCACTATGTGCTCATGTGCAAACACAAACCTTGAGTTTTTTTCACTGTTTTGGATTCTTTTCTCTTGATTTTTAAGTCTGAATTGACACATCTTTGACCAGCAAGGTCAGTTACTCATCTTCCCCATAATTCCCACAACATGAAATTACAAATATAAGTGGTGGTGGTGAGTGAACAACCAGAGCCAAAGGACAAACACAAATCCCAAGCTTTACAGTTGCGGTAAAGCTCAGAAGCTCTAACCAGGGGTCCAGTGTGTTAAAGGCAATACAAATGGAATGGACTCAGTGTCCAGCTTTTGAGGATGATGAGTTAAAATTAGGGCAACTTGGACAACGAGGGCAAAATTAGGGCAACAAAAAAGAGAGGCAGGATGGCAAAAGGAAGGACATGAAGTTTCAGTTGAATTAACTGTGTGCTAAAATAATCCTTAGGAGACTGGTATCAGTAACCAACTCTCCTGACAACTCCTTTGCATGGAATATGCTGCTTACCCATCACAGCTGCATTTAGGTATAGAAGCAGCCTCCCAGAGAGCACTGCTCAGAATGGAGTGTCTCTAGGTAAGTCCCACTCTATGGGAGGAAAAGCAAGGCTGTGTATTTAGTAGAATCACCTGCATGCATTTATTGACCTCCCCAGAGATCCTGACTGCTCACCACACTAAGCCACAGGCTGGCCCAAATGTCTTTCAAAGAAAGCTACCCAACTCTCTCTGAAAAAGGCCCCAAATTTTAATCTTTTAATTGATGTAGCAAATCTTTTTTCTGCCCTTGAGCTGAGAGAAATGGGTGCTCTTGTCAGGCAGAGAACAACCAGAAGCACATCTCAGAAGCACATGATGTACTGAACTCTCTGGAGACTGCTAATGATGTTTGATTAATTTTCATTATCAGTGTGAGCAAGCTTTGAGCTCTCTCTGCATCTGTCTTATTTAGAGTTGTCCTTTCTTAGTTAAATAGCAGCTTCTACAGACAGTGATCTAATTGCTCCTCAGCACCTGCTTGAAGCCATCCAAGTTAAGGATGGACATTGTGTAATTTGCAGTACACGTGATTTGGTCTTTAAGGCTCAGATCAAATACAATGGAATAGCAAATGAGCCAGTAATTGAGTTAAATGGAAGGTACTGTGCAGGCTGGTGCTGGGGTGACAGAAATGCTTGGGCTGGACAGCACTGACAATGGAACAAATCAAAATATATGTGTTGTGGTCAGCCAGCAGCAGGATGAACAGCCTTCCAGTGGATGTCCTGAGTTCAATAACCCATAGAATGCTTTCTGTCTACCAGGGCAACTGGCTTTTGCAGTGGATTTTATTCTGAGTCTTTGCTGTGCTGCAAAACTCTGCAGCCAGGGCCCAGTGAGTTCAGTTGCTGCTGGTGAGGCAAGTGCCCAGGATGGGTTATGTGCTGTCACCTGTGGGCCTGTTATCATCCTCAGGTGCAGTGCAGGGAGCCCCTGTCACTTACACCTCACAAAACCTGTCCTGGGTAAGGCCATGGCCATGCCAGGACAGAGAACTTCCCAGTCACAGAGCTGTTCATGTATCAGAAAGGAGAGAACCATATCAGCATTCAGCTGCAAGCTCCTCTCAGTTGGGTAGTCCTGGAGGAGCCCTTTTGTGGGTCCTTTGATGAGTCCTAGTAAGGATCTCAGCCATTTTTTGGTTATCAGGCTTAATTTTGGAGTCCTCCTAGCCAGATGAAAACACGCACCCATTGAGGAAAACACTGAGCAGTTGGGAGCGGTACGGCCAAAGCCACAGACTGAGGTCTCAGTCTACATATAAAAAGCTTAGAATCTGTACAGGAAAAAAAAAAAAAGAATATCACCCTGTACCTTGCTATAGCATTACACTGGACTGGCAGGCAGGAAAAGTTATCCTACTTTTGTCCGCTGCCACCCAGTTTCAATGCCCTCAAAACTCATCTTTGTGCTCCATGTTTCTCACCTGCTCCTGCTCATTTTGCCTGAAGAACTGTTGGCTTGATCAGTCTCAAGGCTTTGCCCATGGAATGCCAGGAGGCACACAGCTTTTGGAGGACTAGCAGGACAAGGCTCACCCCCAAGAAAAGCAGAGTGTTTTCTCCAGAACATTAGCCCAAGCAATGATTTGCCATCTGCTACATGAAATCAGGAGTTACTTGAAGTGCTATTAGATATTAATTCACTTCAGCATACGAGGAGAAGCAGCACCAGTGAAGAAAAGAATATAGTCCTGGAGCCAACCCACAAGTCATTCCTGATTACATTACCAAGGACCAGCATGCAGTATGAATGGTAAACCAAACTCAGCCATCCTCCCCGTGTCTGGGTGGTGGAGAGCTTAATACCTCTGCTCTGACGATCAAAACACCGCTATTTCAAACAGATCTTTCCTCCTTGGAAAAGGCTTTTTGGTAATTAAAGGAAGAGGCGTTGTCTGGGTTGAAAGTCGGAGCCTGGGCACGCTGTCAGGTGCGATGAGGCAGGCAGGGGGAAGCTCGCAGGAGCTGCTTTGCAGGGTGTTGTCATGGGAACAGAGCAAGTAGGGCAGCGCTGCTCCGCATCCTCCACACAAGCGCTGGCAGCGCGGCGGCACAAAATCGATGCTGTTTGCAGCACTGGCAGAGCCAGCTCTCGGGTTGTCTCGGGCAGAGATTGAATCTGAATGAAATGCAAAGGCCAGAATCTCCCTTTGTGCCAAAGTGGTGTCACTCCTGATCTGAGTGGAGGACTTTATGCCGTGTTTGTGCACGTTTTACCTGCTGGTGAACCTGGCACCCATAATGGTTAATGGCAGCAGACAAAAGGTTGATCTAGGTCAGCAAGTACATCACCATGGTGGGCAAGCTCAGAATAGAAAATATTGCCATAGTGTCAATATTTGAGGTCATCTGAAGTATCAGACTCACCTTGCACAATGCTGTCTTTGAATGCAGCTTGCTTTCTCTGTGCAGCTCTATGTATGTGGAATTGTTGGAATTTTCTTTATAAGAAATACTTTGTGGGTTACTGTGGTTGCTAGGGACAAACAATGATAGTGAATGGTTTCCTGGATAAAGAAGAACACAGAGATTCCTGCTCTTTCAATTGTTAGGAATATGTATCTGAAAGAAAAAGAATACTGTTAATGTTGCACTACAGAGACCAGTGTAACTAGAATTAAAAGCAAAAGGTAAGAAAAGGTCTGACAAAGGTTGAAAATGCTAACAGAAATAAGAGCGAAATGCAAATCATTGCCTCCAAGCTTTCATTCTGCTTTGCCCAGGTCTGCTGGCAAAGTAAAGGTCTCTTAATTAAAGCAGGCATCTGCAGAGTGACTGCATTGCTGCCACTGACCAGGCCAGCAAGGTGCTGAGTGAACACTCCTCATTTCCTATCCACATCGAAGTGTGAATGAGGGACCCGCAGCCAGCCAGGGCTTGCTTGATCCATGCTTTGGAAAAGTGACCAAAATAGCAGGCAAGGGAAGAAAATAGAGCCAATGCCTGGAGGGGTTCCCAGTTTGTTTGTTGAGGTCATTGAAAGCCCCTCTGCTTAGTGACAAGTTTGAGACAAGTAATGATAAACTTTGCCACAAAAACGCTTGGAGTTGTATCACAAACATAATCTTACCTTGCCTTTAACCTCTCACTCCTTGGCTATACTGTTTCCATGCAGGCTGCAGCAAAGATTGGGATGAAATGGCTGGCACTGGGTAAATCACATTCTGGATTCATAGTGACTTTACTTCTAGTGCTCATCCCTTTGAATATAAAACAGGAAGCATGAATGTATTAGAGTAATCCTTGTGGATTACTCTGTATGAGGAAGAAACTGTGGTTCCTTTTTGGGCATGTTTGCCTCTGTGCTGCTAGCAAAAGCTCTCTGGGGTAGAACAAGGAACAGCAAAGTGTGTGGAGCAGCACTGACCTTGTCTCTCCCATGAGCAATATATGCAGGACATCTGAGGTCTTGCTGGGTCAGGGCTGGCAGAGGCTATTTATAAGTTTAGGATTAAACAAACAAATGCAGAAGCTGTTCTTCATGCTGCAAGGGATGAAGCCAGAGTTGTGGACTTAGGGATCATGATTAAAGAGCTGAAGCCCCTGTCTCACCTACAAGCTGCTGTTCCTTGTATTTGCAGCATGTGTCCTTTGCTGAATGAAGGGACATGAGGTAGGAATTGATAAGAGCTCTGATAAGAGCATGACACATGTCATGAATTGAAACCATATGCAGAACAGGGCATGCTCCCCATGTATGTGATGTGGGGACTCAGCTGCTGCAGTGTGTGAGAGCCCTGACTGACCTTGCATTAGCAGAGAGGGACCTTGAACTCTTACAGCCTGCAGAAAAGTCAGGAGTGGATTCACTGAGACAGAAAGATAAAATGAATGCACGGCTCTTTCAGCACTTCCCTCCATTTGCTTCATATCATAAATATCAATACAGATATAGAAATACAGAGGTAAACAGTTTGCCCAGCTTGCCCTTTCCATATGCATGCATTTCTGCTGTGAAAGGCTTTATGTAACTCCTGACAGCAGATTGCAAAATAATGCCTCAGTTATGGAAGGAAGCCACGAGCCATTACATTGCATTACTATAATGTAATGGGTCCCTGAGATGAGCCAGATTCTGAGAGCTTGCTTTTATTGTAAACCTTGTACCCCATCCAGCCCACTGGCATTGATTTCTCTTTTTATTCTCCAGAGATCAAAGACCACGAAGCCAGAATAGCTGCTAGACCGGAACTGAGCCACTGGGGTTTTGGCCCCAAACAGAAATTCATGAGACAAAACTGTGCTGTTTATTTGAAGGTCTGCAATACCAGAAACAGCACTTATTCAGATGGATGCTGATGACCAATCAGCTGAAAGGAGAATTTCTTATTAGCCTAGAGCAACTGACATTGTAATCAATCTCTTCCTATGTTTCTTTGCTAAGTAAAGGCTGCTGTGACAAGTGCTGCCATAATTTTAATTTTTAACTGAACGTAGGGAATAGACAAAAAAAGAATCTGCATTTACTTTGTTTTTCTTCTGTGCAAATGTCACACCACTTTCATGTTGGCAATAAGTGCAGAAGTGCTGATTCAATCACTTATTTACATAATCCCCTCAGATTTTTCTTTTATATCATTGTTGATAATGAAAAGATTTTCTCAGCTGGGAAAACAAAGGGAAGCAGGCAAGTTCTGAATGTGAATAGGCTAAAGAGACATAAAATGATGGTAATTTGCATTAGTAAAAATAATCATAATGTGGATGATTTAAATGATGGTAAATAGCATCTATCCCTACCTGCCCTGAGGAACATCCACCCCGTGACAATTCAGCTGCAGCATGTGAAGCAGCCCTACACCAATTTTTTGACCCAGCACAGCAGAGTCCAGTGTAATTATCACAGAGCATAGAGGTACTTTGCAGAGGAAAGCTTTTAAAAGACTCATATTCACATGTGAATCAGTGCAGCACAGTAAGGAGGAGCAGAGGCACAGCTTAGTGCAGTGTTGGCTACAGAGACCATGTGGCTTTGGGAAGGCTTCTGCAACAGGAAAGAAAATGCAGGACCTTGCTCTGCACATACAGTGCCTGGAAATATCAAGCTCTTTATAAACTATTTTTGTAAGATGACTGAGTAGGAAAGATGTGCCCTGGAGCAGCTGCCCTGCCCAATGCTTAGAGATAACACAGCCTTGGTTCTTGTTCCCAGAAGCCTGGCTGAGACTGTGCCCCAGTGGCACATGGGGATGCACCCCCTGCTCACCCCTCCATGGCTGGGGAGGACCAGGCCTGCCCCCTCCCCACAGCCTCAGAGGCAGAGCCTTTGAATGATCAAAGACACTGCCAGCAGCTCTTGGGGGCACTTGATGTGGGAGTATTGATAATGGAGACAAACATGAGAGCAACTGCAAAACTGTAAAACTTGTAATTCAACACAGCACACCAACAGCAAAGTGCAAGGTTTAGCTTAGAGAGGCCAATGTATAGTTACAACCCTCCAACAAATCTTGTTGTTAAAGCAGGGTGTATGTTATTTTTAAAAAGCAAACTAGATGAGAGAGCTCAGGTCCATTAACTTGAAGAGGATTGATCCAGCAAGGACAGAGTTAGTGCAGGGAGCAGCCTGCTGCCACTAAAGCTCAGACTCCGCTGATAATCCAGTGAGAGCTCTCTTGAAGATGAAACACATCTTCAGGCCTTCTGGAAGATTAGCAAGCTGGAAAGCAGTTATAGTCATAACAGTCATTTAATGATTTCCTTAAAATCAAATTTGTATACATTTTAAAGCTGTCTTCCCCCCCTTTTTAAACTGTAGTTTAACAGTATTGCTTCTGATACTGGTGTACTGACAAATACATTAAAAAAATGAATTGAAACAAAGCTGAAAAAAAATCTAAATGTTAAGACAGACACTCCCAGTGTTCTTTTCTTAACAATTCATCCAGGAGCTTTGCTTACCTAATCACTTATTATTGTTTTCTAGGGGAAGAATGGACTCATCTTCTGGAAGAAGTAACCTTTACCTCCTGTAGCACCAAGAGCCTGTGTCTCACAAATTCCTGTTTCTTTTTTTTTTTGGTGTTCCTGGCTTTGAGGAAGCTCTAAGACTGGGCTTGAAAGTCCCAAAGGCTGCTCCAGCCACCTAAATAAAAGCACATTTATTACCTGTGAATAAGAACTCTCTGAATGGGTTAAAAAAAAATTGTTTATCAGGCTCTCTTTTCCTACACCAAACTCTTTCAAAGGCAGCTAGGCCTCTGACACTGCATATTGTTTACTTCAGCTCAAAATGTGATCTGTGTTTTTCTAAAGATTCAGCATGTTTTTCAACTCAGCAGTCAATCTGCCCATCGTAGGCTATGGCTATGGGTAGTGGGGAAGACACAGAGCCACCTTCACGCTTCAAAACACTTCCATTGCAGATACAGTCATTAAATAGACAAATTGTTTGGTAAGGCTGAAACCTGATGTACTCTCATTACAGTCTGCTGGCAATTTTCCCTGAATTTTAAATAAAAGTGGTTTGTGTTTCCATAGTAACTGGAGCTCCTTTCCCGAGATGTCTGATGCACTCCTAGTATTACACAACCTATTGTATTAGGAAGGAGTGAAGAGCAGAGTTGAAAAGTCTACTGAATCTAAAGGATTATGAAATTACAGCCAGTGAGTGGGGGCTGGGGAGGGAGAGGGAAACCACAACAGCTTTTGGCCATGTACAGTTTTGCTACTTCAGAGTTTAGACAGAGAACCATGGAATAGTAGAGTGGTTTTGGTTGGAAGGGACTTTAAAGATCCTCCTAGTTCCAATGCCACTGCCATGGGAAGGGACACCTTCTGCTAGACCATGCTGCTCAGAGCTCCATTCAACGTAGCCTTGAACTCTACCAAGGATGGGGCATCCACAGTTTCTCTGAACAACAGGTGCCTGTCTCTCAACACCTTCACAGTAAAGAATTGCTTCCTAATATCCCATCTAAACCTACTCTCAGCCTGAAGCCATTCCCCTTGTCCTGTCACTAGCTGCTCTTGTAAAGAGTCGCTTTCCACTTTTTGTGTAGGCTCCCTTCGGGTACAGGAATGGCTGCAAGAAAGACAGAAAGTATGGAAAGGAGGAGAAGGAGTAAAAAGGCTGAGTCACAGCACCTGCTGCTCCTCTGTGGAGGTGTCAGAGGAGCTGAGATGAGCCTGAGCTGTCTCCCAGGCTGGGCTCAAACCCTTGCTCAGCAGTGGCGGCTGTGCCAGGGACAGGCTGGGACCAGCCCTGGCAGTGCCAGGTGGGTTTGGGTTCCCTACACAAAGAGGTGAGACTCATAGATTGCTTAATCTGCCAGGTCTTAGGGACCACAGCTGGAAATGCTGCTTCTCACCGAGGCTGGCTGCAAGAAGGTGAGCAAAGCTCTTGGAAAGAAATAATTAATCACATGACAAATGAGGAACATTGCTGGATTTTGGTGATGTCTTCTCAGAGAAACAGCTGTCTATAAAATGCATGAGGATTTATGTAACTGTGTGTTCAGATGTGTAAAAACTGGATTATATGATGCTCACACACCTCATTTAGAGCAGTACTAATAATCACTTCTAACCCATTCCAACAGGACCAAGATTGGGGGAACTACAGGCCAGTCAGCCCTACCTCTCTTTAAAAAAGGACATGTTGATTCTAAAGTGTGTCCAGAGGAGGGTAACAAGGCTCCTGAAAGGCTTAGAAAATATCTCTTAAGAGGAGTGGCTGGGGGAGCTGGGTTTGTTTAGCCTGGAGAAGAGGAGGCTCAGGGGAGATTTCATCCCCCTCTGCACCTGCCTGAAAGGAGGGTGCGCTGAGGTGGAGGCTGGTCTTCTCTGCCGTGCCTGCAGTGAGAGGACTCGAAGAAATGGCCTTAAGCTGCGACAGGGGATATTCAGATTCAGGGGATATTCAGATACTAGGAAATTTTTTTTCCCTGTCAGCGCGGTCAGGCATTGGAACNCTCCCTCTGTCCGCCGCCCCCGCCGGACGCTCGGTTCCCGCGGGTGGTTCCGCATTCCCAGCCGGCTGTAGGGGAAGGCCGGAGCCGGTGCTTTCGTGCGGGCGCTGCCCTGTCCCGCTCGGCGGAGGAGCAGGGTCCGGCGGCGCAGCCTCGGCCCCGGTTCCTGCGCTCGCCGTGAGCTCGGAGCCTTTGGTGCCGCTTTGCCGCCGTGCCCGGGGACACCGTCACACTGAGCTACGAGTGGAGACGGAGCTGCTGTTCCCGGGGCTGCCGGGGCTGGGGTGGAGTGCAGACGCTGTGCTCTTGGCCCCGCTGGGTTAATATTTGGGAGTGTTACCGTAGTTCTCTGTGGCGGGCAGGGAGCACAGCGTCTTCTGCAGTCACAGTGCCCGCGTTTGGATTTTCTCCGAATACGTCTGAGTTTTCTCCTTTTTAATGGTAACCAGCGGTTTGACTTCTCTGTGGTGTAGAGTGTGCAGTACGTGGGGTGTGTTTTATTTACACTGCTCTCCTGAGACCCCCCGGCAGTGCTGCACCAGCCCTGGCTCCCCAGCACGGGGAGGACATGGAGCTGTTGGAGCCAGTCCAGAGGAGGCCATGAGAGTGATCCCAGGGCTGCAGCACCTCTCCTGGGAGGAAAAGCTGAGGGACTTGGGATTGTTTATTTGATCTGGAGAAGAGGAGGCTCCGGGGTGGCCTAATTGCACTACCTGAAATCCTCCCAGTACCTGAAGTCTGTAAGAGAGATGGAGAAGAACTGATTACATGGGTGTGTGGTGTCAGGACGAAGTTTTACAGTGAGAGAGGGCAGGTTTAGATTGGATATCAGAAAGAAAGTCTTCCCTGTGAGGGTGTGAGGCACTGGCACGGGTTGCCCAGAGAAGTTGTGGATGCCCTGACCGTGGCAGTGTTCCAGGCTGGCTTGGATGGGGCTTTGGGCANATTCAGATACTAGGAAATTTTTTTTCCCTGTCAGCGCGGTCAGGCATTGGAACGGGCCGCCCAGGGAGGTGGTGGAGTCACCATCCCTAGAGATGTTCAAGGGGTTTCTGGATCTGGAGCTGGGTGATATGGTCTAGTGGTTACATTGCTGGATTGGTGGTTGGACTGGATGATCTTGGAAGTCTCTCCAAACCCTGATGATCCCACGATTCCAGGAATATTTTAGTGCCGGCCGGCCCTCGCCCCGGAACCATCCTGCGGCGCTGCCGTTCCCGCAGGGACGCCGCTACGTGCGGACGGCGCCCCACGTGAGGGCGGCGGCAGGCGGAAGTGATGGCGGCGGGGGCCCGGCGGCGGCCCGGCGGCGACAAGCGGCGGTAAAGCGGCCACAGAGCGACGGGGCCCGACATGGCGGCCCCCGGGGCGCGCCTCTGCTCGCTGCTGCTGCTGGCCGCACTGGCGGGGCTGGGCGCCGAGGCCAAGGTGAGCGGGGCGGGGGGACGGGTCACGGTGGTGCTCCC